>CM024694.1:6766613-7278793 GCA_014182845.1 Corymbia calophylla | reverse complement strand
GAAAGAAAAAAAAAAGAAAAAAAGAACAAGAGATTACAGCCCCATGCAAATTACAGGTTAAAAACGAAAAGAAGCAGAATCTGTGGTTCCTTTTTCCAAAAAAAAAAAGGAAAGAAAAAAGACAACCACGACGACGAAGACAACATCAACATCACAGACGATAAATGATGATCCACGAGCTAAACGGCCACAATCTAGTTCCAAATTTGATCCAGGAATTCCTTGAATTCTCGTTGCGGAACTGAATCATTAGCACTCACGATTAGTCATATTTTCCACTGCAGCCGGGCCTGCTTTGACGTTCACGAGGCAGAAACAAAGGTCCCCATTCGCTCTAAATGACCAAAGCTGGATGAGGCAACCCACTTTGAGTCCGTTCCGCTCGAACGGGTGCGCGACGACAGTCCACTCCTTGGTCAATACATAAGAAAAATGTCCCCTCTTGTAATGCCGTTTCTTGAGCTGCAACCTGTGGTGTACTTGTCGACAACGCTCGATTAGGGAAACTGTCATGGCCTCCTTGTTGTCTAGGGCTTGGATCTCTTCGCTGGTCAAGAACTTGCTCGTATCTGCCCCATGGGTATGGAAAGCCGACTTGCGTGTCGCTTCACGTCGGTGGCAGACAATCTCTTCTCCAGCACGAGCTTCACACCCTGGCCATGCATCTCCCGCATTTTGTCCCAGAAGATTTCCGGCAACTCACTCGGTCGGGTTTGAGCGGCGGGAGAGACGCTTAGCAGCCCGTCGCAAACCAATTCAGAAGCGTTCGCCAAGACATGGAGAGATGACCAATCGACTTCCATCTCTCTATCCCCTATGAGACTTGCGACGGCTTGGGCTGCATTCGTGTGCGGATTTGTCCAACTTCACAATAGAATGCTGACATATATATATATATAAAAAGAAACCTAAAAATAGAAGTGCTTTTACGATGTTAATTGTTAAATGAGACGCTGAAATAGCGAGTTGAACACTCCTATGAGGATTTGTTTAGGAGGGTACAATCTTTGTCAACTTCACAAAGTGAGGATTTGCTTAGCAAGAGATCGAGTTAATGTCCATGACGAGTTGCCCCGTGAACCAAAGAGAAGATGACCCCAGTAAAGGGCACTTAGCAGATATTTGAAATCAAGTGGGTAAAAGAAAGCTTATGTGTTTTTTTAATTTTTTGGATCATTTTTTTCCTTAATCGAAAAAAATGAACCCTACAAATCTTTGTCAACTTAACAAAATGAGGATATGCTTAGCAAAAAATTGAGTTCACATCCATGAAGAGTTGCGCCATAAACCAAAGAGAAGATGAACCCATGTAAATAGCACTTAGTAGATATTTGAAATCGGGTAGGTTAAAGAAAGCTTCTTTTTCTTCTTTTTTTTGGGATAATTTTTTTCCAACACTCGTAACCCAAAGAGCAACAAGAAGGCACACTAAATCGAACAATAGAGTGATGAACTTAAGAGAGAATGAAAGGGAAAACAGGATATTCAGATATCAATGTTGACAAGTTCGTGCACTTAAAATGAGTATGTTCAAGTTTCGAAAGCTTACCGTCGACAAAGGCGAAACCTAACAGCGGGTGGCGCAGAGTAGCACTGCTGCTGCCTCTAAAACCGACCCGTCTGATCGCCAAACGGTTCTCACTGTTTCAAGGGAGGTGGCAGGAGGAAGGAGGAAGGAGGAAAAAGCGAAATGATAAACGGAATGGGGGGCCTGAGAGCTCTTGGGAGTTGGCTTTGCTCCATCTTGAAGAAATTTCGAAGAAATTAGCTTCGTTTGACACCGGTCTTGCCTGATTTACGTTCACATTCGACGGGGATCATACCTTTTACTAGTCATTTGAGCAACAAACTCCACAATTTCGACAGACATCTAAAGTCCATCAATGGAAAATTTTCATCATGCACATGGATAGCAGCATGTCATTATCCGACCGAGTCAGTCAGCAAAACTACAGACACAATAACAATTCATCCCTATTTCGTTCTTCATCGTATGAAACAAACGTAACTGAATGGACAGGTCGTTGCAGCGGGTCGTTTTTGTGGGCGCATTTCGTTTTCATGCTACCCTTCGAGGGCTAGGGCTCGAAGCATCTTTCTTCTATTCTCGATCCGTCCTCCAATGAACGATGAGATATCTTTGCCGACCATGGAAACAGAAGTCAAGCTACGTCGTGGATATTGATGCCGCCAAGAAAAGGCGATTGGTGGACGGGACATTTGATAACAGGGGGAGGGAGACTTATTAAAAAATTCTAAATGTATTAAAATTGTGTAAATTCAGCCCTAAAAAGAATTTGCTATTGATACATATTTAACTTTGTGCTCTACGTTGCAAGGTATGTGTTTCCTTGGAATTTTTTCATACAACGAAATATCTTTCATCAAAAGACGGGTTTCATGGTGACTCTGAACTAGAAATATTTCAGGTTAATTGGAAATCGACCACTCTTGTCCCCACGAGATGTACCAAAGAGATGTTTCACCAAAATTTCTCCCGTGATGAAATATCTAAGGAGACAGGCTCTATAGTAACTTCGGATAGGAAATATCATAAATTCAAAGGAAATCAACCATTCTCGTCCTATCGTGCGTGCCAAAATGATCTTTAACTGGAATTTCTCCCGCAACAAAATATCTTTCACTGAATGTCGTTCTTTAGTTTTTAATTACAAGACAGGTTCTGTGGCGACTCCAAACATGAAATTTCATAGGTTATAAGGAAATCAACCACTCTCATTCTATCGGGTTTACTAAAAAGATGTTTCACCAAAATTCCACTGCTATGAATATCTTTCACCAGAAGTCATTCTTCAGTTTTTAATAAAGGAGACAAGTTTTATAGTGATTCTAGACATGAAAGATCACAGGTTATAAGGAAATCAACTACTCCCATCTCACCGGGTGTGCAAAAAAGACGTTTCGTCGAAATTTCTTTCGTGACGGAATAATTTTCACTTAAAAGTCAGGAATGCTTAATGCAGAATATTTGTACTACCACTCGGTCTATTGAATGACATGAACGATTGTTAGTTTGGGTGAAGTACTACTTGGTTTGATTAAGACGGGAAATTTCAAACCCAACACCATTTTGGTTTGCTTCTCTCTCTCACTGAAAGTTAGCAATGCTTAATGCAGAGTCGAGGCTTCTGCCTCTGCTGGTCAGCCTGTGCTTCATACAGCGTCATAGAACGGGCCCGCTGATCGGTACCTCTGTCCTCTGGTTCTAATGACACTGTGCTACTCTCTAAACAAAGCAAAACCAAAAAAAGCGCGCGTCAAGGTGGGCAAATCTCGCTATATATGAAAACGCAGGTGTAATGTTTGACTCATCAAAAGCATCTATATAAGTAGTCATTTCATTGCACCTGCTATGAGAAAACGAAAGGTTGGGTCTTTTCACCGTTCACATTCTCACACCACTAAGACATGCTATCTAAATGATAAAACTTTCTAGAGGGACATTAGCATTGGAAGGATAAAAGTGGCTCCGTGAATTTTGATACCGAGGAAAAGGTCACTAATAGATAACCACAAATCTCTAGTAGAAAATTATAATAACTAACTTCAAAGAAATCATTAATTAAAAATTAGTAGATGAAAAAATTACTCGTTAATTCAAATCTCGTAGATGAAGATACGTAATGACCTAAAATGTTACAAGATCAACTTTAGAGTCACATGAGTCAAAGCTAAAAAAATAAAAAGAAAGGATTTTCAATTGAATTCCATGGAAAGTTTTTTTTTTCCGTGTTATTAAGTTTCTTTTATTCGGGAAAAATATCCCCCAAATATTTTCTCTGGCCGGTCAATAATATTAACTATTTTAAATGTTGCAATTTATAACTTTTGAGTCTTCTTAAATATCCATTAGATATTCACCAAAACTTATGGATCAATATTCACTAAAAAAATTCACCTTAAATAACAGCACTATTCTCTGTTCTTTTCCCTACCGCGATTGCCTTGGAGTTAAGTACCAACGATTTCATCTTACGACCTTTTCTCTGAATCTCCATTACATTCTATCCGTCTATATCAAGGGCTTCGCAAAGTATCTCACAGGTCTAACATCATCGACAATCACGTTGATTCGGCTCCCTTAGAAAAAGATAGAAGGCGCGGATATGGACATTCGGCATTGGTGCTCCTAAAAGCCGAAATCGGAGGGGGTTGGTGTGGTATGAACAGGGGGGCAGGCAAGTTTATGTGCTTAACGTGCAAAATCCTCGACCCGACTTCAATAGATTCCCGGCATCAAAGGGACCCAAACCAAAGTGGGTCTTTTTATGGCATTTGCAGTACATTTGGTAGATAGACAAAATAAGTCCTCACTCATGTCGGTGTACTCTCTCTCTCTTCTCACGTAATGCTTATCACAATTCATCGGGAAATTTGATCGCCCGTATAATTACATATTCCGAATCCATTTATTTTCTGCCAAATAGACATAGCTTAAGGATGCATTTGTTTAAGAGATTGTGTTTTTTTTTGGAAGTAGTTTTTTGGACTTCCACCCGTTTTCGTTCGCCAAGAATAATTAGCTGGCCGAAAACACTTTCTGGTCAAGTAAAATATTCATGCATAAAATTATGAAATTTTCTTAGTCTAAGAAAGTGAAAATACTTTATGGAATTGCTCCTCTTGAATTGCAACTGGCCACAAGCTGGAGCTTTCGAGACCTTACCCAAGGCCGACTAGGCAGGCCAAGTTAGCCTTGTTGATGGCTGGCGAACAGGAAGAAGGAAAAAGGAAAAAAAAATTATTTAACAAATCGAACTTATTTTTGCCCGAGACATTGTTTTTATACTGAAACCATTTTCCAAATGAGATCCAAATACCAAAAAATATTTTGGTTCATATATTACCAAATAAAGGAAAACTAACAATTTTCTTGAAAAATGATTTTGTGAAAAATATTTTCCCTTTTTATGAAGTTTTCTCCAAAATAGACGCAGCCTAAGATGCATTTTATCATCTAGGATTTTACTTGCATCTATCTCTATCGCTCATTTGATTGGGAAATTGAGAGAGAAAGAATCACAAGCCATCCAGGACCTACATGTCATGAACATGACTTTAAAACATAAGTCTTTTCGCAACATTTGACAATGATGAGCAATGAGACTTCATGACTATCTGCTGAATGCAATAGCCAATTTGATTACCTAATAGTCACGGATATTGTACTCTCTCTCTCTCTCTCTCTCTCTCTCTCTCTCTCTCTCTCTCTCTCTAACCTAGTGCTCATCACAATCATTGGGAAATCTTATCACCCGTATAATTACATATTCCGAATTCGTTTATTTTCTGCCAAACATACATAGGTTAAGGATAAGTTTGTTTGAGAGATTGTGTTTTTTTGGAATTAGTTTTTTGAACTTCTGCTTGTTTTCATTTGCTAAGAATAATTAGCCGACTGAAAACACTTTCTGGTCAAATAAAATATTCATGCATAAAATTATGAAATTTCCTTAATCTAAGTAGGTGAAAATACTTTCTGGAAATGCTCCTCTTGAATTGAAACTGGCCACAAGCTTGGGCTGGCAAGACCTTGCTCGAGGCTAGCCAGGCAGGTCAAGTCAACCTTGTCGATGGCTGATGAGCAGGAAGAAGGAAAAAGAAAAAGAAATTAAAATTAAAATTAAAAATTTATTTAACAAATCGAACTTTTTTTTTCTTCAGATATAGTCATTATATTGAAATCATTTTTTAAATAAGATCCAAACGCCAAAAAATATTTCAGGTCACATATTACCAAACAAAGGAAAACTAACAATTTTCTTGAAAAATGATTTTGTGAAAAGTATTTTCCTTTTTTATGAAGTTTTCTCCAAAACAAACGCACCCTAAGATGCATTTTATCATCTAGGATTTTACTTGCATCGGTCTCTATCGCTCATTTGATTGGGAAATTGAGAGAGAAAAATCACAAGCATTCTAGGACCTACATATTGTGAACATGACTTTAAAACATAAGTCTTTTAACAACATTTGATAGTGATGAGCAATAAGGCTTCATGACTATCTGTTGAATGCAATAGACAATCTGATTACCTAATAGTCATGGACATGAGCCTTTGATCTTGCTCCTTAATCCCCCAAACAATCCCTTACAAAGAATGAGTACAAAATCATGGTCATTCATATGTACAATGATAAAAGACGAAAAGACAGTGCATGCACAAGTCATAATAGTGGATATTCAGCACAAGTCATAACAGTGGATATTCAGCACAAGTGAAGTGCAGAAAAGAATTCAATCTCTTGAGAACTAAGCAAAATGATTTTAGTAAAGCCATAACAGTGGATATCCAGATTACCAGGACTTGAATTCAGGAAGGCGGCAAAGGAAAGGCTTAAAATCAATCTTATCCTTTCGTCGGCAACGAAACCCCATCCAGGACGTTCAACCCCGAATCACCTTTGGCAAAAGGAACCCAATCAACAAGTTCCAGAATTAGATTCCAAGTCCATAGGAGACACTGAAAAACCCTTGAACATAGTAGAGACCCTCAACCCGTAAATCGACGCAAAAATACTCTTGATTAGAGGTCCATCTATGTACACTTTTTATAATAATGTTTTATATGTGGGTAATAGACTAACATAAAATAGTATATTCAATTTACAATTTTGTCTTCGTTGGATACTCAAAGAGTCCTCCCGATGCCCTATAATGTTAAAAGATTGCTAACTTGTCTTTCTAGTGAGAAGAATATAATTACATTTTTCATAGAAAAAGTGATTGATCCAATAAAGTGACGAAAAACTTGTCCACAAATCAATTTTACAGAATACTTTAATGTCATGATTTCAATAAAACCTTTGAATCTAAAAGGTTTATCGATGGTAAAATGGAAATTAACATGAATAAACATGATTGAGCTACTTCCCTAAGAGCCAATAGGAGTTGCTACCGTGACGGAAAGATGTGACATTCTAATCATAATTGAGCTAGTTCCCTAGGAGCCAATAGTAGTTGCTATAGTTCACATAGTGTCATGAATCGGGGTGCTAATCTGCACATCAATTCATGACATTGTATGAAGCATGAACAGACCAACAGAAGGCTTTCACTTTCGATGAGGCATTCCCCAGTGGTAATTCGATAATTCAGCGCCTTGCCTGGATGCCCTCTTTCTAAAGATATTTGGCATCCTCTATCTTGCCCCCTAATTCTAGAGAAGAATTTTTCTTTCCTCTTTGGTGGGAATATGATGACCGACATTACAAAGTCTCCTATCACGGGGTGGATCTCCTATCTATTTCTTTTCCTTTGAGTCTTTTAAGGACATGTTCAAATCGGAGAAAAACGATTACTTTGATACCAATGGCAAGAGATTCCGGTTAAATTGATTATGTGACTTTTATATCAATAAAAAAAAGTTGACGTGACAAAAATTTTAAAATGTAGTCCACGTGGAGCGTAAACTATGTCAATTTCTAAGTCCTCCTTAAGAAATGACGTCGTTTTGTTATCATACGTGACTACCTTTCAAAAACGACGCCTCATGTTGCTTGCCCCTCACTTAGCCATCGTGGCTCGCTCGAATGCCCCCCTTCTCAGCCGCCATCATAGTTGCTCCATCGTTTGCTGGCCATGTCCCTAAATCCCAAGGACGGTGGAGGAGGTCTTCAGCAATTTCAAGGGCCGACGCGCCAGCCTTATCAAGGCTCTCACCGCTGGTTTCCCATCCCTAATCCTGCTTCATTTCTTCATTTGCAGCGTTTCCTTACTCCTTTGTCTTGATGCATTTTGCCTTACTCTCTTGTCTCTCTGGTTTTCTTTTTTCCTCTTGCAAACGTTGAGAAATTCTACCAACAGTGTGATTCCTCTCTCTTTGTTGTGGTTGATAATTTTGGGGGAAAATCGAAGTAGGGGCTCAAATTGACCGATTAGGGTTTTCCACTTCCGATTCTCTTTCAATTTGGGGATTTAGGGTTCTCATTTGGGGGGAAAGACGCCAAACAGCGTCGTTTTATTGTTTGCATGTTGACTATACTCTCTAGCGAGCCATGTTGGCTTCAAAAATTAATAAAAATGTGCCATATCAGATTTCTAGGTAATCAAATCGGAGTTGGCATTGAAACGATCGTTTTTCAAAATTTTTGGCACTTAATTGATTCAAAACAAAATTTTGGACCAAAATGAGCGTTGACACAAGTTTTGACATTTAGTGTACTTACCTCATGTCTAGGGCTTCGAGATCGGACTTTCTGATGTTATCGAGGAACAATGTCGCGTTGTGCTACCTCTTCAATGGAGCTCCGAAGTCAAAATAGGCATGCTGTGCGAGACTCTCCGAGATCCCGATCCTCCTCCTCCTCCCCAGAACCTCGCGTGCACTTCACCTGGCTCTCCTCAAATCCACATCATTTCAAGTTCAACATCGCTTCACCTTATAAAGTCATTCTTCTTGATCTCTGAATCGGAAAAAAGTCCCGTTGCTGAAATCAAATCAGAGTCAATTACAGCATCCAAACAGAATTTTCTGGCCATTCCGAAGTTGCTGGGGCTCCAGGTTCCGTGCTGTCGCAGCCCAGATAATGGCCGGTAGGTGACTGAAGCACGGCATGCTGATCTAGAGATGAATACTGCCGGGGAAAGAAGGAAGAGGAAGATGACCCGTAGCAAAAGATTAGGGTTTGGCGGCAAAAACCCCGTATTAGTATTCGATCCCCTTTCTAATTGTTTTAAATTATTTCATCTCAAGTTGAAAATAAAAGGGGAAAAGAGGCAATAATTAAAAAGACGCGTTCGGTTCCAGAAACAAAAATTTGAAATCTATCCTATTACAGCCGGTTTTTAGTTCTTGAAACTAGAGAGATGAATTACTTTTTATCTCCGATGACTTAACAAAAGAAAGAAAAAAAAAGAACAAGAGATTACAGCCCCATGCAAATTACAGGTTAAAAACGAAAAGAAGCAGAATCTGTGGTTCCTTTTTCCAAAAAAAAAAGGAAAAAGAAAAAAGACAACCACGACGACGAAGACAACATCAACATCACAGACGACAAATGATGATCCACGAGCTAAACGGCCACAATCTAGTTCCAAATTTGATCCAGAAATTCCTTGAATTTCATCACGAAACTGAATTATTATCACTCGCGATTAGCATATTTTCCACTGCAGCCGAGGGTGGTGCTTCGACTTTGACAAGGCAGAAACAAAGGTCGCCCTTCGCTCTAAACGACCAAAGCCGGACGAGGCAACCCACTTCAAGTCCGTTCCGCTCAAACGGGTGTGCGACATCGGTCCACTCCTTGGTCAATACATAAGAGAAATTATCCCTCTTGTGATTCCATTTCTTGAGCTGCAACCCATGGCGTACGTGTAGGCAAGGCTCGATTAGGGAAACTGCAATTTCCTCCTTGTTGTCTAGGGCTCGGATCTCTTCGCCGGTCAGGAAACTTGCTCGCATCTGCCCCATGGGTATGGAGAGCCGACTTGCTTGTCGCTTCACGTCGGTGGCAGACAATCTCTTCTCCAGCACGAGCATCACACCCCGGCCATGCATCTCCTGCATTTTGTCCCAGAAGATTTCCGGCAACTCGCTCGGTCGGGTTTGAGCGGCGGGAGAGACGCTTAGCAGCCTGTCACGAACCAATTCAGAAGTGTTTGCCAAGACATGGAGAGATGACCAATCGACTTCCATCTCTCTCTCCCCCATGAGGCTTGCGACGGCTCGGGCTGCATTCGTGTGAGGATTTTTCCAACTTCACAATACGATGCCGACATATAAAAAAAAAAAAAGGAAACCTAAAAATAGAAGTGCTTTTACGATGTTAATTGTTAAATGAGATGCTGAAACAGCGAGTTGAACACACCTGTGAGGATTTGTTTAGGAGGGTACAATCTTTGTCAACTTCACAAAGTGAGGATTTGCTTAGCAAGAGATCGAGTTAATGTCCATGACGAGTTGCCCCGTGAACCAAAGAGAAGATGAACCCAATAAAGGGCACTTAGCAGATATTTGAAATCAAGTGGGTTAAAGAAAGCTTATGTGTTTTTGAAATTTTTTGGATCATGTTTTCCCTTAATCGAAAAAATGAACCCTACAAATCTTTGTCAACTTCACAAAATGAGGATTTGCTTAGCAAAAGATCGAGTTCATATCCATGAAGAGTTGCGCCATAAACCAAGAGAAGATGAACCCATGTAAAGGGCACTTAGTAGATATTTGAAATCGGGCAGGTTAAAGAAAGCTTTTTTTTTCAACACTCATAACCCAAAGAGCAACAATAAGGCAGACTAAATCGAACAGTAGTTGACGAGTGATGAATTTAAGAGAGAACGAAAGGGTAAACAGGATATTCAGATATCAATGTCAACAAGTTTGATTGATAAAAAACGACCAACCCATGAAGCACTGTTCATCCCCCTCCCTCTCCAAGTTGCGATTTTGAGCTACAGTAGCACCCCTTCGATTTCGGCTTCGGGCGGCATAATCCGGCGCCGGTTGAAGCTGCAGCTTGGTGGAGGAGCCGCCCCAGTGAAGACCATCAGAACCCCCTTCAAGCGGTGCTCTAGTAAGGTCTCCTCTCCTGCAATTTAGCGATGGTCAGCTAGGGTTTGCTCTGCACCAGCTGAGGTTTTTGCTCTGTTTCCCCTGCTTTATCTATGGAAAAGGTTCCGTTAGATACTAAGACTCAGTCCGAACAGCGAGGAGGTCGCAACCGGAGCCGGAGTAGGGCTCCGGCAAGCCGCCTCTTCTCGCGAGACCGATCTCGTAACCGGAAAATTCTGGTTCTTGGTTCTGTAGGCGTGGGACAGATCGGCGTACATGGCCAAAATAGGAATGTTAATGCCTCTTTACCTAGTGCTAGCGATGGTAGAAGGAATGCAGCAAGTATAGCTCTGTCCCCTGATGTAGATGTTGCGGATGAGCCTGTCTGTGGAAATAGAGCTGCTGTCCACGAAAATAGTACTCCCCTGCTGCAGCATACCCAAGTGAAACAGGCCAATGCAACTCGCTCTTGGGCGAATGTAGCTAGAGCCGCAGCTCAAGGATACTCCTTGTCATACTACCCTCCCAATGTAGGTTGTGATAATGCCGTTAATTGCTCGGATGAGGACTTGGAAGCGGCTGATCCCCTTTGGAAAGAGTGTCTAGTGGGATATTTTGTCGGGAAAAAACTCCCATTTAAGCTAGTTGAAGCTGCCCTTAAACATTTATGGGGACATCGACTAATGGAAGTGAAAGCCAACGATCAAGGGTTCTACTTCTTTCATATCCCGGATGCGGAGTTTAGAAGGAAAGTCATTGAAGATGGCCCGTTGACGGTGGCAAGGGTTCCTCTCATTATCCAACAATGGCTACCTATGTTAGAATTGAAGAAAGGCGAGCACACTTCGGTTCCAGTGTGGGTGAGATTGAAAAACCTTCCCTATGGGCTATGGTCCGCTCGGGGACTTAGCAAAGTCGCTAGCACCTTGGGCAAACCTCTATATGTTGATGAGCGAACGGAGCAACTTAAAATGATCTCCTTTGCTAGAGTTTGTGTGGAGCTCGAGGCCTCCAAGGCTTGCTGTGAAACCATCAATGTCTTCCTCAATGGGGCTGTACGAGTGGTGGAGGTGGAGTACGAATGGAAGCCAATATTATGCCAAGCTTGTGGCGTGTTTGGCCACAAATGTCCCAACCCTAACCCCGCTCTTTCTCGGTTTGCTCAGGAAAGCCAACCTGGCTTGCAGGCTACAGGGACGCCAGCTATGGGACAGGATCAGGCCACCCAGATAGGCTCCTCTCGGTCTGAGGTGGTACCCGTTTCAGCACCCACTGAGGAGTGGCAACAAGTCAGAAGCAGAGCAGGAAAAGAGAGAGCCGGAAGTGCTCTTGTGCGACCAACTCCATCCAAACCCTCTGCTTCTTGTGTGGCAAAAATTCAGCAGATAAGAGCTGACCCTCTCTTGGCAGAACCAGCAACTTCATTTGACTCCGATGATGACCTTGAAGATGAGCCTCCAGAACAAGCCTTGATGTGTCCTTCTAGCCCTGTCCAGGTGCAACTGGAGGTGGACCTATCTGCAAAACCAAGACGGAGATCTTTGGATCACTCGGCCTGGTAGCCCCGCCTGCACAGAGGCCGAAGGAAACTAATCCAGTTGTCTCTGACCCGCTGGCACAGAAGCCGAAGAAGGCCGGTGTTCCCCCGAAGATTGCTGCTCCGCCGAGTGATGTCCCGCCTGAATAAAGGCCAAAGGAGCTGCTATCCAGCTCTGAATTTCCCATGCACGAGGAGGCCCGGAACATAACAAAGCCAGCTGAACAGGGGCCAAAGCTGGTTTTCCAGCAGGGGTCACCCTCGAGCTCTCCCTCTACGAAAGCTAAGTCGTCTACCAGCAAACGGCGTACTAAAAGGAGGTAACTAGTGGCTCGTTTTTTGACTTTGACCCATGTTTTTTGGTTGCTGGAACATTAGGGGTCTCATGAACCCCATCAAGCAAGCTGAAGTTAGACTTTTTGTGCGTCTAAATAATCTCTCATGTGTTGGCATAGTGGAAACTAAAGTCCTGTTGACAATTTTGGCACTATCTCTTCTGGATTATTTCCTGGATGGTTGTGGGTAGCTAATTATGAGCACTCTGCTCGTGGACGCATTTGGATCGGGTGGAACCCACTTCAAGTGGAGTTTAAGCCTCTTTTTAGTACAAGCTAGATTATCCATGGTGATATAAAAGTTTTGGCTTTGAATAATGTTTTCACTCTCTCTGTGGTATATGGGGAGCATACTTTTGTATCCCGCAGACCTCTCTGGCGTGACATCATTACATTGAGTAATGGCCTTAAGGATTGTCCTTGGATATTGGCTGGCGATTTCAATGCCATCTGGGACCCTTCGGATCGCATGGGGAGCCCTGATATATGGATCCCTGCCTTTGATGAGTTTAAGGACTGTCTTGACCAAGCTGAACTGATAGACTTAAGATATGTGGGATTTTGCTTTACTTGGTCTACTTCCTCTGGTGTACGCAGGAAACAAAGGAAAATTGACCGTGTGTTGGTTAACAATTACTGGTGTTTGGCTCACTCTTTCTCCGAAGCTTCTTTCTTGGCCCCCGGTATTTCGGACCATTCACCGATGGTCGTAAAAGTGCTTCCTCCTTTTCCTCGACGGGTTCCTTTCAAATTCTATAACTTGTGGATGAATCATCCAGACTTTTCTATGCTTGTCACACAGGCTTGGGATACTCAGTTGTCAGGATCTCCGATGTTTAAACTATACGGCCGCTTGAAGCTCCTGAAGGGCCGCCTTAAATGTTTGAATAGAGACGCCTACTCAGACATTTCTATGAGAGTTTCTGCAGCTAAGAGGACCCTTTCAGATACCCAAGAAGCCCTCTTGCATGACCCTCAAAATAGCACCTTGGCAGAAGGTGAGCATACACAAATTAAAGAGTACTATGAACTCCGTTCTCTTGAAGAATTATTTTTTAGACAAAAGTCTAGAATCCGTTGGCTACAGGAAGGAGATCATAATACCAAGTTTTTTCACCATTCGGTGAATCAGCGACACTTACGCAATCGTATCATTTCTGTCAAGGACAGCTCGGGCCATATGGTGTCTGAACAGATAGAAGTCCAGAGAATCTTTGTCTCTTATTTTCAGGACTTACTAGCCCCGGTTGGTGTGGCATCGAGAGCTGCTATTCAGGAGATAAGAGATGTTATTCACTTCCCACTCAAGCAAGAATGGGTTAATTTTCTTTCCCTCCCTTTCCTCCCTTCGGATATCCAGGGATGCTATGTCCTCTATAGCGGGTAATAAAGCCCGGGTCCAGATGGATACAATGCGGACTTTTCAAGAAGAACTGGAATAAGGTGGGTTCGTCGAGTCCATCGAAGCTGTCATGGACTTCCGGAATCGGGTTCTCTCGCTAAGGAAGTCAATAATACTATAATTGCATTGGTGCCTAAAGTCCCCAATGCATCATCGGTCTCAGACTACCATACCAATTGCATGTTGTAATACAATCTACAAATGCAATACTAAGATTCTATCTTCGAGAATTTCAACAGTGCTCCCTGAACTCATTAGCCAGGTTCAAACTGCATTTGTGAAGGGAAGGCGGATCAGTGACAACATTCTCCTAGCTCAAGAACTATTCAGCAGGTTTCATAACAAGCCCCACATTTCAAAATGTGCAATCAAGGTTGACTTCAGGAAAGCCTATGACACCTTGGATTGGGATTTCCTTGAGAACACCTTACTAGCTTTTGGCTTTCCTAATCATTTCACAAGACTGATCATGGTATGTGTTCGCTCTCCCAAGTTTTCCATCTCATTAAATGGTGAACACCATGGATTCTTCTCTAGTGGACGAGGCCTTCGACAAGGAGACCCTATGTCTCCTTACCTATTCACCTTGGCTATGGAAGTGTTTACAGGGATAATTGATGCCCACACCCGGCATCCGGACTACCGGTTCTATTGGTGTTGTAAGGCCACGCAGCTATCTCATCTTTTCTTTGCAGATAACGTTCTTATCTTCAGTCAAGCGAGCCTTGCCTCCATATCTCGTATTAAGGATGGGCTCACATTATTCTTCTCTTGGAGTGGATTGATTCCAAATCCCAGCAAGAGTGAAGTTTTCATCTCTGGTGGCTTAGATGCAGTTAGGGACCAGCTCATACAAATACTGGGTTTCACCTTGGGCTCTTTCCCAGTACGGTATTTGGGAGTGCCCATTATCACCTCCCGGCTAAGCAAAGTGGATTGCAATACCCTGGTCTGCCATCTCACTGCTAGAGTCCAATCTTGGACTCACCGATTTCTCTCATTCGCGGGCCGTTTACAACTTATTAAATCGGTACTACATGCCATCCAAGCCTATTGGGCATCCATTTTCTGGCTTCCAGCGTCGGTAGTGGACATAATAGAGCAAATCTGTAGACAATTCCTCTGGAGGGGACCAGCCATGGGACCGGGAGGAGCAAAAGTGTCTTGGTCTAATGTTTGTCTTCCCACCCTTGAAGGAGGACTTGGCATGAGGAAAATTAGGGACAGCAATAAGGTAGCCATGGCTAAACACATATGGCTACTCTTCACCGACAAAGAATCTTTATGGTGCAAATGTATACATGCCACGTACCTCAAGCGACAGAACTTTTGGATTTCTCCTACTCCAACTCTGTGCTCTTGGGCCTGGCGAAAGATTCTTGCACTAAGGAATGTCTTCCAACCATACTTTAGATGGAAGATAGGAGATGGTGGTCATACATCGCTGTGGTTTGATCCATGGCTAGAGTATGGCCCTCTAAACTTGTTGTTCTCTGATAGCTATATTTACCAGTCTGACCTTCCCCGACAAGCCAAAGTGAAGGACCTTTACACTCCGGATGGGCTTCAACTTATGCAAGACTTGTCATTGTGGCAAATTTCGGTACCTCCACTATCTCAAGGTCAGGACAAGTTTAGTTAGGCGGAGGATTCTCATGGAAAATTTTCGATGTCCTCAGCTTGGGCTACTATCCGCCATAGAGCCAACCCGGTGCAATGGTCTTCCTTTGTCTGGAATAAGGCTCTAGCCCCTAGACACCAATTTCTTATGTGGCTCATCGCTAAAAATCGCCTTCCAACACAGGTACTCCTCATGCTCTATGGTAGAATACCCTCCACGGTTTGTGCATTTTGCAAGGCTAGGCCTGACTCGATCAATCATCTATTTTTTGAATGTTGCGTCCCCAACTCCCTTGCCAACTTTTGGGTGGCTAAATGCAATATCCCTTGGATCAACTCCGTTTGGCCTGACTACCTCCTCTGGATTAGTAATGTCCTTGCTGGCAAGGGGTTCTACAGTGAGATAGCTCGATTTTCTTTTGGAGCACTATGCTATACCATTTGGAAAACCAGGAATGATATTATCTTCCGTGGCCAAAACCTCTACCTTGCATCCTTGAAATTGTAGCTGTTCAAAGCGGTTAAGGATAAGGCGCTGACCTTCAAAAGGGTGGAAGACAACCCTAGGAATCGAAGGATGCAGCGGTGTTGGGGGATAAACCCCTGTATTTTTGATGTCGAGCTGCCCACGGCCCAGTTGTAGGTCTATGTAGGTTCCTGTAGTCTTGTGATGTGTACTCTCTGTATATGTTTTTCCACTTGTGACCAGGGTACTCGGCCACTCTAAAGACAAGTTGTCTAGCTGAGTGCCTGTTAGTGCCCCGTCTCACATTGTTGTATAATTCTGGTCGTTATAATATATTTACTTACCTTACCAAAAAAAAAAAAAATGTCAACAAGTTTGTGCACTTAAAATGAGTATGTCCGAGTTTTGAAAGCTTACCGTCGACAAAGGTGCAACCTAACGATAGGTGGCACAGAGTAGCATTGCCGCTGCCTCTAAAACTGACCCATCTAATTGCCAAACAATTCTCACTGTTTCAAGGGAGGAGGGAGGAGGGAGGAGGAAGGAGGAAGAAGGAAAAAACGTAATGTTAAACGGAACGGGGGGCCTAAGAGCTCTTTGGAATTGGCTTTGCTCCATCTTGAAGAAATTTCGAAGAAATTAGCTTCGTTTGACACCGGTCTTGCCTGATTTACGTTCACATTCCACGGGGATCATACCTTTCACTATTCATTTGAGCAACAAACTCCACAATTTCGACAGACATCTAAAGTCCATCAATGGAAAATTTTCAATATGCACATGGATAGCAGCTTGTCATTATCCGACCGAGTCAATCAGCAAAACTACAGAGACTATGACAATTCATATCTATTTCGGTCTTCATTGTATGAGAGACACGTAACTGAATGGACAGGTCGTTGCAGCGGGTCGTTTTTGTGGGCGCATTTCGTTTTTACTCGACCCTTCGAGGGCTAGGGCTTGACGCATCTTTCTTCTATTCTCGATCCGTCCCCCAATGAACGATGAGATATCTTAGCCGACATTGGAAACAGAAGTCAAGCTACGTCGTGGATATTGCTGCTGTCGAGAAAGGCGATTGGTGCTGCAAAGGGAATGTCACTGTGGGTGGGAAATTTGATAACAGGGGGAGGGAGACTTATCAAAAAGATAGAAGGTGCGGATATGGACATTCGGCATTGGTGCTCCTAAAAGCCGAAATCCGAGGGGAGGGGGTGGTGTATGAACGGGGGCAGGCAAGTTGATGTACTTTCGTACAAAATCCTCGACCCGACTTCAATAGATTCCCCGGCATCAACCCAACCGTATGAAGGGCTTGGTCCCCCCCGGCAAGCACGCCATCATTCATGGCAAAGGGACCTAAAGTGGGTCTTCTTATGGCATTTGCTGTACATTTGGTAGACAGACAAAATAAGTCCTCTAAATGTCGGTGTACTCTCTCTCTCTATCACGTAATGCTTATCACAATCATCAAGAATAATTAGCTGGCCGAAAACACTTTCTGGTCAAGTAAAATATTCATGCATAAAATTATGAAATTTTCTTAATCTAAGAAGGTGAAAATACTTTCTGGAATTGCTCCTCTTGAATTGCAACTGGCCACAAGCTGGGGCTTTCGAGACCTTACCCAAGGCTGACCAAGCAGGCCAAGTCAGCCTTGTTGAAGGCTGGCTAGCAAGAAGAAGGAAAAAGGAAAAAAAAATATTTAACAAATCGAACTTATTTTTACTAGAGACATAGTCTTTATACTAAAAGTATTTTCCAAATGAGATCCAAATACCAAAAAATATTTTGGGTCATATATTACCAAACAAAGGAAAACTAACAATTTTCTTGAAAAATGATTTTGTGAAAAATATTTTCCTTTTTTATGAAATTTTCTCCAAAATAGACGCACCCTTAGATGCATTTTATCATCTAGGATTTTACTTGCATCTGTCTCTATCACTCATTTGATTGGGAAATTGGGAGAGAAAAAATCATAAGCCATCTAGGACCTACATACATATCATGAACATGACTTTAAAACATAAGTCTTTTCACAACATTTGACAATGATGAGCAATGAGACTTCATGACTATTTGCTGAATGCAATAGCCAATCCGATTGCCTAATAGTCATGGATATTGTACTCTCTCTCTCTAACATAATGCTTATCACAATTATCGGGAAATCTGATCACCCGTATAATTACATATTCTGAATCCGTTTATTTTCTACCAAACAAACATAGCTTAAGGATGCATTTGTTTGAGAGATTGTGTTTTTTTTTTAATTAATTTTTCAGACTTCCGCCTGTTTTCGTTTGCCGAGAATAATTAGTCGGCTGAAAACATCTTTCTGGTCAAATAAAATATTCATGCATAAAATTATGAAATTTCCTTAATTTAAGAAGGTGAAAATACATTTTGGAATTGCTCCTCTTGAATTGCAACTAGCCACAAGCTTGGGCTAGCAAGACCTTGCCCGAGGCCAGGCAGGCAGGCCAAGTCAACCTTGTCAATGGCTAGCAAGCAAGAAGAAGGAATAAGAAAATAAAGAAAATAAAAATAAAAATTTATTTAACAAATCGAACTTTTTTTTTTTGCCTCGAGATATAGTCATTATACTGAAACCATTTTTTAAATAAGATCCAAATGCCAAAAAATATTTCAGGTCACATATTACCAAACAAAGGAAAACTAACAATTTTCCTGAAAAATGATTTTGTGAAAAGTATTTTCCTTTTTTATGAAGTTTTCTCCAAAACAAATGCACCCTAAGATGCATTTTATCATCTAGGATTTTACTTGCATCAGTCTCTATCGCTCATTTGATTGGGAAATTGAGAGAGAAAAATCACAAGCGTTCTAGGACCTACATATTGTGAACATGACTTTAAAACATAAGTCTTTTCGCAACATTTGACAGTGATGAGCAATAAGGCTTCATGACTATCTGCTGAATGCAATAGACAATCTGATTACCTAATAGTCATGGACATGAGCCTTTGATCTTGCTCCTTAATCCCCCAAACAATCCCTTACAAAGAATGAGCACAAAATCATGGTCATTCATATGTACAATGATAAAAGACGAAAATATAGTGCATGCACAAGTCATAACAGTGGATATTCAGCACTAGTGAAGTGCAGAAGAGAATTCAATCTCTTGAGAACTAAGCAAAATGATTTTAGTAAAGCCATAATAGTTTATATCCAGATTACCAAGACTTGAATTCAGGAAGGCGGCAAAGGAAAGTCTTAAAATCAATCTTATCCTTTCGTCGGCAACGAAACCCCATCCAGGACGTTCAACCTCGAATCAACCTTTGGCTAAAGGAACCCAATCAACAAGTTCAAGAATTAGATTCCAAGTCCATAGGAGACACTGTAAAACCCTTGAACATAGTAGAGACCCTCAACCCATAAATCAACGCACAGTACTCTTGATTAGAGGTCCATCTATGTACACTTTATATAATAATGTTTTATATATGAGAACTTGCTAACTTGTCTTTCTAGTGAGAAGAAATATAATTATATTTTTCATAGAAAAGGTGATTGGTCCAATAAAGTGACGAAAAACTCATCCATAAATCAATTTTTCTGAATACTTTAATGTCATGAACTCAACAAAACCTTTGAATTTGAAAGGTTTGTTGATGGTAAAATGGAAATTAACATGAATAAACATAATTGAGCTAGTTCGTTAGGAGCCAATAGGAGTTGCTACTGTGACAGCAAGATGTGACAGATGTGCAAACTCGTCAAAAAGAGACGTTGAAATGGGACCCACGCTTGATTTTTCTGCCGTCTCTTTCTGATTCGTGGGCACTACGCTTGGAAGATAAGTCAATATCACAGCGATGACGTCAACGTTCTCGTTCATTGGAAAAGGTAATTCGAGGTTGAGCATCCATGAACTTGGTCGGATGGGTGAGACTGAGTTTGCTATGGATTTGGTCGGGTGGGGGCATGCGTATGTGACTCTAGTGAAATTTATTAAATTCAACGGCTCGTGCTTGTCGATCCTTTGATATAGCTAATAAGATTGAGATCTTTCCTCCCCATCTCGCATCATTGGCATTCCTCTAAGTTGTTCCGAAAAAGAGTCTTGAACTTCATGCCGTCGGAGGATAAGCCTATTAAGGAAATTCCTTACGATGTTTTGCAAATGACAAAATAAATCGAAGACTACTAATGCATTCAATGATTAGTAATTAGGTGAGAGATATATAAACTGCTATGCAGATGATAGAACATGTAAATGTTATTATCAAATATTATATTTGAAGAACCAAAGGATAGAACTCATGTTGAAACTGAACCTATGCGGACTATATTTAGACTTTAAGGATAAATCTATTTAGACACAAACTCTGATGATGAATATGTTCAGACTCAAGTCCAGATTGAGAAGTTTACTTCAAACGGAATACACTCAGATTTTACATACAGACGAAACAAATCCAGATCGTGATAAGTCCAGAATGTGACAAATCTAAAATATGACAGGTTCAGAATAACACAAGTACAGAATGAGACGCAATTTCAAAACGAAGTAAGTTTAAAATGTAATGTTCAAAATAAGACAAGTTCAGAAAGAGACAACCTAACAGAACAAAATACAAGTCCAGGATATATAATGGCTAGTAATCTAGTTTGGATTCTATACCAAGATAGATTTGATTGACTCAATTTAATTGATTAGCAAATGGATCTTGAAGGCAAGAGTTTTCTCATCGGAGAAGCTTTACTTATGGAAACCTAGATTCTGCTTGTATGAATGACCAGAATCAAGATGGAGATTTTGTTTCCGTCACTCAACTGCTATCAAATCTTTTTGATACAGTTATATCCAATGGATAGATTGGAAGATGATCCTCTAGATATTGTCTAACGGCTAGTTTAGAATCGATGGAGTATTTAAGGAGATCAAAGGACCAAGGAGCAAGTAAAAGATGAAGCGTAGAATCTATAGTTCCAAAATCTGGGCATACTTTGACCATATAAACTTATCCTTTGTGAACTTAAAATTTTATAATTATAAAAGAAATAGACAAGAGTGACTTAGCAAGATTATATGATCTCTCGCTAAATGTTTGCACTCAAATTTGTAATTTCTTGTTAATTATATTATGGAATTCAGCCAATAGACTATTAGCATGTAAGAGTAGACGTAAGCTTGAATTAAACTAAACCATTATAAATTCTGTGTGCAATTTCTCTTATCTCTTAATCTCTTATTTTTTATTGTTATAATTTATTGCACACTTGCTGGGTGCTTCTAAAGTCTATTCTTCCACATAGCAGATTCTAAACCTTGTTCTAGAATCTAATTATTGTTCAAACTTCTGGGTTGAGCTTTAATACTTTTGGATATTGCTTATGTGTCTACTGACATTCAGACTTTAATTCTTGAATAGTTTTTCTTGTATCACCTATTCACCCTCTCTAGGTGATTCTTGCTAGCCACCCTCAGAGCCGAGTTGCCCTTGAGAGCCACCGCAGGTTGCTAGCAAATAAGCAAGAGCTTGACACAATCGTGAGCTCTACGATGTCGAAATCTAGTCTCTGTTTTGCATGCAGGAAATTCATGTGAGTTTGGTACAAAAGCACACTTAGTTTCGAAGTGACTAATTTTTAAATGAATACCTAAATTCTATCCTATTAGATTTGGGTTTCTAGATTTTGGAACTTTGGCGTCAATCTGGCCATGACCCTAGAACCAGCCTCCTACTGAACTAGCCAATTCTAGGTAAGTTCCAAGGTCGACTTAGGAACTATCCTAACATATTTTCTTTTTCTTTTTCATCACTGGATGCTACAACCTCTCGAATGGGGAGAACCCCAACCCCGGATGATCACTTTATTCATCACAGGATTTGGTGTCGGGACAACGGTGTAAATGTGGTGAGCCAACTCATCATTAACAACCCAAAAGCTTGACCGAACCCAAAAAAAGAAAAACACAGGGGGAAGAACACTAGGAATGCCAAAACTTTCGTATGGTGCTCATTTTGATGCCAAAACTTTTTTTTCTCTCACTTGAGTGCCAAATCGGAGTGAAATCGTTCAGTTAAGTGCCACTTCTGACCAAAAGTCATACGTGGATTCTTTTAATGATTTTCCATATTTTTTTAATAATTTTCAATTTCCAACGTGGATTTTTCAATTCCGATGTGGTTTCTCTTCGCGTAGCAATAAAAAACGATGTCGTTTCTCTTCGTGCAATGGTCCAAAATGACATCATTTCTCTTCTCATCTCGTCTCTCTTCTTTCTGCCATTTTTTCTTCTTTTTTTCTTTAGGGCCGGCGAGGGTCATTGATGACCCTCGTCAGCCGTAGAACCCTTGCCCCGGGCCATGAAGGCTGGGGGCGAGGCCGTCGAGCTCGGCCCGGCCCTGGCGAGGCCATTGGCAAAGGCCGTTGCGGCCTCACCCGCAGTTGGCAAGGGTCTCGCCGTCTAGATCTAGGGGTTGGCGAGACCCTCGCCAGCTGCGGGCGAGGTCGTGACGACCTTCGCCAAAGGCTGGCCGAGCTCCATTGGCCTCACCCTGGGCCTTCGTGGCCTAGGGTGACCCTCGCTGGCCCTAAAGGAAAAAAAGCAAAAAAGGTAAAAAACATTGAAAAAATTCTAAAAAATTAATAAATTTATTAAAAATTATCCACCGGCGGCCACGTCAGTTTTTCCGGCAACTAAATTGGAAGTGGCACTCAAGTGAATGGTTTTTTAAACTTGTGACTGAGCGGAAAAAAAGTTTTTGGTATTAAAGTGAGCGTCGTACAAAAGTTATGGCACTCCTAGTATTCTTCTGCCAAAACACAGAATTCATCATCAACAATAAATGTGATCAAAGGATGGCCGTATTTACACCCTATCGAAAGAAGCGGACCCTGTGATTTCGAAAAGTCTTAAACTAAAGACAGTGCAAAGGCATAAGAGAAAAGGCAGTTGTGGTGGCCAAACAAATGCTCGCGATTCTGGTACGGGGAGATGGATTACTTTATAATCTCCAATGACTTCGAATGCTATTGTCTTGTTTTCCCCGTCTCAACTTAAATGTAGCATCGTTACCAGAAAAGAATGACGATCCACGAACTAGGCTACCACAATCTCAATTACTTCCCAACTTCATCTTGTCAAGAAACCAAGTGACGATCACTCACGAGTAGCCATATTTTCCTCTGCCGCCGAGGGTGCTTCGCAGTTCACGACGCAAAAGCAAAGGTTGCCATATACTCTAAAGGACCAAAGCTGAATGAGGCCACACTCCTTGAGTCCGTTCCGCTCAAATTGGCATGTGACAGCGTTCCACTTGGTCAACACATAAGAAAAAGTTCCGCTCTTGTAATTCCACTTCTTGAGCCGCAAGCCATGGCGTAGTTGTAGACATGGCTCGATGAGGGAACTCTTTGTTGTCTAGGGTTCGGATCTCTTCGCCGCTCAAGAAATTTGCTAGCACCTGCAACTTGGGTATGGAGAGCCTACCTTGGTTCGGGTCCATGTCAGTGGGCATCAATATCTTCTCCAGCACTAGCATCACATCCTGACCATGCAATTCCAGTGTTTTGTCCCAGAAGATTTCCTGCAATTCGCTCAGTCGGATTTGAGCAGCGGGAGAGAGACTTAGCACTCCCTCACCGACCAATTCAGAAGCGTCCGCCAAGACATGGAGAGATGACCGATCGACTTCAGCCTCTTCGCTCCCGTGAGACTGCAACGATTTGGGCTGCTCAACTCTGAGAAGTAGCCTTGTCAACTTCACGATATATTACTGGCGTATAAAAAACCTCAAAATAGAAGTGCGTTTATTATATAAATTGTTAACTGAGATGCTAAAACAACACTCATACGAGGATTTGCTTAGGAGTGTACAATTTTTGTCAACTAGACAAAGTGAGGATTTGCTTAGCGAAAGATAGAGTTCACATCCACAACGAATTGCGCCATGAACCGAGGAGAAGATGACCCCACGTAAAGGGCACTTTGGCAGACATCTGAAATTGAGTGGGTTAAAGAAAGTTCTCTCTCTTTTTTGGATCATTTGTTTTCTTTAAGCAAAAACTACTCCCAACCCAATAAGAAACAAAAAGCCACACCAATATAAACGGGAGTTGACGGGGACGAACTTATGAGAGAATGAAAGGGTAACTAAAATATTCAGATATCAATGCCGTCAAGTTTGTGCACTTCAATTAAATATGTCCAAGCTTCGATAGCTTACCGTCGACAAATGCACAACCTAACGGCAGGCAGCACAGAGTAGCGTCGCCGCCGCCACTAAAACCAACCCCTTTGATCGCCAAACGTTTGTTGCTGTTTCAGGGGAGGAGGAAGGAGGAGGGAGAGTAATGTTAAACCGAACAGTGACCGGAATGGTTTGATCATAGGCAGCAGCACACGATGATGCATTTATACATGATGATGCCGAGTTTCCCCATCGGGTAAGGTTCAATATTAGATTACTATTTTGAACTTTGCCTATCGTCCTGAGTGCTTCATTCACCAAGCATCTGAGACAAACTACGTTCTTATCTTTCTAATTCGCGCTTCTTTGCCTTTGTTGTTCCGTAGGCACGGAATAACTTTAGCACCCTTCGTACTTTTGACCTGATCATCACGAATTTAAAATTGGGGAAATCTTAGGTCCAATAGACAATTTTCACGTTGATGGCAAAACGTCATCAATTTGCCTTCAAGCACAGAGAGTATACCCATATGCGCACTTATCTTTCGGTTGTCCATACGATACGACAATCTCCTATCGTATCGTTGCTTTTCCTTTGCTAATGGGTGCTAAAGTTAAAAAAATCTTATTGTTGACCAAATTGACAGGATCCTCTTATTTTGGGAGGAGAAGATTATTGGATATTCTCCTGATTTGGTGTTCTTTCCTTGTATATTCCCTATAATTCAACAAACAATTATGAACCTCTATCGATAAAAAAGGCAGTCCCTCTCTCAAAAAAATCATAACAAAACTTTGAAAGAGGATTCCCGAGGACAAGGCTTACTTAGCCGAACCTCGTTAAATTGCATTTGCATTCTTTGTCTCTAAATTGATCATGATATTAGAGTAGGTTCAAGCCTAACCTATTATTGTTTTGGGTAATTTTATAATTACCTTGTTGCTGTGTTGTCACCATGGAAGAACAGGATGCCGGCAAGAAATTTTGGGTAATTTGCATTCTTTGTCTCTAAATTTATCATGATATCAAAGAAGGTTCAAACCTAACCTGTTATTGTTTTAGGTAATTTTATAATTACCTTGTTGCTGTGTTGTCACCATGGAAGAATGGGATGCCGGCAAGAAATTGCCGACTACAACTCCTTCAACCAAAGGCCTTTTGCAAGAATCTCATAGCCAACGTCTCACCAACATGCTTCTGGATGAAAGGAATTTCTTTCCTTGGTCACGAGCTGTAATTGTAACTCTTGGTGGCCATTCGAAACTCGGTCACATCAATGGTAAAATCAAAGCTCCTCCATAAGATGATTATAGATATGAAGAGTGGCTTGCCAATGACAACTCCATCATGTCCTGAATCTTTAACTCCATGGAGCCCCAAATCTACAAGATTTTTGCGTACTCCAATTTAGCTCAAGCACTATGGGATGCATTGGTTGGAATGTATGGGCCAGTCAGAAATGCCTCTTGGATTTTTAAAATCCACCAAGGATTGGCAAATCAAAGGCAAGAAGAGAATCAAATATTTACCTTGTACCTCGGAAATTTCAAGAGGAGGTAGGACGAGCTCTGGCCCTGCCACTCAATCCATTGCTGATTGTGTTTGCAGAGAGGAGGAAGATTGGATCTTTCAACTTCTAGCAAGCCTTTGGCCTAAAAACGATGATCTTAGGACGAAAAATTGTTATGAGCCCAATCTTGTTGTCCCTCACAGAAGTCTGTGCCACGATCTAGGGAGAGGATATTAAGCGTCAGGTCATGAATCCAGCACCGATGACCAATAAAGGAATTGCTGAGATTTTGATCCACAGTGTTGTGACCAACAGGCTGTTGCTAGATTTGTCGAGGGAAAGATGAAGAAAATCGGTCTCTTCCACTGCGAACACGGTGACTATGACAGTCACATTAAGGACCAGTGTTGGGTCCTTCATCCTCACTTGCTGTCCGGCGGAGAGAAGAGACCAAAAGCAAAATTGGTTGCCCAAAATGATGCAACTAACTGGTTTGAATTCAAGGCTAGACTTGAGAGTCTCGTGAATCAATTTCAACAACTTTGACAGGGCCAAGGGCCCACATTAAGGCAACTGGATCAACTGGCTCATTTGCTGAATCAAACCACATGGCACAAACTTTTTGGTAAGGTGTTCTTGACTCAATTCAAAAATCAATTTGTTATAGACTCGTAATTCAGATCAAATGATGGTTAAAATTGTCTCCAATGATTATCCTCCTATCACTGTTGCTAATGGAGCGCAATTGCCGACACAAGGAGCAGCAAAGTTTAAGATGTTGTCCAAGAGTTCTAATGCTTTGATCGTACCTAATTTATCTGCAAATCTATTGTATGTTTGTAAGTGTACAAAAGAATGGAACTGCAAAGTCATTTTTTCTGCTTCTAAGGTGTTACTTCAAGATTGCATCACCAAGAGGACTATTGGTGAATGGAGGCTGCATAATGGACTCTAGGTCATGGATCAATACCCCGAGGCGTTGAGTACATTCCAGAATGCTAAGAAGATGTCGAAACTAGTTCATGTGATTGTTGTCATTTTGCTCAACAACATAGACTTCCTTTTCCTAAGAGTACACATTTTTCTTCAAAATTATTTGATTTAATTCTTGCTAATGTGTGGAGTGCTCCCATTGAATATCGAGATGGCTATAGATATTTTGTCACTTTTATTGATGATAAGTCTCGCGCTACATGAATGTATCTACGCAAAACCAAAAGTGAGGTTTTTAATGTTTTTCATGAATTTTGTGCAATGATATAGAATCAATTTAATACTAACATGAAACTTTTGCACACAGATAATGGGAAGGAATATATCAATCAAGCATTTCAAGCTTATTTGTGCAACTTGGGTACTATTCATCATATTCCCATGTTGAGACGCCCCAACAGAATGGCATAGTAGAAAGGAAAAATCGTAATCTTTTGGAAGTTAGCTAGGCCTTACTTTTTTGGGGGAATATGCCCAAAACATATTGGAGTGACTTTGCTCTCGCTAGTTGCTATATTATCAATTGGCTTCCCAGCCAAGTTCTTCAATACAAGATTCCGGTAGAAATTTTATAAGGAAGAAATTCAATGTCTCGCATTTAAGGGTTTTTGGCAGTACATGCTATGCTCACTCGAACGATGGGAAACTCAATCCTCGTGCTCAGAAGTGTGTTCATTGGCTATTCTTTAGCTAAAAAGGGATAGAAGTGTTATGAGCCCACCACAAAGCGCCTCTATATATCCCGTGATGTTCACTTTGATCAGATGTATTACTTTGATAGGAGCCAACTTCAAGGGGAGAACACCGAACTCTCAACATATTATGGAGAAGTTGTCCTTGTCCCTATTGCTGCTTCACTTGTGGTACCCACAAATGTATCCACTTCAAAAACAAGGGATGGAGGACGATTAGAACATGACACCAAGCTACAACAAATTCTAGAGCTAATGGCTGAAACTCACTCTAAGGAAGAAACAATGACAAAAGAATTTCTCGGAGCATCTTCACCACCAATTCACCAATCTATGAGGATTTCTAGGCCCTCTATTAGACTCCGGGATTTTACCACATATCACATAGTACAATATCCCATCCAAGACTGTCAATTATGACAAAATTTCTCGTCAATTTTGGAGTTTCTTGTATGCTCTTGAAAGTTCAAAAGAACGTACTAGTTATGAAGAAGCCAAACATCAATCAATGTGGATTGCAACTATAAAGGAGGAACTCCAGGAGCTTGATAAAAATCACACTTGGCATGTGGTGCAATTACTTGATGGAAAGTGCCCTGTTGGTTGTCGTTGGATTTGCAAGATTAAATATAATAATGATGGTTCAGTCAAAAGGTATAAAGCCCGCCTTGTTGCTAAAGGCTACACCTATGGCATTGACTAGAAGGAGACATTTGCTCCAGTTGTAAAGATGAATGCAGTTCGTGTTCTTATGTTTGTAGCAGTCAATCGTGGGTGGTCTCTTTGTCAAATGGATGTGAAAAACGCATTTCTTTATGGATACCTTGAAGAAGTGTATATGGATCTTCCCTCAAGTCATGTCTTGCAAAATGAATAAAGGATGGTTTGCAAATTAAGGAAGTCCATCTACAAACTCAAGCAGTCTCTTTGAGCATGGTACGGCAAGGTCAGAAGTGCACTTACAAAGTTTGGGTTTTTATGAAGTATGGCCAACTCATCAATGTTTACCAAGTTTGATGAGGGTGGTATTGTAATACTACTCATCTACATTGATGATATTGTTATCACCAGAAGCAATGAATCTAGGATTGAGACTCTCAAGTAGTATCTTCACCGAGAATTTGATATCAAAGATCTCGGAAAACTGAGATATTTCTTAGGGATTGAAGTGGCCGGCTCTCGCAAGGGTTTGTTTTTATCATAAAGAAAGCACATTCTAGACTTGAAGAAACGGGGAAAATGGGTGCCAAACCTACAAATGTTCTAATGGATTACAATAGTAATTTGTAGCTGATAATACTCTTTTGCAAGACATTGGAGCGTTTCAACGTCTCGTAGGCAAGTTGATTTACTTAACTATTACTTGACCAGATATTATTTACACAGTCAGCTATGTAAGTCAGTTCATGCAAAATTCGACTCAAGGGCACATGGATTTGGTTGATCAATTGCTAAAGTATTTATAAGCTACACCAGGAAGGGGTATTTTAATGAAGAACAACAGGCATACATATATTATTGGGTATGCAGACGTAAATTGGGCAAGAAGCCCCAATAACAGGAAGTTTACTACGAGCTTCTGCACCTTTATAGGAGGTAATATTCTTACTTGGAAAAGAAACAAATAAAATGTTGTTACCTGTTCAAGTGCTGAAGCAAAATATCGAGCAATGTCTACTGCTACTAGTGAGATAGTTTGGTTGCAACTTCTCCAACAATTAGGATGCAAACCAAGAATGTCACCTATGAAACTATTTTGTGATAATCAAGCCGTTGCTCATATCATCTCAAATCCCGTGTTCCATGAAAGAACAAAACACATTAAGGTGGATTGCCATTTTGTAAGGGAAAAAGGTTCAGGACAACACCATCGAAACTCCCTATGTTCGAAGTGAAGATCAATTGGCCAATATTTTCATCAAAGCCCTTACTAAAGGACCATTTTAGGACATGGCAAACAAGTTGACCTCTGATGATATCTTCGGTTCAACTTGAGGGGGAGTGTTGACCAAATCGACAGGATCCTTCTATTTTGGGAGGAGAAGATTATGTGATATTCTCCTGATTTGGTGTTCTTTCCTTGTTCAATTGTTACCTTGTATATTCCCTATAATTCAGCAAACAATTATAAACCTCTATCAATAAAAGGCAGTTCCTCTCTCAAAGAAATCATAACAAAACTTTGAGAGAGGATTCCCAAGGATGTAGGCTTACATAGCCGAACCTCGTTAAATTGTGGTTGCATTCTTTGTCTCTAAATTTATCACTTATGCACATAACTAAGTTTGATGAATCACCTTTTTTACCTCGAAAGTTTCCATTATTAGATTGATTTAGATTGAAGAGATGCATTTAACAATTTTAGTACATCCTAAGTCCACCTGATTTAGATGTTAATCTCTCTATTTTCTATGGCGGAGTTTAACCTTAGAACAATCACCCACATCCATCCACTAACGTGATTGTCTCCAAATGTCCATGAACGAGAAACAGTAACAATTGGTAATCCTTTTAATGGTCCGACTTTCCCTCAGATCGATCGCTTGGAAGTTTAGCTAGAAAGAGAACCGTGAATTAATTGCTTCAATTGGTCCAGTCATCGTAGCCGGTCATGTGTAACTTTTTTTTTTTTGGGTCATGTGTAACGTTAGTGCCTACTTCTGGGGGATTAATTCTCTTTCTCATCGAGCAGCCAATTGCCAGGACATCTAACCGTTTTTGTTTTCTTAATTATTTGAAACACACGCAACTTGCATGGAGGTTTAGCCCAAAAAGAAAACATTAAACGAAGACTTAAATTGGGGTAGTAGTTGGAGGGGGTATTTTTAGGGCTTCCTTTAAAAGGACAAAATATTTTTGCCGAAAATGAAAGCATGAGTCAAGCTTCATTGTGGATATTAATGAAGTCAAGACAAAGGGGATGGTGGTGCAAACGCAATGTGACAGCGGATTGGACATTTAATATACGAATTGGCCATTGTCTTCCCGTATTGAAAAAATGGCGCATGTTTAGCTTGGTATTTCACGTTGCAAGGTATGATAATTGCGTGAAAAAACATAAAGATTGGATTACAAAATGAGATGATTGTAGGGTCAAACTATGATTAGGACCGTTTCGCTTGGTTTTGCATTTGCCTCTTATATGTGATAAAAAGCTACAATTTCATCATAGAGCTCTTGGGGTGAGAAACGAACGCCGGACCATTTGGTGACGAGAGGTGAATACTCATAGGCAAAACATTGCTTCCCAAGAAAAGTGTTAACACCTGCATTGTTACTACTAAGTACTAATGAGTCCTATTCACCATTCATTACAATATCTCCAATCCCTTCTTGTTTTCAGCCTCTTCCGCTGACCCTATGAGCCCCGTGTCAGTTTAAACAAATCGCTTTCTCCTTTAGAATTCCGTCTCCATGACTCACCGTTTAATCACCCACCCCTCTTTTTGTCATTTTAATAATTTCTTGGAGCTAAAGCTCTGTTTATTTTGCAGTAAAAATATGACATTTCTAGAAAATATTTTCTGGAAAGTCATTTTTCAAATAAATGACAAAAAAAAGAAGAGAGGATATGGCTGATCGCAAGTAATGGTATAACTAGAGTATATACTAGAGTATCTCCAGGGCATAGTCTTGTAATGTTAATTTGTGATATGATATGACATTCGCAATACGTTTGCTAGGGCGTTTAATGATGGAAAAACACCCGATCCATCACAAATGATGATTCCGTAGCGCATGGACTAAGAAAGTCTTGGAAACAGTGACGCGTTTGCTTTATTCGTTTGCTCCTAAATAAGATGAAGGGCAAAGTGTCCAAATCTGCTACCCATTAAAAAGCAGATTTGATATTTGACTCTTCAAAGCATCTAATTCATAGAGCCAGCTCAAATAATCACAAGATTTCTTCATTAGTTTCCACTTTCGATAACGTTAGGTAGGGTTTATATTTCTTTCGAGGAGAATATATTCTCTTTTTGCTAGTGAAGTATCTCTCAAACATGCGGTCTGTATTCTCTTTCCATGCTTTTAGTACCTCTTCATCAATCACATCTCACCACATAAGACATAACAGAAATGATGAAATGGTAAGACTTTCTAAGGCAGCATTGACATTGGAAAGATGGACAAAATTGGCTCTGTGAATCTTGGATACAGGGGAAAAGGTCACTAATATTGCGATTGCGTTGGAGTTAAGTAACAACAATGTCATCTTACAACCATTCCTCTTAATCTCATTACATGCGTTCTAACTATATTAAGCGGAGATCTCACTAATCTAGCATCATCAACAATCACTTTGATTTGTTTGTAAAAAAAGGAACGATTCGGATCTGTTAGACAGACATTTAGCACCAAAGGGGCAGCGATTGAACTCACGATGGGGGCAGTCAACTTAACGTGTGCATCTACTGTTGGATGTTTGTTTGTAAAACAAAGTGTGTTTTTTTCCTTGTCCCAGATAGAAAAGTTTAGAAGAGATAAGTCACTTTATAAATGGGAGTTTTTCTAATTTGTTAAAAGGAAAAGTTGAGATGTAGGCTAGATCCCATTATACCCGTGTATAGGTGTGTGACTAATTGCATAATTATTAGGCACACTTAGCACTTGACGTGCCTGCGGTTTAATTAGTGCTAATCCCCTTCCTTTTATTTTTTATTTTTGTATTCCATATGCTTATTTTGTTAATCAAAAGGTTGCCTTTAATTTTAGCATTTTGGAAATTATAAAAAAAATGGAAATTTATTTATTATTTAAAAAAATTATTTTTATTATTCCGACTTTTCTATATGTGTATTTTCAAATCAACTTTTGGAAATTATGCTAGTTCAATTTGTAACTTTTCTAGAAGGGTTGCATTCCAACTTCTTTCAAAAGATTACATTTATTCATTTTGCAACTTCTTTCGAAAGATAATTTTGTTAATTTTTGCAACCTTTCACAAAAAGTTGCTTATGATGCCTATGTTCTTTTATATGTCAGTTTTTGGAAAAACCATGAATGTAATAATTTTCTCGAGTTCTCTTTCCAAAACTAAGCCAATTTTTCAATTGTTTTCTAGAGAGACCTTGGAGAAATACAAGAATTGCTATCTAGTATTCTCATTTAAGATTTTGTTATATCCTAAAAGATATTTACTAGTGACCATTAGCAAATTTATGTGGCAAATAAATTCTTAAAAAAAGTGATATCACGCCTTAAAGTCCAATTTAATTGCTTTATTGATTCGAATTCCTATAAATTTCATTGTTCTACCCAAGTATGAAGATACACCTCAAATTCCATGATTTTGAAAAATCGCACTTCCTTCTTAGCCCCACCTCCTAGGACTTGTTAAAGTATTTGTTTAGAGCGATATGTGCGTAAAATTTGTTTTGGATCGCTTCTACATAGTAAATGCAATTTATATAGCAATTATATCGTTCGTATAATTAGTGTCACACGATACATTCATCTTATAAGTGTCTTTTTCAACGCAGAGACATGTCTTAAATTCTTAAATTTGGCGATTGCGTAATGTCCAGAAATAATCTATACTGCTCTATGTGGACGGTATAATTAATTTTTGAAGGAAAAGAAGAAATTTAAAAAAGAGGTAAAATGCGTAACCACACGTATTACCGAGAAAAGGCCCATAACGCCCCACGCACAAAATCCTCACAGTTTTTCGATATTTAATAGGTCAGGTCATAATTACCCTAAATTTAAAAAACAAGCTCAAGAATGAGTTTAAAAAAATAAAATCCAATTACATATGATTTTCTTAGTAACTATCTTTTTAATTTAATCAAAGTTTCAACATCCACCGTCGAAGTAGGCATTAATTGACGGCATGGCATTTTCGGGGTGGTTCTCGACACCGATTCAGATCGTCTTGTTAGTCTTGTGCAACACGTACGTTCAATGTATATATCCTCACAACACATGCATATTTTTCCAGTTGGTTATTATTATTTCAATCTTTATGTTTTGTTATGTTTTTTTTATTTTCTTTACTATCATCCTTTTATTTGGTTAATTTATTTTATTAAATTTATATAAAATTGTTCAAGTAACATATTCACATGAAAAACATAAAGTGGGTTAAAGGGGATGCACATGAATTTATGGATGTATTTTAATATTTTTCTACAATGTTTTGATAATTATTTATTTCAAGGCTGCACAATTGGAGGTAGCTTTGGATCTACATGAAGAGCTGGTAAGGTTGATAAGACCTTTGGGCTGTATAAAGACTTGATAAAGCAGGGTGGTACTCCATAGTTAACCCCATTTCTGTTCGCTCGTTGTGCATGGTCCAAACAGGTGGTGAAGTGTAACTTAGATACCTATTATTTTATGGAAATAAAACCACCTTGTTGATGTTACTGGACTACTAAATTTGTTGAAATGCTTGATGATTTTAGAGAAAAAAAGAGCAGCTTTGCTGAACTTTCAGAGTACTGTTGGTGATTGGAACGTAAAATTGGTCTTTTAATTGTTCAAGCCTCTCGATTTTCAAAGTAACTGTAGATGGACGATTCTTGCAAATTTGTCATTTGTTCAACACCTCTCTCTCTCTCGCACGCGCTCGCGCACAGAATTGCTAGAATCCTTGATATGCATGCACGCAGACAAAGTAACAAAGGATATTGTTATTGTATTGTAGTCTACTACTGTTGCAACGAGCTCTAATTTGTACTATGAGATTTGAAGAATGCAATTTGTAATGTTGTCCCACTGATAAAGTATGTAAATGTGCCCACTAATGTAGGATCGTCAGTGCTTCGGTGAGATAACTTGTTGGCATCCTATGTTAGGAAATACATGGTTAAGTCCACTCATGATGAGATGTTGTTTTCATGTCTTCTACCCTGCTAAAACATTAGTATGCATGTCCTGTAGGAGGGATGTCGCCATTTAATTTTAGAGGCTGTATATTTTGAAACAATTATAGCTTTGTCCGGGACTGTTAATTAGAAGCTGTATATGTCACGATGAGACCTTTGAATTTGCAAGGTATATTGATGATAAAGTGGAAATTCATATGAATAAACATAATTTAGCTACTTTCCCGGGAGACAATAGGAGTTTCCACTTTGAATATTTCCGACATGCAAATACATTTTTTTCTTCCAATTTCGCCTTTACTAAACTTTCATAATTCCAAAAATATCCCTACTTCACAAGACATCACCAGCGAGATTCTACTAAGGCCAAATAGGGATGTTGGCAAGCCAAATCTAGCACTGGAAGTCAGATTTGGCCTCATCACTGTTGGATTCTTCATCAGTTTTATTATTTTTTTAAAGCAAAATTGCTTTACAAAGTATGATTGTTCCAAATACCATTTAAACCAAATTTCTTTTCAATGCACTTTTAAATTATGATTTACCAAATGCTATATGCAATTTGAAAAATCCCTTTAAACTAAAGGCCTTTGCATTATCCTAAAAACTTTGTCCAAAAGCCAAGCCAAGCGCACCATATATTGTGATGACAACCTTCTTCCAAATAGTCAACATAGTAACGATGATAACACACAACAACCACATAAACAGCCACGTCGATGTCAACTAGTTCTCTTTATAGCACACCGAATTGCTTCGATGATCTATTTAGCCGTTTTGCGCTTTCAAATCATTTCTCCAAACTTTAGTTGACTTTCCTTTGAGACTGCGTTTGACTAAACTTTGGCATGGGCTGTCGTGTGTTGTCATCGAAATTTAAAAATTCGAAAATTTTCGCCTAAAATAAAGTCATGAAATTAAAATAATTTTCCAATTAAGATGCAATACTAGAAAACGTTTTTGGTCAAGTATCAAAAAACTAACCATTAACCATTTTTGTGAAAAATGATTTCGCAAAGCTTATCATCAAATTTTCCCTCAAACAAAGACATCATGCCTATCTAACGCACTTGCCATCAAGGTCGTGCAAATGGACCAACGACTGATTGGGCTCACATGCGTGATGGCCCACAACATGGCCCACATTATTTCTTGGGCCCGATCCATCTCACCACCTCCAAACAATTATAAAAATAAAAATATCCCGAAAAAAATTAAATATCTTCTTCGTCATCGTCTTCTTCATTCTCTTGTATTTTCTTCTTTGTAATATCCAAACGATGAAGCACGCTTCCTCTCCCACCTCGCTTCACTGAGCTCTGACCCCGGTGAAAAAATGGCCTTCACGACCGCCAAAATCATGGAACTGCCACTACACGACGCTTTCCCCTGCACCTCCTCCAGCTCCAGCAAGAGCTCTCTCCACTTCCTCTTCGCCTCTCCGACGCCGTCGTGGCAGCCTCGCGCTCTCGAACGGCGCTGCTTCTGCCAGTCCCTCCGCAAGACCAATCCTCGGAACACCAGCTCCTCTCACGGAAGGAGCGACGACAAGCCGCAGCCTGCACTACCTCTTCCATGGAGCTCCGAAGTCGGAGTAGGCCTGCCACGCTGCCGCCCCCAACTCAGGACTCCGGCGGACACTCTGGGATCCCGATCCCTTCCTCTCCAGACCATCGCGTGCACTTCGCGCGCCCAAACCCTAAGCCCTCCTCCCTATTGCTCACCCCGCTCTCTCCACATCCCTTCAAGTTCAAAATTACTTCACCACATTAGGTCATTTTTCTTGATCTCCTACATAAAAAAAAGTCCCTATGCAGGAATCAAACCGAAGTCAACTACAACATTCAAACAGACCCAGATGATGGTCGGCAAGTGACTCTAAGGTCTGGATCAAGGTTGGGGTGCTGACTTAAGAGATGAACACTAGGGGGTGTAAACGGTTCGGTTCGGTTCGGTTTTTGAAAACCGAATCGAACCGAACCGACAAGGGATAATACCGAACCGAACCGAAACCGTCCCGAACCGAAAATGTGGCTCGGTTCGGTTCGGAACGGTTTTTCGGTTTTTCTATTTTTGCTTTACTTATTAAAACCTAAATGAAGAAGAGATGATGATAAAGAGATATTGTTCACTTTTAATTAAAAATTCCGGTTTGGTTCGATTAACTGAACCAAACCGAACCGAACCAAAAATGCACAAAATTTTGATTCGGTTCTTGACACCCCTAATGAACAGTACCGGGGAAACGAAGGAAGAGGAAGATGACCTGCGTAGCTAAAGGAAAAAACAAAGAAGAAGAAAAAAGAAAAGAAAATATCCATGCTTAGTGTTTCTTGATTTAAGAACTTTGTGTGTTTCGTGTTTGAAGTGTATATATAGTGCAAAGGGACGGAATGAGCAGTGGGTATAAATGATTCGGTTCAGTTTGGTTCGTATTCGGTTCGGGACGGTTTCGGTTTGGTTCGGTATCATCACTTATTGGTTTCGTTCGGACAATTTTTTGGTTTTTCTATTTTCACTTTGCTTTTTGGAATCTAAATGAAGAAGAGATGATAAAGAAGAGAGATTGTTCAATTTTTATTGAAAATTCCCGTTTGGTTCTATTAACCGAACCTTTTTGTTGCTAGGTGAGGTTGACCTCCCCAGCGATGGCGAGGTTGAGCCTTGCTGGGGGTGAGTGAGCCTTGCCCTCGCTAGTGGCCAATGGGGGAGAGTCTTGCCATTGGCTGGTCGCCAGCAATAACTGACTGGATGAAGGAAAAAGGAGGACGGAAAAAAAAGGAAAAAAAATTGAAAAAATCAAATATTGTTAAAAATTGTCTAGGTCAGCATCGGTTAGACAACCAAAATTAACTAAATGGGACTGAATTGGCACAAATATAAAAATGTTAAAAACTAAATTGGCAAAAAAAAAATTTAACTAAATTGACACAATTACAATAGATTTATAATTTTTTTAGTAATTTTCTCAATAAAAGGAATTAGCTGTTGGTACATCTTTCAATTCAATACTCTACGTTGCAAGGTATGTGTTAATTAACAAGACAGGTTCATAAAAAGATCTCAAGTTAAAAGGAAATCAACTACTCTTGTCTAATGAAACGTTCCAAAAAGATGTTTTGCCAAAATTTCTCCCATGACAAAATATCTAAGGAGACAAGTTTTGTGACAACTCTGTATAGGAAGTATCATAGGTTAAAAGGAAATAAAAAACTCTCGTTTCATTCCACGTGCCAAAAAGATGTTTAGGCAGAATTTCTCCTGTGACGAAATATCTTTAACTGAAAATTCGTTCTTCGGTTATTAATTAAACAGACAGGTTTTGTGGCCACTCTGAACATGAATATCCCAGGTTCTAAGGAAATTAGCCACTCTCGTTCCACCGGGTTTGCCAAAAAGATATATCACCATAATTCTACCGCGATGAATATTTTTCACCGGAAGTCATTCTTCAATTTTAATAAAGGAGACAGATTTCATGGCAGCTCTGAATATGGAATATTATAGGTTATAAGAAAATCAACTACTTTCATCTCATTGGACATGTGACAAAATATTTTGTCGAAATTTCTCACATGATAGAATATTTTTCATTGAAAGTTAGCAATGCTTAATGCATAGCATATGTACTGCCACACGGTAATGACATGAATGATTGTTAGCATGGGCGAAGTACTATTTGGTTTGATTAAGATGGGAAATTTCAAATGCCACATCATTTTGGTTTGCCTCTCTCTCTCTCTCTCACATCATTTTGGTTTGCTTCTCTCTCTCTCTCTCTCATCTTGTAATGTTAATTTGTGATATGATATGACTTTCCCAATACGGTCTTTAGAATCCAAAGTAACGAGCCTTTTCATGTAAGTTAGGTATCCTATTTGAACCAATGAAAATCGTACTGAACGATACTTCTTTCGAACTCATGGACATCACCGTGACACTTAGAGGTCATAATTTAGACGACAGTTCACTCATATCATCTCGTTGTTTCGTAGCAGAGGTAAATTTGCTCTTCTTTGGTTCCCCTTTCGGGGTCGGAATTTCCGTTCATGGCGTTGTCCAGCCCAATGGAGATAGTAGCACAGCACCGGTCGGGACTTCCGACTCGCTTTATCTCTTCATATTGTCTTCACTGTTTACTTTTGTGTCTTGCTGGTACATTCCTTTCAAAAGATCGATTGACATGAAGTCTTCCCGAAATTCAATTACGAGGAGAAAAAAAAAAACAGAAACATTTTCAAAATCTAATTTTTTAGCGAAAAAAGTTTCGTAAATAATGTCCAATACTCGCTATCAAAATGAATGAGACCCATCCGTGTTTTCACCTCAGAAAAAAGAAGAACCTTTTATTCAGAGGAACAAAACGAATCTGAATAGTGAAGAGATGAACATGAAGCGGCAATGAAGCGATGTATCCTCTCGAGTATTTTTCTTATGATTATTAATTTATATTTCCAAAGTCGTGTATCTTAACATATTAACGCCAAGCTTGAAGTCACCTCACGTAAAAATAAAAAATAAGAATGCTCAGACAAATAAAAGAATAATGCGGTTTCCTGATGAGTACTTTCACCAGCGCAATTTTTACCGATGTATCTTGATATTTTCATTATTCATAAAAATTGGAAAAAAAATTTAATACTTGCATAAAGTATCATTTTCGTTGTAAAATATGTTTGCATAAAACATCTTTTTAACCCGCCATCAACGTTGAGTTTGACAACAATGGAAAGATCAAGAAGGGAATGATTAGCTCTAATTTTAACGATGGGAAAACTCCAATCCATCACATCATGACCTTCATATGCTCTCGCATGGACTAATTCCGCAATGGAGACAAGTGACCCCCCAACAAAGCGAAACGAAACAAAGGACACGTGCAAGTGACCAAATCTTGTTAGACATGAAAAGGCAAGTTTGATACTTGACTCATCGAACGCATCTATTAATCATGGAGCGGAGTCAAATAACGGCGAGTAGCGTTTTGTTAATGGTGCGACAATCACGAGAATTCTTGATTAGTAATCAGGGGCATGGTTGGCTTCATTAGTTACCAGGACATGGTTACATGGACCCCCTCTAACATCCGCCTTCCATAGGCATTTATGTTTTTGGGACTACCTCTGCTTGTCTAATAGCATTGCTTTTGGCGGGTTGCTGAGATCCTCAAATTATTTTATGATGGCAAGAAGCCTATCCCAAACACTCTGGTTTCTGGAAGAAGTTTTTTCTTCTCCCTCTAATAGGAATACAGGTGATAATATTGTGGGTTTTCTCATTCCAGGACAGAGTTCCAATCTGTTTTTTCTTCCTTAAGCCTTTTGAGGACCTATTGACGTCCTAAGCATCTATAAGTCATGGAGCAAAGTCAAATAATGGCGCGAAGTGTTTCATTTATGGTGCAACAATTACAAGAATTCTCAATTAGTAATCATTTCATTATACCGGCTATGGAAAACGATAGGTAAGGTCTTTATTTCTCTCGAGGAGAATATATATATCTCAACATGTGGTCTCTATCCTCTTTCCATGCTTAATACATTTTCATCGTCCACGTCTCACACCACTAAGACATAACATATCTGATTAAATGATAAAACTTTCTAAAGGGGCGTCAACATTGGAAAGATAGATGAAAGTGGCTCTGCAAATCTTGCATATTGAGGAAAAGGTCGCTAATGTTGCGGTTGCCTCGAAGTTAAGTAACAACGATGTCATCTTACAACCACTTCTTTGGAGAATCTCATCACATTCGATCCAACTAAATTAAGGTTTCGTGGAAATCTTATTGATCTAGCATCATTGACGATCACATTTAGCATCGGTGCTCCCAAAGGCAAAATCCACCAAAAAAAAGAGAGGAGAAAAGGCTTGAAATCGGAAGGGCAGCGTATGAACTCTGCGATGGGGGGCAGTCAAATTGATGTGCGCACGCACAAATTCTCGACCCGACATCAACAGATTCCCGGTATCGACTGCATCAAGGGTTTTTTTTTGGGTGGAGGGGCGGAAAACACGCCATCCTTCATGGCAATTGCATAGCATTTTCTGTGCATTTGATACATATAGACAAAGTAACTCCTCTAAGAGTCGGTGTACTCTCCTTTTCTCTCCCTCTCTTTCTATAAAGTAATGCTTATTATGATGGCCGGGAAATATGATCACCCATATAATTATATTATTCCAAATTATTCATTTTTCGCGAAACAAATAGGACTTAATGGTGCATTTGTTTGAGGGAAGGTTTTTTTTTTCCAGAGTTACTTTTCTAAACTTCCACTCGTTTGGTTTGCTAATAATGATTAGTCAACCGAAAACACTTTTTGGTCGAGTAAAATATTCATGCATAAAATTAGAAAAGTGAATTCATCAATCTTAAAAGGTGAAAACAGTTTCTAGAATTACTCCTCTTGAATTGTGACCAGCCACAAGCATGGGTTGAGGTAGACCTTACCTAAGGCTGGCCAGGACGACCTTGTTGACGGTTGGTGAGGAGAAAGAAGGAAAGAGAAAAAGATAATAAGAAAATAAAATGAGGAAAAAAAAAGGAAGAAAAGAACATAACAGAAAAGAAAAAATAAAAATTTATTTAACAAATCGATTTTATTTTCTTTTTGCCTAAGATACAGTCATGATATTGAAACTATTTTTCAAATAAGATCCAAACACCGAAAAACGTTTCCGGTCACATAACACTAAATAAAGGAAGACTAACAATTTTCTTGAAAAAATGATTTTGCGGAAAGTATTTTCTTTTTTTATGAAATTTTCCCTAAAACAAACATACCTTGAGATGCATTTATCCATCTAGGATTTTACATGCATCAGTCTCCATCGTCATTTGATCAGGTAATTGAGATGAGGACAAATCGCAAGCCATCTAGGGCCTACATATCTTGAACACGACTCCAAAACGCAAGTCTTTTAGTATCATTCGACAGTGATGAGCAATGAGGCTTTATAACTAGCTGCTGAATGCAATAGCCAATCTGATTACCTAATTGTCATAGACATAAGCCTTTGATCTTGCTCCTTAATCCCCAAACAATCCCTTACAAAGGATGAGTACAAAATCACGATCATTCGCATGTCCCATGATAAAAGACAAAAAGACAAAGTGCATACACAAAGTCATAACCTCCAAAACTAGTATTGCTCCCAGCACCAATGAAATGAAGAAGACAATTCAGTCTCATGAGAACCAAGCAAATGATTTTAGTAAAGCCATAACAGTGAAATTTCAGATTACCTGGGCTTGAATTCAAGAAACCAGCTTATGAAAGGCTTAAAATCAATCCGATCCTTTCGTTGGTAATGAAGCCCTCTCCAGGACGTTCAACCCTGGATCAACCTTCAGCGAAAGGAATCCAATCAACAAGTTCAAGATTTAGATTCGAGTCAATATGAGACGGTGTAGAACCCTTGAACATAGTAGGCCTTCAACTAGTAAATCGACACAAAGTACACTTGATTACAGGTCTATCTATGTACACTTTAGATAATAATGTTTTATATGTGGGCAAGAGACTAACATGAAAACAAATATTCAATTTACAATTTTGTCTTCGTTGGATGCTCAAAGAGCCCCTGGACGACCTATGATGTTAAAAGATTGCTAACTTGTCTATCTAGTGGAAAGAAATACAATATTTTATATCTTTCATAGAAAAGGTAATTGATCCAATGAAGTGACCAAAACTCATCTACAAATCAATTTTTATGAATACTTTAATGTCATGATCTCAATAAAACCTTTGAATTTGCGAGGCATGTCGATGATAAAATGGAAATTAAAATGGAACATAATTTAGCTAGTTCCCTAGGAGCCAGTAGGAGTTGCTATCGTGACTACAAGATGTGACATCTTATCCCAAATGTACAAACAATTAAGGGTGACTACAAGATGTGACATCCATTCCAGGTTTCTACCGATTGAAACAAGTTCCTCATTTTTTGGAATTTGAAACCTACCTTGCATACCCTAAAACTTGAAACTTATCTTGTCACGGGTTCAGAGGTCTACCTAGGTTTTACCTATATTATTAATTGAATGATTATAGTGAATTATCACATTTAATGACCATTATTTATTGTTATAATTCACTGACCATAACTTATATTTAGACACACGAAAAATATGAAACATTAACAAGATAAAAGTCTCAATCATAAAATGAAAGCTCAGATTGGTAGTTCCAGATTATATACTCATCATCGAATGCCATGGATTATTAGAGGATCGCGTGAAGACATAGACCAAGAAAAACACAAAACTTGTTTCAGATTATAGGTTCCACCAATCTAGAGCCTGTAATCTACTTGTTGAAATACATTTTTAATTTTTGGAACCTAAAACCTACCATGCATATCTTAGAACATGGAAGCGGATAGGTTCTCACTAGTTCAGTTCACAGATAACAAGTTCTATCTTGGAACCATGCTCATCTCTACAAACAATTAAATACCCCCTTCATATGCTTTGACTAGACTTGTTTATTGGGCGGGCCTGCTTGGCCCCAGACCTTTAGAGATCCTGCCCAAGCCAGTCCAAGCTGGAACTTGCAAGCTTGAGCAAGTGCCCAGGTCCCCCAAGGGAAAAATAAGGCGGGCCAGACCCGCCCACTTTCCACCTTTCCTTTTATGATTTGGTTTCCATTACTTTTGATGGCGCTGGGTATTACGTTTTGATGAAGCGAAGGTTTACAGTGGTTCAATTTTCCCAAGTTGGGAAAAATATTGAGTGTTTAGTTCAACATTTGGGGGTCTCATCGGCCAAATGCTTGCATTTGAGATGCTGAAAACCCAATACTGGGGTCGCACCGCCGGAGGTCGCTCACGTGACCCTTGGCGGCCACCGCCGGAGGTCACATAACCCTCGGCGACCGCTGCCTGGGGTCACACGAACCTAGCGTTGCCACCAATGCTTAGGTCGTGACCTCCGACCTCAAGTGTGACCCTAGCATCGCGTTTGAGGTCGCAACCTTCGGCGACGATGCTTGGATCGCGCAAACCCAAGCGTTGGCCTTGAAGTTGTGACCTCAGGCACAATGCCTGTGTTTGCGTGACCCAGGCGTCGTTGCCCGAGGTCGCGACTTCAAGGCCAATGCCTGGGTTTTGCTGAAGGTCGCGACCTCAGGCATGATGCCTGGGTTCGCATGAACCTAGGTGCTGCCATTGAAGGTCGAAGATTGCAACCTTAGGCACAACGCCTAAGCAACCCAGGCATCACGCTTGAGGTTGCCTAGGTGGTAGCACTTGAGGTCGAGTGGCCTTAGGCGACACCAACGGCCAAATCTGGTTGGCCATCGGATAGCGACACCGGTAGCTAGATCCGGCCGTTATTTGGCTGGTGATGAGTGATTTAATTTTTTTTTATTTATAAAAAAACTAAGAAAAGCTCATTGCAAATGTAAGTTTACCAAATGGTATTTACACTAAAGTCATTTCGGAAACTCCTTTGTGTTGTAATTTGCCAAACACTATTGCTTTCACCAAATGCCCATTAGACTAAAGATACTTGGACAATGACTTTGCATTTCCCCAAAGTTGAACCAAACGGGCCCTACATGTGAGCCAAGAAGCCTACTTATAATTGATCAAATAGTTCACAATCCTAAAGGCGAGTGTATATTAAAAGATCTTGGTTTTATTTCTTGATTAGAAAGAAAGCTCTATTTATTTCTTGAAAAACATTTTTCCAGAAAATATTTTCATCATTTTTTGGCATTTGGATTCTTTAGAAAAATTAATCAACGAAAAATGTATACTAAAATTTATGAAAATAATTTCATCTTTAAAAAATAAGAAATATTTTTTCAAACTATGACTAGATATTGGTGCTTGGACCATAAACTTTAGGTTGGGACTGGAGAACCCCAACTCTTGTTCCCAAGCCCTTGGCAATGGACACAAGTCTAGAGGCTACGGCCGGGTACATTGGGGACCATTGATGCCAAACTCGGGTCCATAGAGGCTAGGCCCAGAACCCAATGCTCGAGTTTAGGTCCACAAAGATTTGGCTTGGGACACCAGCGTCCATACCGAAACCTCGGCATCTAGGTAGGGTCTATAGAGGTCTAGCGCAAGACTCCGGTGCTTATGCTTGATCCCTAGTACTTAGGCCCGAGTCCATTAAGGCTGGACTAAATTCTACAAAGGCTGGTTTGAAACCTCGGTGCACGTGCCTCAAGTACATTGAGGCCTAGCCCGGGTTCCCAACACTTAGGCCTTGGTCCATAGAAACTACGCCTGAGTTCACAGAGGCCAGGCTTGGGACCCTAAAGCTTGTGCCTAGGTTCGAGTCCATTGAGGCCAAGCCCAAGACCCTAGTTGTCCTGCTTAGGTCTACGATGCTTAAGCTCAAAAGCCTAGTGCCCATGCCTGGATTCCCTACGCTTGAGCCTAGGTCTATTGAAGCTAAAGCGTGGGACTCTAGTGCTCGTGCCTTTGCCCAGGACCTTGACGTCCATGTTTGTGTCCCCATGCCAAGGAACAAAGTCATTGATACCTGTGCCCATGTCCCTACGCTCAAGACCAAGTCCATTAAGGTTAGGCTCGAGACCTCGACGCCAAGGCTTGGGTCCTCAGCGCTTGGGCCCGTGTCCATTAAGGCTAAACTTGAGACCCTAATGCTCACACCCAATTCCATCAAGGCTGAGCCCAGGTCCATCAAGGTTGGGCTTAGGACCAACGCCCACATTTGGATCCATCAAGGCCGGCTAGGGACCTCGAAGCTCGTACCCCGGTCCCCAACACCTAGGGCTAAGGCCCTGCGCTTGAGATTAGATCCATTGAGCCAGACTTGGAACTTGATGTCATTGCTTGGTTTCCCGATTGCCCATGCACAAGTCCGTAGCTACCATATAATGTATGTCTAATTAGGAAAATCATATCAAGTTTTCCTAACCAAACAACGGAAAATATTTTCTAGCTCATTTTTAGGTTTTAGCCAAATTCCAAAAATATTGTTATTTTTCAAGAAAATGACTTACTGGAAAATATTTTTCAAAAATATCACATTTTTGCGAAATAAACAAAATCGAAATGTATTTCAAACATCCACAACGGAAACTTACATTTTCCTTTTTTAACAAGACAGAAACTTAAAGTTTCGTATCAAACATCAATCAATCAAAATAAAATGTATTGGACTTTGTCATGACATTTTGTAATTTGTTTCTCTTATCCACAAATGTATTCTATTTTGGTCCTTTCTCAAGTAAAGAATTTAGTGACCAACGTAGTTTCTGGACAAGTTGACATTATGGTGTAGCAACCTAGAAAAATACCTCAATTAAAGGGGAGATTGTTGTTATGATGCACGTGTAAGTTGTATTGGAGCAATTTCATGTCAGAGAATTTCTACTACACGCTCTTAACAAAGAATGAGAAGGATGGGAATGTCTATTACGGAGAGGATTAGTGTAGCAAAACCGGGGATCACGCAGTCGGTTTTGGAGAAAAGATACATGATAAGCGGAGGGAGGAGGAGCTTGTGAGGCTTAAGTTTTATGAGGTGCTCCCGCACGAGGCCGTCGAGGCTGGTTCAATGATGACTTAGTGTAGATGGATTTGCCACAATGCTGTTGGTATTATCGATGGATCGACTATAGTGCGTGTTGATGAAGCATCGATGCTAAGTGGTTCTTGCCTTTTGAACTTTGAGCTTGCTTGACAGGTTGTGTTTCGTTTTTGAGGTTATGTAATGGTGAAAAGAAAAGCAATGAATACGGCGTAAGAGAAAGTAAGCGTCCGCTTGTAGTCCTTCTCAGCGTTGAACAGAGAAAAACTACAGACGACGTCCACCGGGTAGGGACAATCCGCAAATGGAGGGTCGGCGCTCCATCGAACCCGGGCCCTGTTAAAAACCTTTTTCCTTGCGCACGATGTCGCCAAAACCGTAAATCTCGCTCGCTCCGGGTGCACGTGTCTCGGGAATTGCACCCGGAGCGTGCGATCGTAACTCGTCGAAAAGAGGCGTTCAAATGGGACCGACGCTTGATGTTTCTGCCGTCTCTTTCTGTCTGCACTGTTGAAGAACTTCTGATTCGTGGGCACTTCCCTTCTCTGCCGTAAAGCTTCTGTGTTCAATTTGGTACACCCTTAACACATGCTATTTGGGGGGCAAGGGATGTAAGATAAGTCAATATCACAGCCACGGCGTCAACGTTCTCGTTCATTGAAACGGTGCGTGTGCGTGTGACTCCAGTGAGATTTACTAAATACAACGCCTTGTGTTTCTCGATCCTTTGATACAGTTAGTAAGGTTGAGATTTTTCCACCCCATCTCAGTCATTGAGATTCATTTGAGTCATTCCAACAAAGAGTCTTGAACTTCATGCCGTTGGAGGATGAGTCGAGCCGCCCTCGAGAGCCAACGTGGGTTGCTAGCAAATAGGCAAGAGGCCGACGCAATCATGAGCTCTACAATGCCAAAATCTGATCTCGATTTTGCATGCAGGTGATTCATGTGAGTTCAATATAAAGGCACATTCGGTTCTAAAGTGAGTAGTTTTTATATAAATACCTAAATTCTATCATGTTAGATTTGGTTTCTAGTTTTTGGAACTTTGGCACTAATCCGGCTGTGACCCTAGAACCAACATACTACCGAACTGGCCGGTTCTAGGCTAGTTTCAAGGTTGACTCAAGAACTAGTCTAATATATTTCCTTTTTCTTTTTCATCACTGGATGCTACAATCTCTCAAATGGGAAGAACCCCAACCCTAGACGATTACTTTATTCATCAAGGGATTCGGTATCGGGACAATGGTGTAAATTTGGTAAAGCCAGTTCATCATTGACGCCCCCAAAAGCTAGTCCGAACCGGAAAAAAGCCAGAAGTCTTTGTCAACAGCAAACGTGAACAAAGGATGGCCATCTTTACACGCTATCCAAAGGAGCGGATCCTATGAATTCAAAACTACACTAATTAGAATTTACAGGCAGTTTAAAGACGAGACAAAACAGATGTGAGGGCTCTTTTTGGGTCGTCTCAACTTATTTGTACCGTCGTTAAGGTTATTTTTTTGACCGAAAAAGAAGCGCACTTTATTAGAAACTAAAGCAAGGTTTGTGCAACATCTGAGCATAGTAAATGCTTGAGAGTCTGCGGAGGGTTTGCCATAGTAAATGCAGGAGAGCCTGCGGAGGGTTTGCACGCTAACTGAATGGAAGAATCTATCGTGGTATCATCATTAAAGGGATGTGGTCAAGTGAAATGTGACTAATATCAACCCAAAGTGCAACGTGTGGGCCAAAAGGGAAAGAAGAAGAAGAAAAAACAGCCCATGCAATTTACAGCTTGGAAACGAAAAACAACATAATCCTCCATGAAAAACAACAACAACATCACAGACCATCAATGTTGATCGACAAACTAAACAACCGCAAATCCTCCATTAAATAAAAAAAAAACAACAACAACAAACGACCCAAGTTGACCCACCAACTAAATGACCACAATTTACTTCCAAACTTGATCCAGAATTCCTTGAATTTCGTCGCCAAACCGAGTGATGATCACTCACGAGTAGCCACATTTTTCACCGCAGCTGGGAGTGCTTCACAGTTCACGAGGCAGAAACAGAGGTCCCCATTCACCCTGAACGCCCAAAGCTGGATGAGGCAACCCTCTTCGAGTTCGTTCCGAGCATTTGAGTGCGTGACGACGGTCCACTCCTTGGTCAATACATAAGAAAAATAATCCCTCCTCTTATACCTTTTCTGGAGCTGCAACCCATGGCGTACCTGTAGACAGGGCTCAATTAGGGAAACTGTCATGTCCTTGTCGTCTAGGGCTCGGATCTCGTCGTCGGTTAAGAATTTTGCTTGTATCTGCCCCTGGGGTATGGAGAGCCAACCTTTGCTTGGGTTCATGTCAGTGGCACACAACCTCTTCTCTAGCGCGAGCCTCACACCCTGGCCATGCATCTCCATTATTTTGTCCCAGAAGATCATCGGCAATTCGCTCGGTCGGGTTTGAGCTTCTGGAGATGCACTTAGCAGTTCCTCGCCAACTAAGTCAGAAGCTTTCAACAACATATGGAAAGATGACAAATTCACTTGCATCTCTCTCTCCCTCATGAGTCTGCTACAGCTTGACTGCACTCGTATGAGGATTTGTCAAACTTCACTATTACTGACATAAAAAACCTCAAAATAAAAGTACATTTACGATGTTAATTGTTAAATGAGATACTAAAACAACGAGTTAAACAAACGTATTAGGATTTGCTTAGGAGGGTGCAATCTTTGTCAACCTCACAAAGTGAGCATCTGCTTAGCAAAATATCGAGTTCACATCCATAACGAGTTACACCATGAACCAAAGAGAAGATGAACCCAGGTAAATGGCACTTAGCAAATATCTGAAATCTAATGGGTTAAAGAAAGCTTCTGTTTATATTTTTGGATCATTTTTTTCCCTTTAATCAAAACAAATGAACCCTAAAAATCTTTGTCAACTTGACAAAGTGAGGATTTGCTTAGCAAGAGATCATGTTCACATCCATGACGAGTTGCGCCATGAACCAAAGAGAAGATGAACCCAAGTAAAGGGCACTTAGCAGATATTTGAAATCGAGCGAGTTAAAGAAACTTCTTCTTTTTTTCCGGATCTTTTTTTCTTTTAATCAAAACAAAAGAACCCTACAATTGTCAACTTCACAAAGTGAGGATTTGCTTAGCAAAAGATTGAGTTCACATCCATGATGAATTGTGCCATGAACCAAAGGGAAGATGAACCCAGGTAAAGAGCACTCAGGCTGCATTTGGTTCGGCTTTGGAAATGGGCTCTGGAGAAATGCAAATGCCTTTAGCCTAAAGGGCTTTTGGGAAATGCAAATTGCATTTGGTAAAAAATTCTTTACAATGCTACTTTGGCATAAAGAGTACTTAGCAAATCTTCTTCTTCTTCTTTTGTAAAGGGCTTTTGGGTTTAATTTTTCTTTTTTCTTTTTTTAATTAAAAACTCTAAGGTGAGGGTAGTTTTGGAGCAACCAGGGGTAAAACCGAAAAACTAAAGAATAGGTGATGGTAGATTTGGGGAAAAAAAAAACTAGCTTAAGCATTTGGCCAAATGTTGAAAGCTCAATGAAAGCCCAAAATTGGTCTCTACCAGCATCAAGCTTTCAACTTTCCCAAGACCAACATTTGGCCGAAATCCCCTTGGAAAGATTTATCAAACATCCCGACATTTCTCCAAGGGGTTTTGAAAGCTGAAAGCCCCCAAGGAAAACTGAATTAAATGCACCTTTAGCAGATATTGAAATCGAGAAGGTTAAAGAAAGCTTCTCTGTTTTTTGTTTTTTTCCGAATCATTTTTTCTCTCAATCAAAACAAATGAAGGCTACATCTATGACGAGTTTTGTCATGAACCAAAGAGAAGATGAACCTAGGTAAAGGGCACTTAGCAAGTATTTGAATTCGAGTGGATTAAAGAAAGCTTCTTCTTTTTTTTCTTTTTTTTTTCAGATCATTTTTGTTCCTTAAGCCAAAAACACTCCTAACCGAGAAAGCAACAAGAAGCCACACTCACATAATCAGCAGTTGACTTGTGATGAACTTATGAGAGAACGAAAGGGTGAATAGGATATTCAGATGTCAATGCTGGCGAGTTTGTACACTTCAATTGAATATGTCCAAGTTTCGAAAGCTTACCATCAATGAAGGGGCAACCCAACGGCAGTGGCGGTGCCGCCACTGGAAGGAGGAGAAAATTAAAACGAACTAGAAGCGGAATGGTTTGAGCATAGGCAGCATCTCATGACGCATTTATAAATGATAATACAGGGTTTCATCATGGAGTTAGTTTCAATATTAGATTATTATTTTTACTTTTGTCTATTGTCCTGAGTGCTTCAATCGCCAACCATATGAGACGCACCTTTTCACCTTTATTGTTTCCGAAGGAAATGTTTAATTAGCACCCTTTATCATATTGATTCGATCATCACGAATTTAAAATTTGGAGAGCTCAAGGTCCAATGGACACTTTTCCACGTTGATCGTGGGTAACAAAAAGTGATCATTTGCCTTTAGGCTCAGAAAGAACACATTTTTGATTGTCCATTGGTACCCGTTAGCAAAGGAAGAGAAACAATAGAAAACAAGATTATCGAATGGACAATCAAAAGATAAGTGTATATACATTGTCCATTGGAAAATGGACAATCTATTTAGTTATGTGCATTAGATTTGCCTCTAGTTACACTTATCTTTCGATTATCCAGTTCGACAATATCGTTTTCTATTGTTTCTCTTGCTTTACTAACGGGTGCCAGAGTTGAGATATCTAATGTACATAAGTAAGTTGATGAATCGCCTTTTTTACTTGGAAAGTTTCTGTTATTAGATTTATTTAGGTTGAAGAGACTTACTTAGCAATTTTAGTACATCCCAAGCACAACTGATTTAGATGTTAATCTCTATTTTCTATAGTGGAGTTTAACTCTAGAACAATCACCCACATCCATCAACGTGATTGATTCATAATGTCAATGAATGATAAACGGCAACAATTGCAATCCTTTTCATCGTTGGATTTTCCCTCAGACGACTGCTTGGAAGTTAAGCCAGAAAGGGAAACACAAAACAAATACTTCAATTGGTCAAGTTGTTGTAGCCGGTTAGATGTAACTTTAGGACCCACTCATTGGGGAAAGGGAGATGGACGAGTTAAGTACATATGGTTCATATGTTAATCTCTATATTTTTCGTGTTAGTTTAACTTTAGAAGAATCACCCACCTTGGACAAACTTAATCCCCAAATTCCTCTCTCCGACCAGGACCCAATTCCAGACGGAGTCCGGAGGAGATGAGGGAAGAATGAAGATTTTAAGGTGACGAGAGGAACAGCGATGTCGATGGGAGACGAGCAAAGTGATTGCCTTTAGGAAAACGAGCGAGGCAGCTGGTTCGATCGAGGGAAGCAGATGTGATCGACCTAGTCAGTCAAGAAAACTACAGAAGACGTCAATAATTCATCCCCTTCTGATCTTAAACATTTCGAGGACCTGGAACTAATGGAGTTTTACCAACCCCCTACGCTACCCAAGATGCATTTATCACTTTCATGCCCTTTTGTCAGTTTAATCATCATGATCTCCACATCTAATTACGTGATGGAGACCGCATGGCAACTCCCTAAGAAGGTATGTTTGACCCATCAAGAACATCTAATTCAGACCACACTCAAATCATGGCGTGGAGTGTTTCGATAATAATGCAACAATCATAACAATTCTAGATTCATAATCCCAACAACTCTAGATCCGTAATCATTTCGTTTTTACCCACGATAGGTTTATTGCTAGTTAAATATCTCTCGACGTGCGTCTAAATTCTCTTTCCATGCTTTACACCTTTTCGACGTTCAAACCTCACACCACCATGACACAACACAGGATTATATGATGAAACTTTCTGAGGGGGCGTTAACATCGGAAAGACGAAAGTGGCCCCATGAATCTTGGGTGCCGTTCACAACAAATTAATCCCACCATTGACAGGCACATGCCTGACACGGGTATAAGGGCAAAGGCGCCAACGAAGTTTGGCGTCCTTCACTTAAAAATTGAAGTACAACCTTCGATGAAAAATATTCCGTCGCGGAAGAAATTTGGACGAAATAGATATAGAAGAAAAAGGTCGCTAATATAGCAATTGCCTTGGAGTTAAGTAACAACAATGTCATCTTACAACCATTCCTCTGAAGCTTATTACGTCTGATCCAACTATATTAAGGGTATTGCGGAGATCTCACTAATCTAGCATCATCGACAATCATGTTTATTTGCTTCGTAAAAGAATAGAACGTCGCAGACCTGTTAGACAGACATTTAGCATCGGGGCTCCTAAAGCCGAAATCCACCAAAATAGCTCGAAGTCAGAGGGGACGTGTTTGAACTCGTGATGGGGAAAAATCAATTTTGATGTGTGCCCCGACAAATTCTCGACATGACATCAACAAATTCCGCGGTTTTGTACCCCATTTAAGGCAACCTCATCATGAGTAGTCTTTAGGGAAAAACTTACGGTTACCGTAACCGGCCAGCTAACTCTAGGACCATTCAAAGAAACCTAAAGTGGGTGTTGAGCTCACTAGCTTCGCATAGCATTTTCTATGCACTAAATACCCAAAGATAGGCATCATAAGTACTTTAAAAATCGGTGCACTTTTTTTTGTTTTTCAAAGATAGGCAAAAGTGCTTTAAAAATTGTTGATGCCAAAGATAGGCATTATAAGTACTTTAAAAATCGGTGCACTTCTGTGTTCTTCAAAACAAATGCACCCTAAAATGTATTTATCCATCTAGGATTTTACTTGCATTAGTCTCCATCACTCATTATTGGGAAATTGAGATGAGAACAAGTTGTGATCCATCTACAACCTACATATTGTGAACATGACTACAAGACATAGTCTTTTCGTATTGTCTAACAGTGATGAGCAGCAAGGCTTTGTAACTATATGCTGAATGCAATAGCCAATCTAATTATCTAATTATCATAGACATGAGCCTTTGTTCTTGCCTCTTAATCCTCAAACAATCCCTTACAAAGGATGAGTACAAAATCACGGTCATTCGTATGTATGTACGTACGATGATAAAATACAAAGAGACAGTGCATCCACGAAGTCATAACTTACAAAACTAGTATCGCTCCCAGCACACCAGTGAAGTGCAGAAGAGAATTCAATCTTTTGAGAACTAGCCATAACAGTGGATATTAAGATTACCAGGACTTGAATTCAGGAAGGCGGCGAATGAAAGGCTTAGAATCAACCTGATCCTTTCATTGCAACGAGCCCCGTCCTAGATTTTTGACCTCGGGTCAACCTTTGGCGAAAGAAACCCAATCAACAAGTTCAAAATTTAGATTCCGAGTCCATAACACATGAGACAGTGTAAAACCCTTGAACATTGTAGACCCTCAACCCGTCAATCAACCCAGCAGCAAGGGTTCCCCGCAGCAGCTGCACCGGGTGGGGGTCAATCGATCCGGATAGTACTGAAATGCCCAGAACAAATTCACAACCAAATTCATAGCGATTCATGTGGATGGTTTGATCCTATGTTGTTAATGGATGAATATGTTCAATATTCAAATAGGGACAATGATATGATCAATTCTTAAATTTTTAATTTGTTCAATATGATCCCTAAACTTTAATTAAATAGGAAATATCGTTGATAAAATTTTAATTAATTCAATACAATTCCTAGACTTTTGATTATATTCAAATTAGTCTCTAGATTATATGAAAATAGCCAGTGTTATCATTTCATTAATCTAAGCTCAAGGACAATATTATAATTCAGGGATTAGACTAAACATATATCAAAAGCTCATGGATCATATTGAACTAAATAAAAACTCAAGGATCACATTGTTATTGGGCTAAATTTTAGGAATCGCATCGAATAAATTAAAATTTTAATGATTATATTATATATTGATCTAAAATTTAGAAATTATTTATGATTGGATCTTTCGTAAATGAAGATGGGATTTTTCATATGTCTTTTCTCGATCAGCAACTTAAAAGGCAGCGCCCCATGATTTCATGTATTTCATTAATAGTCACACATCGGTGTATAAGATTTCATACTTGCATGCTGACTGCATTTTCAATAATCGTGTACCTGGATGTACACTTGAGCAGCGGTCCATCTGAGTACACTTTAGATAATAATGTTTTGTTTTATAAGTGGGCAATAGACCAACAAAAAAGGAAATTCCTTTTATTCTTATGTCGTCAATGCTGGAGAAAGCTTGCTAACTTGTCTTTCTAGTGAGAAGAAATATAATTATGTCTTCCATCAAAAAGGTGATTGACCCAATAAAGTAATCAAAACTCATCCACAAGTCAACTTTTCTAGAATACTATAATGTCACGAAGTCGATAAAACCTTTGATTGCAAGGTACATCGGTGATAAAGTGGAAATCAACATGAATGAATATAATTTAGCTAGTTTCCTAGGAGACAATAGGAGTTGCTATTGTGATCGCAAGACGTGACATCCTAGACATAATATACAAACAATTAAAGAGTCCCTTCGTATGCTTTGACTACGTATTGGGCGGGCCTTCCCGAACTTGTAGAGATCCCGCCCAGCCAGTCTAGGCCTGAACTTGCGGGCTTGAGCAAGTGCCAAGGCCCTCCAAAGGCAAAAACATAGGTGGGCTAGGCCCATCCATTTGCCACTTTTCTTTTTATCATCTTGTTTGCTTCATTTTTAGGGCCTATTTATTAACAGGATAAATAGTAATTGATTCTATTATTTTGTCCCCTGGAATAAATTTGGAACAGAAATCCATTTAGTTAATCTTTTGTTCTCGAGAATAGATATGGAACATAATCAAGAAGTAAAAAATAATTGCTTCTTTATTCCCGAGAATAATTCCAGAATCAACTTGCTTTTGGCCAGTTGCTAGCATTAGCCATCGCTAGTAACCGGCCAAACGAGGGCCGACAACCCCGAGCCACGATGAGGCTCGGGTTGACAACGCTTCCACAAGGTTGTCGGCCATGATGAATAGGGAAAAAGAAAAGACAAAAAGAAAATAGAGAAAAATTTAATAAATTTTTTTTAATAAGACATCAAGCATTAGTCAATCAAAAGAAAATGTATTAGATTTTGTCATGACATTTTCCATTTGCTTTTCTTATCCAGAAAAGTGTGTCTGGCAATAAAGAAAAACTCCACAAATTATTGGTCTTCGCTCTCATGATTATCAAAATTACTTGATCCATTCATGCCCATATTCCGATAGTGCATATAGCAACATGATAAGAAGGATAAAAGATGTGCAACTGCTGACTCTTTGATATGTGAAATATGGTGAATGTCCAACTTCCGAAATTGATCCAACAAAAGAGGAATTCATTTTGAAAATCAAAATAGGATGATGACGTGGAGAAAATTAGGAAAATAAACTTGATATAAAAGTTAGGTAAAGCATTGCAACTGTCCCATTCTTTTATTAATCGAGAATTCTCAAAATTCAGGCGACAATCAGCAGCTTATTGGAATATACATAAACATAAAAAGCCAAATAAGAATCAACTTCAAACCATCAAAGCACGGAAGGAAAATTGAAAGATTGAGAAAGGGGACTTCATCCGTAACAATCTACAAAGCTCCTAAGCCCAGCGCCTACATCGGGCTACCTTTGCCCTAGCCTTTTGATAAGGCAAACAATGCAATACTGGCGTCACCGCTTGCTCTTCCTAATGGCAACTGAAAGAGATGATGGGCGGCTCTACTACCAATTGATATGAACCTTAGGAGAATTACACTGCAAAAGCTAGCCCTTCATTCAGCAAAAGCCCGGCCTTTTTTTTCTCTGCAATCCACATGCAACATGCTGCTTCGATGAGAGCCATGCGGCGGCGGCCGCCGCCGACACCAACATCTGGCCATCACCAACACACCCCAAAGTGCTCTATATGAGGAAGGAGGGTGATGACATCATAGTTGAGATCAACGACCTTGATCTAAAGGTCGATAGAGGTCGACCACCTTAGATTTGCGACCTTAAACTCGAACCATGGAGAGGGACGGTGGCAGATGTACTCATGCTTGGGGTGGTAGTCGATGGAGGTGGAGGCGGCGCCACAGTAAGCTACTATCTTAGATAATTATGATATTTTTCTATATTACAAATAATTAGAATATCTTTCTTGATTCTTCATTTCCCTTAGTATTATACAGGTACTTTCATTGATTGTGTATATACCTAATTGATTATAATTAATATACTAATTATGTTATTGCTTAGATAGTCATCTAATAGAGTTTAAAAGATAGACTTGAGTACTATCCATTATATTTTACAAAAGAATATCCAGAAACTACACAATTTTCTTTTTCTCATTATTTTTATCTTGATATCAGGCTAGTGAACATTGCAACACGTCATTCTCTTTCTTTTTTTTTATTACTACCAATATCCCTCTCCCAACTTGATTCATCATGTCCGCAACCACGTCAACTTTTTATGTTGTCTTGTAGCCTATACTAGTAGTATTTTGTTGCGACGACCGTCTCTTATCGCGTAGCCTGTATAGCAACCACGACAACCTCTTGTCACAAGACAACTTCCAATCAAGAAGCCTGCTTAGCAGCCACATCAGTTTTATGTCGCGATGACAACATTTTGCCAAATAGTTTGCACAACAACGATGACAACGCATAATAACCACTTCAATGTCAAGTAGTTCTCACTTCAGCACACCAAATTACTTTGATATGGAGCTTTGAAGGACCTTAGGGAAATGCAAGTACCGTTTGACAATATTTTTGGAGAGTTTTGAGGAGATGTAATTGCATTCGTAAAGGCCTTTAGCCTAAGGCAAATTCGTACACACTTCAAGTTTTGAGTAGTTTCAGAATGTTAATACATTTCTTTTTCCTTCCAACTTTGTCATCACTAAAATTTTGAAATTTTGAAAATGCCCTTGTCATGTGGCCTCATCAATGAGGCTATCTAGCAACTAGTGAGGATTGACTACCTGCCAGTGAGGCCAAACTGATCGTTGACAAGGTAGGCAAGCCAGATCTAGCAGTGGCTTGTCGATGATGAGGCTAAATTTATTGACCGGTGAAAATTGTCCGAAAGGACTATATTGTAATTTCACATAAGACTTTAGGACTAAGTTGGCAAAATCAAAAAAATTTAGGATAATTAATATTCATACAATATGTTTAAGATTGATCGGACAATATTCCTACCATTTGTATATATATTTGCTTATGATCTTTGCAATAGTAAAATTAGAACCTAATTTATAGTTGTATTGATTTAATATTCCTATTATTATAATTTGCTAATTTACAAATTGACTAAATTTAATTAAGAAAACATGAAATGCGATATGTTGAAAATTTTATCTATCTCAAAAATTAGGAACAAGATTTAGATTCATATAAGTACAAGAAATCTATAAATAAATTATTATCTTATTAAATGTTTTTATAAAAAATATTCTTAAAATAAAAGGAATGTGAATCCCATATGTCTCCAAACGAGATTATGTTTTTACCAATAATAAAAATCTCATGTTAAAACATATTTAAATGGAACTCAAGAAATATTATTTATAAAGAAGAAAGAGGTATAAAGTTAATAAAAAGATAGCATTTTTTTTATTGATTTATGAAATGGATTGAAATGAAAATATATTAAAAAATATGGGTAATACTATAATTATGAAAACTTGTGAATAGTATCAAATGACCGATTTGACTTTGTAATTGAAAGTTGGAAAACTAGATTAAACAAATTGAGAATATGCAGATTTAATTAAACATTTAGAAATACACGTTAAATAAATTAAAAATTTAAACATAATATTACACATTACACAAAAGTTTAGAGAATATTTAAGTATTTTTCAAGTAGAATCTTAAAATGTTTTATCTAGCGCACCTGCCATCATGGCCATGCAAATGGGCCACAACATGGCCCCCATAATTCCTCAGGCCCGATCCATCTCACCACCTCCGAACAATAATAAAAATAAAAATATCCCGAAAAAAGAAATTAAATATCTTCTCCGTCATCGTCTTCTTCATCCTCTTGTTTTCCTTCTCTGTAATGTCCAAGCAATGAAGCACGCTCCCTCACCCGCCTCGCTTCACTGAGCTCCGGCCCGGGCAAAAATGGCCTTCGCGACCGCCAAAATCACCAAACTGCCACTGCGCAACGCTCTCCTCCGCACCTCCTCCGGCTCCGGCAAGAGCTCCCTTCACCTCCTCTTCGCCTCTTTGACGACGACGCCGCCGCCGCGGCCTCGCGCTCTCGGACGGCGCTGCTTCTGCCAGTCCCTCCGCACGACGAATCCTCGGAACTCCAGCTCCTCTCACGGAAGAGGCGGCGGCAAGCCGCACTCCGCCCCGTGGCTCAACAAGTGGCCGCCGCCGCCGCGAGATCGACGAGGAATCCCCGGTAAGGTCGATGACTCCGGTTCTCGCGGCGAGGTTGAACCTAGGTACTCTGGTAATGACAAAGGTCAAAATGCGATCGAGAGGATCGTGCTCAGGTTGCGGAATTTGGGACTGGGGTCGGATGATGAAGAGGAAGAGGACGGAGAGGAGGGAGAGGGCGAATTCGGAGCCGCGCCGCCGCCGACCGGAGAGGAGAGGCTGGGAGACTTGTTACGTAGGGAGTGGATTAGGCGGGATAGTTTCCATGAGGAGGATGAGAGCGGGGAGGACGATGCGGGGTTGTTGCCGTGGGAGAAAGAAGGCAAGGTCGAGGTCGAGGTCGAAGAGAAGGTCGTCGGGGGCAGGAAGAGGTCGGTGAAAGCGCCGACGTTGGTGGAACTTACGATTGAGGACGAGGAGCTTAGGAGGTTGAGGAGGATGGGAATGTATCTTAGGGAGAGGATTAGCGTCGCGAAAGCAGGGATCGCACAGGCGGTTTTGGAGAAGATACATGATAAGTGGAGGAAGTAGGAGCTTTTTGTTTCTGATGTTTCTTCAGCCAACAGACCAGTGGCAGAAAGTGGCAGCGATGATGTGAAGCAGGAACGTGAGAAGAGTGAAGTGTCAGTGAGGAGCCCATTGCTAAAGGAGAGCTTGACAGGAGCAGTAGTTGAATATAACAACTTGATAGATGGCTTAGGTAGAAACATCGGCTCCCGCCGAGTGCCCGGAGGAGTATTCCCGCTTTACCTCGCAGCTCGACCCCGGCGGTCGTCAAAGCACGCGCGCATCAGCAAATCGGAGAAGAATCTCTCTCTCTCGCGGCGATCTTCTTCTGCAGCAGATTGCCGGAGGGGGGTACGCCGGCGGCGGAAATGACGAAGGAGGAGCCGGCAGGCGCTTGTCTCTCTCTCTCTCTCTCACTAGGAAAGGAGGAAGGTTTCTCTCTCTACATATGGAATGGAGACGATAAGGAAGGTGTTAGGACATAACTAGTAGCGGTACTACCATTGCACGGATATCATGCCCTAAGGGCCTCCGCGTGAATTCAGTGAGAGAGAGGGGGAGAAAGAGGGGAGGTGAATTTGAATTTGGGGCGAATTTCCATTTCATTCCGACTTCAATTTTTCCCTTTTTTTTTTTGGGGGGGTCACTTTCCCCCTGCGTCTCCGCAGCTTTATTAGGGCAATTGATTTCGGGCCGAGATTATTTGCCCGAAAAAGCACGTGCCCCATTTTTCACCCGAAAATAAGGGGGATATATTAAAGAACTCGAAAAGGGCAAAAAAGGAAAAAAAAAAAACCGATTTTCCTTTCCAATTTTTTTTATCTTTTCCTTCTTCTTTTTTTTCTTTTCTTTTTGGGGCTGCAAGGCTCCCTCTCACAGAGCTTTGTTGCGTAGATAGTGGATTAGGCCGGACAGTTGCCTTGAGAGATAATGATATAAACATTTTCTGAACTTTGGCCCAATATATACTATAATTTTTGAATTTATTTTTTTGATGTAGTTTATGAATGTTAACTCAATGTTCAATATGATTCCTAAAATCATGTGAACTCTAGATTTTTTGTACTCGTTCAATCTAATCCTTATATTATATAAAAATATTCAATATTGTACTTTCATTAATTCAAAGTCAAGGACAACAATGAACAACTTCATGTAGTTCAGAGACTCAATTGAACATGCACAAAAAATCAAAGGACCTTATTAAACAAATTGAAATTTTAATGATCATATTGCATATTTGGCTATAATTCAAGGATCACATTGAATAAATTAAAAATTCTATGACTAAATTGCATATTGAACTAAAATTTAAGGACAATTTGTGTCATCTTTCCTTTCCTCAAGGAGGATGAGCGTTGGGAGGTCGATGCAAGGTTGTTGTTGTGGGAGAAAGAAGGCAAGGGAGAGGTCGGTGAAAGTGCCTACGTTAGCAAAACTTACGATTGAGGATGTTAGAGTATATGTGTGAGTTGTGTTAAGGAAGTTCATCAGAAAATTAATGTGATGTATAGCAGTTAATATGTCTAAGTCAACCTATAACTCATTTACCTAAACTTTTATATGGACATAGGTCCAACTGAATATGTTGGCAGACTTGGACTTTTGCCCCCTCTTAGTGATCTCTCCGGTGAAGGTATTGGGTTTTTGTTGCGTGATGATAAATTGGTGGGCCTCCAATTTATTCCAGTCTTTTTTTAAAAGGAAAGAATCTAGTGACCAACGCGATTTCTGGGTAGGTGAACATTATGGTGTAGTAACTCAGGCCGATGACAAACTTTGTGATAGGAAAGAATCTAGTGACCAACCGGGTATTATGGTAAGACAACCCATAGCAAACTTTGTGTTTTAGTACGAAGAAAGAGGCCAAAGATGATACAGAAAGACATAACTCAATTAAAGGGGAGATTGTTATGGATGGGAATGTATATTAGGGAGAGAATTAGCATCGCAAAAGCGGGATCACGCAAGCCGTTTTGGAGAAAAGATACATGATAAGTGGAGGAAGGAAGAGCTTGTGGGGCTTAAGTTTCATGAGGTACTCGCACACGAGGTCGTCGAGGTCGGTTTAATGATAACTTCGTAGATGAATCTGCCACCAATTTGTTGGTAATGTCGATGGATCAAATATAGTGCGTGTTGATGAAGCATCAATGCTCAGTGGTTCTTGCTTTTTGAACTATGATGTGCTCAATTCGGTGGTGTTTCGCATTTGAGGGTATCTAATGATAAAAGAAAAGCAATGAATAGGGCATGAGAGAAAGAGAAAGTAAGTGTTGCTTGCAGCCTCTCTCAGCAATTTTTTTTTCTAAATTTCCCAGCTCATTCATTCAAAGACGGAACATAATAAGCGTTGATGACAATAGTCGATACGTAAAAGATTCCAAAGAAGTTGGGGTGGTATTCATAGCCAATTGGAAGGAAGGATTCCTAATAGTCGAAACTGCAGAGGATGTCCACCATCTGTTGAGAGAACGCTCTCTCTCCCCTGCACTTTTTCCCTCTTCGCGCCTGACCCTCTCTCTCTTTGCCCCCTCTCTCCCACCGACGAGCCACCGTGCTCGACCGATGAATCCCCCGGCTCCGGCTCCGGCTCCGGCTCCAGCCCCTGGCGCCCGACCGACAAACCCACTGCACACTCTCTCTCTCCGACGACCCACCGAACCCGCGTCCGACCGACGAGGTGCCGCGCCTTCCCTACGGCTCGTCCGTTGCCTCCGCCGTCGCCGAATCGTTGGCCCCTCCCGGCTGTGCAATCTCTCTCCTAGTCACGACCGAGCCCTAACCGCGCGGCCTCCGCCTCCGCCGTCGCCGAATCTCGACGAATCCAGAGGCTTACACTGACAACACCCTCCAGTTGCCTTCGCCTCCACCTCCACCTCGACGGAGTATGTGATTTTAGCAAAGCCTCCTTTTTGCTAAGAGTATGTGATATTAGCAATGGCAGATATTAAAGAAGAAATATGTTTCAAGTGCCGTTTGTATTTTTTGTTATGCATCTGTCAATTGAAGGAAACATAGCCATAATTTGAATGAATTTTGGCAGAATGTTTTAGGTACTTGGAATTTTTGCGGCCCAAATTTGTTCAAATCTAGAAAAAGAAGTTTCATTTGACGCGGCGAAACTATAGCAACCAGTTCATAGAATATCAATTTGCCATGTCTTAGGCAGAGGGCACTTCAATTACTTATGCTGCGGAAGTGAGGGCACACATGTAGACTTTAATTACTTTAAAACTGTATTTTGCAACAGAATTATAATTGCAATATCTAGCTACTTTGATTATTAATAGAAAAACTTTCACATTTTATAGCGAATGTCATAAAGCTTGCTAATTATCTTGATGCGATGATATCTTTCCTTCATTACTATTCATAGTCTTAATCTGTGAGAAGGATAACTTCTCCATACCTTCGAATTGGTTGCCTAGCATTATATATGAAGGGTGCCTGTGGCAAAAAACTATGGTTTTATTTTATAGAACATACAGTAACAAAGAAAACAGGATAATGGAAGGTAAAATTATAACAAATTTACTCATTTAGAGTTTTTGATATTCAAAAAATTAGTTTGTAATAAACTTATCACAGATGTATTCAATTTGAGGTTTTTGTGATATTAACTCTATAAATAAACCAATTATGCATATACTCAATTCTTTACCTATATTCTGACAAAAAAAAATTTCTTTACCTATATCACTAATGATTCCGGTATTCTGTGTGATGGTGACATCATTATGATAATCATCAATTTGCTCATGTCGAACTAGAGGTGATAATTGGTCCCGGATAGGACCTTCGTGTGGGGCCAAACTCGTTGCTTTGGAGGGCCTGCGGAGGGCCTAGCTCAAGCCCAATAGAACCGAACGGGGCTTTATAACTAAAGGCTGCTTGGGACCATCTGATAATTGGCCGGGAGGCCTACATGTGCCCCCCTATGCCACCGTACCCATGATCGAGTTTAATCAAGACATACAGTTGATCGTTAATATTAGGGCTCATATCAATAGAACAATCGATCAAATTTATATAGCACCAGCAAATGGAGACGCTTTTCTAATATCTAAAATTTTTATAATTTTCTTTTCTTTTCCTTTTTTCCCTCTTCACTTAGGGCTTGTGGGAGTCGGCTGATGAGGGTCGCCAGCCATAGGCAAGGTTGGGACGCCCTCACCTGGCCCTAAGTGAAGAGGAAAAAAAATTATAGAAAAGAGTAGAAAAGAGAAAAATATATATAATTTAAAATATAATTAAAAGTTCCATGTCAACTCTAACTGGGCAATATTAGCCAAATAGACTAAATAGGCACAAATGCAAAAGGTTCAAAATTAAATTGGCAAAAAAAATAAATTCAGAACTAAATTGGCATAATTATAATAGATTTATGACTTTTTTGATAATTCTCTCGTTTTTGACATCTTTTGTGGCCTTAAACATCTTGATGGGTTGGACCTTAGTAATTTCTTAAATTGCTTTGTCTGAATTCTAGAATTTAAAATACAAGGATATTCTCATCTTATTGGGAATGAAAAATATACAACTTGGAATAGGGGTGCATGCATGTGGGGATTGGCACGTTAAAATAAGGAACGCAAATAAGCTAGGTGCCATCACTAAATGGACTACTGTTGGTGGCCCTGGTAAATGGAAACACCCCTAATTGAGGATAAACTGGTGAAGTCGAGCTCAACTTTGCTTCATTGTGAGCCCATAATCCTCTAACAAGTTTCAAGGTAGGAACAATTGGAGTTTGGTAGCAAAAACTCTATATTAGTATTCAATCCCCTTCCTAATTGTTTTAAACTATTTCATCTCAAGTTGAAAAAAAAGGGAAAAAGAGGCAATAATTAAAAAGACACGTTTGATTCCGAAGTGAGTAGACACGTTTGATTCCGAAGTGAGTAGTTTCTGGATAAAAATTTGAAAACTTTGGCAACAATCCAGTTGACCCCGGAACTAGTTTAGATCCGAACTGATTAGTTCTAAGCCTGTGCCAAAGTCAACTCAGAAACTATATCAGTTTTTCGACAGTTTCTTTTCCTTTGCTAACAGGTGCCGAAGTTAAAGAATCTTATGCACATACTTAAAGTTGATGAATCACTTTTTTTCTGACGGGTGTTTCTTTTCCTTTGCCTATGGGTGCCCAAGTGCAGCATGACAAAAATTAACGATTGCAACCCTTTTCATGGTCAGATTTTCCTCAGATTGACCGCTTGTAGCTTAAGCTAAAAAGAGAAACACAAAACCCATACTTCAATTGGTCAAGTCGTCGGAGTCACCCCAATACACACGCGAAAGCCACCCAAAGAAAGCGACGCGCGAACACCAGTAAACATTAAAACCCACCCAAAAGTATACACACACAAGAAAACATTAAGCAAAGACGTCAATTTGTGCACGCAATTCGTTTTCATAACCCCAACTGCTACGATTCGAAGCATCTCTCATCTATTCTAGACCCGTCCCTAATTGAACGACGACTACATTGTGAATATTGGCTTGAGGCTCGTCAGATTAGGCACGAGGCTCGTTAGATTCAGGCAACCTTGAGCTCAGATGAGGCTGGCGAGCTAGAGCTCGCCTGTAAGCTTCATCGAGGCTTGATGACCAAGAGATGGAGAAGGGAAAAGAAAACGAAAAGAAAAGAAAAAGAATAACAATAAATTACAGCGTCGAACTGGGGGATTGGTCATATGGAGGTCTGGCAGTGTAATTAGGGAAAGATTGTTCAAGGGTAACCTAAAACCCGAGAACCGCACCGCAGGAACCCGTAGGTTGGTGTTCTACAGGTATGCGGGGGTAGGTTAGGTTCCAAAATTTGAAGAACCCGTATGCAGGGTAGGTTCAGGTTCTCGATTGGTGGAACCCGGAACCCAACCCGTAACTTGTAACCCTAACCTAGAACCTAATACAAGTTTTTATGTTTTTCTTAATCTATGTCTTCACGCTATTCTGAGATATTCCATAGTGTTTGATGATAAGTATATAATCCAAAACCACTAATCTAAACTTCCATTTTATAATTGAGAATTTTATTTTCATAGACTATCAAACTAGTGAAAACTCCAATTGCTTCTTTTATGATAATGATTCTATATAATATAAGAGTAACCAGTGTATTAAAATTCACAAAATTTCCTTAATACTATTCGACAGGTGCATATAGATACGTTCTTAAGCAATCGATAATAAAATCCTTATTCATTTTTATTGTTGTGTTTATTTACATATTGCTTAACTAAAGATGAAAAAAAAAAAGAACTCCGTTGGAACTTGGAACCGACCTTGGAACCCGTAATAGGGTAGGTTTCGGGTTCCATGTTCCGATGGGTAGGTTTCGGAGGTTCCAAAAATAAGAAACATGTACTCAATGGTAGATTCTAGGTTATAGGCGGTAACCCGGAACCACTCACCTCTATTTGCAATATGATCAATATCCGAGGAAAAAAAAGAATTATGGATGATGACATGATTGTTTTATGACTTAGGGAGATCTTCATAGAAATCATGTCGCGATCATTATAAAGACTATGTTGGAAGGGATGATCACGGTTCTCGATTCTAGGGAAGGAGGTTCCGGTTCCTGTTCCTCTTTTCGGAACCGTAACCGGTTCCACTTAAATGAAAAAAAAAAAAAAAAAAAAAAAACCCGTTGAACCCCGGAACCGACCTTGGAACCCGTGAGAGGGTAGGTTCTAGGTGCCCGCATTTCGACGGCAGTAGGTCCAAGTCCAAAATGGCGAACCCGTATGCGAAAGCATGTACATTACGGGTTTGCGGAACCCGTAGGAACCCTAACCGCTCACCCCTAAGTGTAATGGTGGTGTACCGTGGGAAGAACTACGAAGGCCCTGCTTCAAGATCCCAACCGATTGTGAGGGAAGGCGATGCTCTTTTTGTCCCTGATGTTTCTTCAGCCAATAGTTAAATTACAGCCGTCTTCTCCCCATGCAAATAAGACGGCCCATCTTTATACGCTACCCAAGGAAGAGGACCCTATGAATTCGAAACTACATTAATCAGATTTTAGAGGCAGTTTAAAGACGAGAAAAAACAGATGTGGGCGCTCTTTTTCTAGCAAATGGAGATAAATTACTTTTTACTCTCCGATTGACTTCAAATACTATTAATTTGTTTTAGCCGTCTCAACTTATATGTACCATCGTTAAAGTTATTTTTTTGGTCGAGAAAGAAGCGCTTTTAATTAGAAACTAAAGAAAAGTTTGTGCAACATTTGAGCATAGTAAATCTAAAAGAGCTTGCGGAGGGTTTGCAAGCCAACTGCAAGGAAGAATCTTCTTGCGGTACCGTTGTTAAAGTTAAACGATATGGTCAAGTGAAATGTGACTAAAATCAACCCTAAGTGCAACGTGTGGCCAAAAGGAAAAAGAGAAGAAGAAACAACAGCCCATGTGTACCCGATTTTTTGGTCTATTTTGTTTTAAATGCCCATTTATTTTGTATATATAAATATATATAAATTTACAGAAAAGATAAAAAAATTCGAAAAAAAAAAATTCGGTCGGCTGGGCTGGCATAGCCCAGCCCACTTTTCCACTCTTTCAGCCCACTCTTTTCCTAGCCTTCTTCCTTTCTCTCTACCTTAGCCCAGCCCATTACCCTCCTATTTTTTGGTCTTCATTTCAACCCGTCTCCATTTTTTCTCTAGACCCTTCTCACACACACACGCACAGACAGACGCGCACAAAAAAAAACGCAGATCACGCAGAGAACGAAAAGCAGCCGACGACACCGTTCGGACGGTGAGGTCGGCCGCGTGACGCCAGCTTCCCTTGCTGCGCTGTCAGGCGGCGTGAGGGCACCAACGATTTTCGGTTTGGGGGGGCAGCGACCGAGGATGGCCTGAGAGAGGAGGCCAGGGAGAAACAGGGGGCGTTCGGACACGACTCCCCTCCGACGGCGGCGACGATTTTCAGAGAAAAAAAGAAAAGAAAAAACGCAGCGGAGGAGCAGAACATGGGGGGAGAGGGCAACGACGCCGCTCGAATGACCCCTCACCGCAGGGACGAGTATCGCCGAGGAAAGAGCTGGAGGGAGAGAGGCTGATTTCTGGGTTTTTCTGGTGAGAGCAGAAACGGAGAGGAAGAAAAATGGAGGCTGGCTGTTCTGGTTTTTGAGCGACAGAAGGGAGCTGGCTTTTCGGTTTAGAGAGAGGAAGAAAAGGAGACAACACGCGACCTGAAGGCGCGGAAATGAAAATCGCGCAGGAGACCGCAGAGACGAAGAATCAGCGAATGGGCGGAGCTCGACGGGGCTGGAGTTCCGGCGAGAGCAGATCTGAAAGAGAGGCAGGGCGAGCATCGAGGAAGCTGGGCTGAAGGAGGAGGGCACGGGAGCAGAATAGCACGCAGACGATTTTCAGAAATCGAGAGCTGGGACTGAAGGAGAGAGCCGTGAGGAAGGCAGATCTGCAGAGGAAAAGAGGGGGAGATCTGAACAGAAGCGGAAAAAAAAAAAAAAAAACAGAGAGAGTGACGGGCAGGAGAGAGCTGGGGGAGAGGGAGAAGAGGGCGACGATTTTTCTGGCCGCAGGAGGCGGTTCTTGACAGAGGGATGGCAAGTCAGAGCAGGAGGAGAACAGAAATGGAAAAGATTCGAGCATCGCTCGCTCGACCGAGAGAAAACCGGAGACGAAATGGGGAAAGGCGTCGACCATTCGGACGTGATCCCTAGGCGAGAAGAAACGTTGCTCATCGTCCGTGGGAGTTTCGCCAGCGACTGCACGACAGCAAAAACTCCATTCCCGAACTTGGTAACGCTTCTTCTCGTGCTCTATTTTGTGCCGGTTCTGTGGCGCGTTGCTATAGAGCTGAATCAATGGATTTCCGAACAGATCAAGCAAAAGGAATCGAGTTCATGATGCTTCGTGATGGGTTGGATGTCAATGCATTACGTTTGAACTAAGGAATGCCTTCAATCTGAGTCTGAAATTCGTGATCCCCAGTGCATGCTAATTGTTCGCTGTATTGTTTGAATGAAGTGTTGAAGGCCTAAGAGCACCATGTTCGATTGTGAAAATCTAGGAAAGAGTTGATATGAAATATGTTGATTCAGATTTTCGTACATCAGATTCAAGCCGAAGAATTGCATTGAAACTCACTCTGGAACGAATCTTTTAAGTCACGCACAATAATTGCTCGATGAAATGCCCGAAAGAACTGCGGAATCTGATTTCGCAAAATCGATGTGTTAGAGTCTTGTTATGCAGTCTACTTGTTCTAGAATTGTCATTCATCCCATGTTATCTCTGTGCCGCGTGAGTCCTTCCTTCCGTCGGAAAATTCTCCCCTCTCTGGCGAAGCCTGTGTTTCGAGGCCACTCAAGTTAGTTTATTTCCTTGCATTGTGATTGTGTCTCTGCTGGAGATGCTAGGATTGGATGGATTCGTTTCGGTGAAAGTTGGTTTGTTGATTTTTGTGGTCGCCGGAGTGAGTGGCCGGAGATATTGGATGCCCGTCGGAATAGCGACCAGCGGTATGTGGTAGTTACGTGTGTGAAAAATGGTGTGGCGTCTATGGTAATTGGTCTAGCGAAGGCTAGTTGCAGGCTTGAAGGTGTTCAGGAGAAAAGGGCAAAAAAATAAGACAAAAATAATGAAAAGAATAAAAAAAAAAGAAAAAAAAAAAACAAGAAAAGGGCCGAAAGTTCAAAAGGGCTAGGCTGGATGTTTTTCGAGTGGGCCTGAGCTGGGGATTTGGGCCGAAATCTTAGAAATAGTGGAATAGGCTGTTTTTTTTAGAATTTGTTAATGGGCCATTTTTTAAAACTTTTCGACCGGGCCGTTCGGCCAGCCCGGTCACTTGCTCCGGCCCGGACCGATAGGGTCCGGGTCGGTTTAGTAGGGCCGGGTCTCCTGACCCGGTCCGAATCACCTTTCTAATTAAAAAATATTAAAAATCCAAAAAATTTCAGAAAATCAAAAAATCTTAAAAATCTTAAAAAATATTTAAAAATTCGAAAATCCTTAAAAATTAAAAAAAATGTTTTTTAAAATTCAGAAAAGTTTTGAAAGTTGCTTTAAATTAGAAAATTCCAAAAACATTGATAAATGTTTTTTTTTTTTAAAATTTCAGAAAAATTCAAAAAAAATATTAAAAATCTTGAAAGCCTGTTTTGTTTAATTTTGGAAAATTCGAAAATATTAAAAAATTAAAAAATATAAAAAATTCATAAAAAATTCATAAAAAATTCAGAAAATTCAGAAAATTGCAAAAAATCCCTAAAAAAAAAAGAGAAAACATCTAAAATTGAATAAGCCTTTAGGGTTTTACAATAGATTTTTTTATTTTATGTTACATTCCTTTGCCTTGTTTTGTCATGATTTTTGGATGCTATTTCCTTACTGTATAACAGTTAGGATAAACCTTAGTTTCCTCGAATACATTGCCAAGATCTCACTAATGCACGATCAAGTTAGGTATCGAGAGGGCGTTAGTTACGCGACTAACATAATCGTCCCCGACTAAGCCTGCACCCTCCAGTTGCGTAAAAAAGTGAGCAGCGAGACGCACTCATGTCCATTTTGGTTCCTAGTCGACCCAATGATAGGCCCAGTGGCGACTCCTTATTTGAAAACTTTTGTGAATATCCCAACGTCACGCGGGGTATGGGTTTGGGAGGCTTGAGTTAATTAAGGGCCGTTGGCCCGAAATTAACAATACCCCTAAATCTATTTAGAAAAATTAAATTTTTTTTTAAGTAGGTCGCAACACCATGCAATTTACAGGTTAAAAACGAAAAAAAAACATAATCCTCCATAAATAAATAAAAAACAACAACAACATCACAGACCATCAATGTTGATCGACAAACTAAACAACCACAAATCCTCCATAAAAGAAAGCAACAACAACAACAAACGATACATGTTGATCCACGAACCAAATGACCACAGTCTACTTCCCAACTTGATCCAGAAATTCCTTGAATTTGGTCACCAAACCATGTGACGATCACTCACGAGTAGCCATATTTTCCACATCAGCAGAGGCTGCCTCGCAGTTCACGAGGCAAAAATGAAGGTCCCCATTCACTCTAAACGCTTAAAGCTGGATGAGGCAACCCTCTTCGAGTCCGTTCCGCGCATTTGAGTGTGTGACGGCGTTCCACTCCTTGGTCAATACATAAGAAAAATAATCCTCCCTCTTATAATCTTTCTGGAGCTTTAACCCATGGCGTACCTGTAGGACCGGGCCAGGCTCAATCAGGGAAACTGTCATGGCCTTGTTGTCTAGGGCTCGGTCCTCTTCGTCAGTTAAGAATTTTGCTTTTCTCTGCTGCTTCGGTATGGAGAGCCGACCTTTGCTTGGGTTCATGTCAGTGGCACACAACCTCTTCTCTAGCACCAGCCTCACACCCTGGCCATACATCTTCAGTATTTCATCCCAGAAGACTTTCGGCAATTTGGTCGGTCGGGTTTGGGCTGCGGGAGAAACACTTAGCAGTCCCTCACGAACTAATTCAGAAGTATTCGCCAAGACGTGGAAAGATGACCAATCGGCTTTCTTCTCTCTCTCCCCCATGAGACTGCAACAGCTTGGACTGCACTCGTGTGAGGATTGTCATACTTCACAATATAATACTGACATATAAAAAAGCTCAAAATAGAGGTGCTTTTACAATTAAATGAGATGCTGAAACGAGTCAAACACTGAGGATTTGCTTAGGAAGTTACGATCTTTGTCAACTTCACATAGTGAGGATTTGCTTAGCAAAAGATTGAGTTGCACCATGAACCAAAGAGAAGATGAACCCATGTAAAGGGCACATAGCAGATATCTGAAATTAAATGGATTAAAGCAAGCTTCTGTTTTTTTCTTTTCCAGATCGTTTTTTTCCTTAAGTAGAACAAATGAACCCTACAAATTTTTGTCAACTTCACAAAGTGAGGATTTGCTTAGCAAAAGATCGAGTTGCACCCTGAACTACACCTGTCAAAATGGGTGCATAACCCATTTATGACCCATTTATATATTAAATGGGTCATAAATGGGTCAGGTTTTCTTTTTAAATGGGTCATAATGGGTTTAAAACTAAAAGACTAAAAAATACATGGGTCGTTAATGGGTCAAAGTTTAAACCTACTTAGAACCCAACTACTCTTCAATCATTTGAGAGGACTTCTCTCCTCTCCTCTCCTCTCTCAAATCAAAACGACCAAACCTTCTTCATCGCACGACAACGCGTCGTCTTGCTCCCACCGCTAGCACAGCAACTCCTCCTCTCGTTCGCACAGCAGTGCTGTCGCACGCGATCAGCACCATCGTCGGACCTCTCTCAATCTCCGACTATCGCTCGCGCTCGCACAACCCTAGTCGCCCCGCCTTGCTAGTTTGATTGACCGTCAAAACCCAAGTAAGTCTCGTTCTCCCATATGTGTGCGTGATTTTTAAAAAATAAAAATAATTTACAAAATTTAAAATAAAAATTATTAAGAATTCGATTTTAAAAAAAATAAAGAATATTAAAGGAATATAATCTTTTTTTAAATATTATAATAATAATTTTTCCTAAGTTTAGTTAGATTAGGAAGTGTTTTAATAATATGGGTTGGGTCGGGTATGGGTTGGGTTGGGTATGGGTCAAAAATTTTATATTATGCTTAAATGGGTCATAAACGGGTTAATGGATCAATTTGGGTCAGATCATTTATGACCCGACCCAAACCTGACTCAACCCACCCATTTAACAGGTCTACCCTAAACCAAAGAGAAGATGAACCCATGTAAAGGGCACTTAGCAGATATCTGAAATTAAGTGGATTAAAGAAGGCTTCTGTTTTTTTCTTTTTTCTTTTTGGGATCATTTTTTTTCCCTTCAAAACAAATGAACCCTACAAATCTTTGTCAACTCCACAAAGTGAATATCTGCTTATCAAAAGATCGAGTGCACATCCATGAGAAGTTGCACCATGAACCAAAGAGAATATGAACCCATGTAATATAATCAGCAGTTGACAAGTGAACTTATGAGAGAATGAAAGGGTAAACAGGATTTTCAGATATCAATGCCGATGAGTTTGTGCTCTTCAATTGAATATGTCCAAGTGTTGAAAGCTTACCAATGACGAAGGTGCAACCCAACTGCAGCGGGCAGATAGTAGCACCACCACTGAAACCGACTCTTTCAAGGGAGGAGGAAGGAGGAGAGAAAGAACAATGTTAAACTGAACCTGGAAAGGAATGGTTTGATGATAGTTAGCGTCCCACCTGCATTTATACTTGCTGACACAGTGACACCTGATTGGTTGCATTATTTTAGGGTTCGATATTAGATTATTATTATATTTTGGGTGCGATTCTTCACCTTAATTGCTTCAGAAGGCGCCTCCTTGGTAATTCGATCATCGCGAACTTATGAATGGGGCACCTCTAGAATGGACAAATTTCCAAATTTCCAAATTCAGTGACAAAATATCATAATTGCATACATGTATATTTTTCTTCGACGGTCCTTTCACAATCTCGCTTTCTACCGTTTCTTTTCCTTTTCTAACACAGGAGCCAAAGTTAAAAAATCTAATGCACATAACTAAATTGATGAATCACCGTTTTTACCTCAAGAGTTTCGTTATTAGATTTATTTAGTTTGAAGAAACGCATTTAACAATTTTAGTACATCCTAAGTACACCTGATTTGGATGTTTCTCTCTCCGTTTTTGTGGTAGGACTTACCCTCAGATCGACCGCTTGGAAGTTAAGCTAGAAAGAGAACGACCGCTTGGAAGTTAAGCTAGAAAGAGAACCATGAAACAATTGCTTCAATAGGTCCACTTGTCGTAGCCGGTCTTGTGTGACTTTTTTTCATTTTTGGTCATAAACATGTGCTTTCTTTCATTCATAATGACGAGATCTACATGGTAAATAAGTTTCCAAACACAAAATATCCAGAGGTTTGTTGTAAAGACGCAACTTTTTCTCTTATTGGTTAGCGTAAAAACGCCTAAATCAAGTGCCTACCTTTCGGAAGAAAAATTTTTCTTTTCGACAAAGTAATTGTCAGTACATCTAAGCCATTCCGAAGACGTCCCTCCTTTTTAGTCCTTCGCAAACGCCCAACTTGGACGGCGGTGAAACCCAAAAAGAAAACATTAAATCAAGACTTTGACTAGGTTTGTAATTGGAACTACAGGAGGCGCGTTACGTAGAACCAATAATTCTCTCGAGTAGAGTATATTTTTTTTATTGTAGTAAAAAGCCTCTCAAGCAGGCGGTCTACATTCTCTTTCCGTGCTTTTAGGACCTTGTTGGAGTCACGTCTCACCCCATAAGACATAGCAGATATGATGAAATGTAAAAAGTTTCTAAAGGCATTACATTGAAAGATAGATATACGTGGCTCTGTGAATCATTGAATACTGATGAAAAAGTCGCTCATAGTGGGATTGCCTTGGAGTTAAATAACAATGTCATCTTACAACCATTCATCTAAATCTTATTACATGTGGTCCGACTATATTAAAGGTTTCGTGGAGATCCATCATTGACAATCACTTTGATTTACTTTGGCGGAGATCCATCATTGACAATCACTTTGATTTACTTCGATCTGTTAGGTAGACATTTAGGCTGCGCGTGATAACCATTCTATTTACGTTTTGAAATAGATTTCTATTCCGCACTATTTCGGAATAGAAATCCGTTTGGTAAAAAAAAATTTCATTTCTATTTTCGGAACAAATTTCTATTCCGTAAATAGGTTTGGAAATGTAAAATCGAAACACAATTTTTTACTTTTCTATTTCCTCGGAAATGTAAATCGAAATTGTTTCTCTCTTTTTATTTCTTACCGGAAGAAATTTTTTTTCGTCCGTCGCTCACCACCACCACCACCACCCTCCACCCACCCGCGGCGCCCGCCGCCGAACGGGCGGACGGTGGCGGCACGGGCGACGGCGGCCGGCGGACGGCGGGGCGGCCCCGGCGACGGAGACAAAGCGGCGACCGGCGACGGGCGGACGGTGGACAGCGACCGGTGGAGCGGACGGCGAGCGGCGCGGCGGCGGCGAGCGGCGACGGCGACAAGAATCGGACCGGCGACGGCGAGCGAGAAATGGACCGCGGGCGGACGACGGACGGCGACTCGCCGGACGGCGGATGGCGACCGGCGACCGGCGGATGGCGACCGGCGACTCCGACGGGGACCGGGACCGGCGAGACGACGACCGGCGGATTGGTGACACGGCGATCAAGGCGACGGCGATCGGCGACATGGGGCGACGGCGATGGGCGACGGCTGGACGGCGACCGACGGACGGTGACGGGGCGATCGGGCGGACGGGCACGGGCGACGGAGACGGGCGGACGGGCGACGGGGACCGCGAGACGGCGATCGGACGGCGGACGGGCGACGGCGATCGGCGGACGGCGACCGGCGGACGGCGACCGGCGACCGGCGACGGGCGATCGGCGATGGGCGACCGCGCGACGGCGACCGGCGACCGACGACCGGCGGACGGCGAACGGCGGCCGGCCCGCCGTCCGCCGTCCGCCGTCTCTCGCCGGTCACCACTCCTCCCATTATTGCCGCCACTTAGAAAAGTAACATTTTTTTGGTTATCAAACGAATTTCTATTTCAAGAGTAGAAATTTTTTGTCGTTATCAAACGCATTTTTTGCTCAAAAACTCATCCAGAAATAGAAATAGAAAAATCATTTGCATTCAGAAAATGATTTAAAGGTAAAATGTTATCATTCGCACCCTTAGCATCGGAGCGGCAGCGGACAAATTCGCGATGGGGGCGGTCAACTTGACGTGCGCACATCCAAATTCACGACCTGAAATCGGCACATTCCCCGCTTTTGAAAAAAGCGCATGTGCTTTAACCTCAAAGAGTGCTTCATTTGTCAATTTTTAATCAAATCCCAGACCCAAAGGAATCAATGCCATGCAAGTGCCCTTACCTGACTGCACGCTTGATATAGTTGTTTTCCAAAGTGGACCCTATTTTGAGTTGTAGATCTCGTAAGAGCACTTAATAAATGGAATTTTAAACTCTCTCTCTCTCTTTCGTCTGTCATAACGTGCTTAAATTTGAGCACACGCACGGTTTCTGTTTGCTCTTTGTGCATAGTCCATATAGGCGGCGAAGTCAACTTAGTGAAATTATCTTGTTAACCTCTCTGGAATAGCTGAGCTGCGGATGGGTGCGACTCACTTTGCTATGAATTTTGTTGGGTGCATGCATGTGTGACTCCAATGAAATTTAACAAATATAACGATTCGTATTTCCCGATCCTTTGATATACTTAATAAGATTGAGATTTTTCCATCCTATCTTGTGTCGCTGAGATTCTTTTGAGTCATTCTGACAAAAAGTCTTGAACTTCATGCCGTCAGAGGATGAGTCAGTTTTTAGTTTTTTAAACTTTGGCACCAATCCAATTGCGAGCCTAGAACCAGCCTAAATACCGTATTGGCCGGTTGTAGGCTAGTTCCAATGTCAACTTAGGAATTAGCCTAATATATATTTCTTTTCATTTAATCACTTGTACAGCTAAGTTTATGGGTCGTCGATGATGATTAGCCGTTAACAGGCTTCTTCCAAACCAAAGGCACAACATCGGCGGGCCGCACCACCCCCTCTCCTGACTTTTTTTATCCTATTCTTTTGTTTGTGCCGCTGCCCCATCGCCTGCAGCATGGTTTACCGATGCCCCACGTCCACGTCAGTCCGAGCATGGTTTAGGCAAAATCGCCTTGAAAACCGCGTTAGAGTTGACTAATATCTAGCAGTCGCGTCGACGTGAGGGTCGGCATTCTTTGGAGCCTAACGGTGAATATCTTCAAAGGCATGATTGGGTAATACACTTAGACGATATACTTTCTGGTGATACAAATTAATAGCGTTGACAAGAAGATGGTACTAGAGGACAAAATTGAGGTTCAGCTCCATCTTAATTAATTTTTTCTATCATCAAAGTTAAGATTCAAGCAATTAATTCAATAACCAAACGTTCTCATTTGATTCTCAACTATTTCTACATTTTGATTTTTAAAATGGGCTCTACATTTTGTATTTTCCTTGAGGAGGATGAGCGTTGGGAAGTTGACGTAGGGTGGTTGCCGTGGGAGAAAGAAGGCAAGGGAGAGGTCAGTGAAAGCACCTATGTTAGCAGAACTTACGATTGAGAATATACATGTGAGTTATGTTAGGGAAGTCTTACATTAGAAAATTGATGTAGTGTAAAGGAGTTAATATATTTAAGCTGACTTATAACTCATTAATTTAAACTTTTAAATAAACGTGGGTCCGACTAAATATGTTGGTGGGTTTGGACTTGTGCTCCCTTTTAGCGATCTCCTTGATGAAGGTATTGGGTTTTTGTTGCGCGATGATAAATCAGTGGGCCTCCAATTTATTCCGGTCCTTTCTTAAGGAAAGGAACTAGTGACCAATGTGTTTTTTTGGGTAGGTGAACATTGTGGCATAGCAAACGAGGCCCAATGGCAAACTTTGTAGCAAGAAAGAATCTAGTGATCAACTGGGTATTGTGGTATAACTAACCATGGCAAACTTTATGGTTCAGTATGAAGAAAGAGACCAAGGATGATGCAGAAAGATATAACTCAATTAAAGGGGAGATTGTTATTGATGGGAATGTATATTAGGGAGAGAATTAGCATCGCAAAAGCGGGGATCACGCAAGAAGTTTTAGAGAAAAGATACATGATAAGTGGAGGAAGGAAGAGCTTGTGAGGCTTGAGTTTCATGAGGTACTCGCGCACGAGGTCGGTTCAATGATAACTTTGTAGAAAGTTTCTGCTCCAACGTAGCTATCAAGATTCTCGACGACGCCGCCTTCTTTGTAGTCTCTCTAAGCGTTGAAAGCGTCCACATCTTTCGTCGCCTTACGTAATGTGAAGGGAGAAACCACAGATGATGTCCACCGATGGGGACCATCCGTAAATGGTGGGTCGGCGTACCATTGAACGCGGGCGCAGTCAAAAATCTTTTCCATGATGCCGCAAAAAGAAGGAAATCTTCACGCTCTGGGGGCACGTGTACTGTTGAATGCGACGAGATCCATGTTGATTTCGCCTGATCCAAGGGCGGATGTGCTGTCTCGCGAACTGCACCGGGACCGTCGATCGTGCCTCGTCGAAGGGAGGCAATTTGTGAGACGTGGGCCCTACCCTTGTCCGCCATAAATCTTTTGTGTTCAATTTGGTTCGCCCTTTAACGTATGCTTCCTTGCAAGCAATTTGCGATGTAAGATAATTCAAAATCACAGCCTCGGCGTCTAGGTTCTCGTTCATTGCAAAGGTAATTCGAGGTCGAGCATACATGTATTAAAATATTTAAATAATAAATTATATATTCATCTAACAGTTTAAATTTTTAGAATAGTTAATAGTGATCATACCATAAAATCTCATATAGTATCAGAATTGGAGTTCTCGAATTCAAATCTTTTCGGGTTTCATTTGCCTTTCTAGTTAAATTTACACGCTTAGTACTAGATAAAAGACCAGACTAAGGTAAGGGAGAGTATTGGAATATTTAAATAATAAACTATGCATTGATGTAATGGTTTAAACTTTTAGAACAGTTGGCAGTAATCTCACAAATTCTTACAAGATGAACTACAGATGGGTGCAACTCACTTTGCTATGGTTTTGGTCGAGTGCGTGCACACGTGACTCCAATGAGATTTACTAAATTCAATGGCTCGTGTTTCTCGATCCTTCGATATACTTAATAAGATTGAGATTTTTCCGCCCCATCTCATGTTGAATCATTTTGATAGAGAGCCTTGAACTTCACACCATCGCAGGATGAATCAAGCTGCCCTCGAGACCCACCACAGATTGCTGGCAAATAAGTAGGAGCTCGATGCCACCATAAGCTCTAAGATGTTAAAATCTACTCTCAATTTTGCACACAGTCGATTCATGCTAGTTTGGTATAAAGACGCGTTCAATTTTGAAGTGAGTAGTTTGTACATAGACCTAAATTCTACTCATTAGAGTCGGTTTTTAGTTTTTTAAACTTTGGCACCAATCCAATAATGAACCTAGAACCAACCTAAATACCATATTGGCTGGTTTTAGGTTAGTTTCAAGGTCGATTTAGGAACTAGCCTAATATATTTTTCTTTTCTTTTAATCATTGGCTATGACCTCTTGCACAGGAAGAACCCAACCCCAGACGATCATTTTCGTCATCACGGGATTCGGTATCGGGACAATTGTGCAAACGTGGTGAGCCAAATCATCATCGACGACCCAAAAGCTTAGCCGAACAGTAAAAAAAACCCAGAATTCATTGTTCAACAGCAAATGTGAACATAAGGATGGCCATCCTTATACATTACCCAAAGAAGAGGATCCTATGAATCCAAAAAAACCCTAACTAGAGACAGTTTAAAGACATAAGAGAAAAGACAGGTGTGGTCCAAGCTATGATGTGGGCCAAACAAATGCTCTAAAGTATTTAGAAAGTATTTAGCAAAAAATTCGGTCGAAGTCTCGCAAAAGCTCGTCCGAACCGGAAAAACCCAGAGTTCATTGTCAAAAGAAAACTTGAAGAAAGGACGGTCCATGTTTATGCGATACCCAAGGAAGAGGTTCCATTGAATTCGAAACTACACTAATCAGAATTTAGAGGCAGTTTACAGACGAGAAAAAACACTTGTGGTGGCCCTATTCTAGCAGATGGAGGTAAATTACTTTTTATTATCACTGATTGACCTCAAATACTATTATCTTGTTTTAGCCGTCTCAACTTATATGTACCATCATTAAAGTTTTTCTTTTTTTGGGTCAAAAAAGGAGCGCATTTCATTAGAAACTAAAGCAAAGTTTGTGCAACATCCGAGCATAGTAAATCTAAAAAAGCCTACAGAGGGTTTGCATACCCACTGCAAGGAAGAGTCTTTTCGCGTTACCATCATTAAAGTTAAGGGATATGGTCATGTGAAATGTGAGTAATGTCAACCCTAAGGGCAACGTGTGGGCCAAAAGGGAAAGAGGAGAAGAAGAAACAACACCCCATATAATTTACAGGTTGAAAACGAAAAACAGCATAATCCTCCGTGAAAAGCAACAACAACAACAACATCATCATAGACCATCAATGATCCACAAACAAAACAACCACAAATCCTCCATCAAAAAAGGAAAAAAAGACAACAACAAACAATCCATGTTGATCACAAACTAAATGACCAGAATCTACTTCCAAATTTCATTCAGAAATTCCTTGAATTTCGTCACCAAACCGAGTGACGATCACTCACGAGTAGCCATATTTTCCACCGCAGCTGGGGGTAATCCATAGTTCACGAGGCAGAAACAAAGGTCCCCATTAACTCTGAACGCCCAAAGCTGGATGAGGCAACCCACTTCGAGTCCGTTCCGCGCATTTGAGTGCGTGACGGCGTTCCACTCCTTGGTCAATACATAAGAAAAATAATTCCCCTTCTTATACCATTTCTGGAGCTTTAACCCATGGCGTACCTGTAGGCCCGGGCCAGGCTCAATTAGGGAAACTGTCATGTCCTTGAGGTCTAGGTCTTGGATCTCTTTCTCAGTTAAGAATTTTTGGCGTATCTGTCCCTTGGGTATGGAGAGCCAACCTTTGCGAGGGTTCGTGTCAGTGGCACACAACTTCTTCTCTAGCATGAGCCTCACACCCTGGCCATGCATCTCCATTATTTTGTCCCAGAAGATTTTCGGCAATTCGCTCGGTTGGGTTTGAGCTTCCGGAGATGCACTTACCAGTTCCTCCCTAATTAAGTCAGCAGCATTTAACAACTTATGGAAAGATACGTCCATCTCTCTCTCCCCCATCAGACCGCAACGGCTTGCCTGCACTCGTATGGGATTTGTCAAACTTCACTGTTACTGAAGTATAAAAAACCTTAAAGTAGAAGTGCTTTTACGACGTTAATTGTTAAATGAGATGCTTTGAACACTCGTATGTGGATTTACTTAGCGGGGCACAATCTTGGTGAGGATCTGCTTAGCAAAAAGATTGAGTTCCCATCCAGGAGAAGTTGCACTATGAACCAAAGAGAAGATGAGCCCATGTAAAGGCCACTTAGCGGGAAAACATTTTGTCAAATCATTGGGGGCAGAGAGAGACGGAGGAAGGGAGAGGGAAGAAGACAAGTGAAGAAGTGAGAAATATGGGGTACTGGGACACGTGTCGCTAACTAAATGGACCATTCTTTATCTGTCTACTTTCTTGACTGATCTCACCTCGGCCCACTTGTATTAATTTTCCTCTCTCCTCCCCTCTCTCTCTTCCTTTTTCCTTACGTGCTCCGTCCATCATCCTCTCTGTTCAGCAGCCACATCAAAGAAGGTTTCCAAAGGGACCTGCACATGGCTGCCGACGAGGGAATTGGCAGAGTGCACGTCCGCGTCACATGTGGCGCACAGGGCAGCGGCGTCGGAGCCCGTCGTGACGGGCCCGACAACAGCAGCGGCCGCGTCGAAGAAGGTTTCCAAAGGGACCCGCACACGGCGGTTGGCGAGGGGGTTGGCAGAGTGCAAGTCCTCGTCGCACGCTGCTCACAGGGCCGCCGCGTCAACTGCTTGAGCCGCAGGCGTGAGGATGGAAGCTCCACGTGAACAACGGAGAAGACGAGGTCAAAGGAAGAGAGAGAAAGGAGAGGCGGAAAAAGTAAAGGGGAGAGACAGGAAAGCTTTATTCTTTTCGGATCATTTTTCTTCCTTAGGCGAAAATCTTTGTCAACTTCACAAAGTGACGGTTTTCTTAGCAAAAGATTGAGTAATGGGTTAAAGAAAGCCTTTTTTTTCCGGATAATTTTTTCCCTTAGGCAAAAAGCACTCGTAACGCATGAACAACAAGAAGCCACACTATAATGAACGGATGTTGACGGGTGATGAATTTAAGAGAGAACGAAAGGGTAAACAGGTATTCAGATATCAATATCAACGAGTGTGTACACTTCATTAGAAAATGTGCAAGTTCCGTAAGCTTACCGTCAAAGGCGCAAGCCAAGCAGGTGGTGGAGAGCAGCACCGTCACTGAGGGGAAGAGGAAGGAGGAGGAAGCAGGAGGAAGGGTAATGTTTAATTTTTCGATGATAGGGAGATGCATATGATGATGCATTTTATACAAGATGATACCGGGCTAGCCCTCGCATTAGGTTAATATTTTTGACTTTACCAATCTTCTTTAGCGGCTCAATCACCAACCGTATGAGACGGGCTTTTTCATCTTTATTTCAGTGGAACGAAATAATTACCATCTTTTCTAATTTTGACCTCAAGGTTCAATGGACTGCTTTCCACATTTCCCGTGCGTGACAAAACTTCCTTATTTCCTTTAGGCACACAAATAATACATTTGTGTACACTTATCTTGCGATTGTCCATTCGACAATTTCTTTTTCCATTGTTTCTTTTCCTTTGCTAGCGGGTGCCAGAGTTGAAAAATCTAATGCACATAACTAAGTTGATGAATCATACTTTTTACCTCGAAAGTTTCTGTCATTCGATTAATTTGGTTTGAAGAGACACATTTAACAATTTGAGTACATCCTAAGTACATCTGATTTAGATGTTAATCTCTCTATTTGCTATGGTGGAGTTTAACCCTAGAACAATCACCAACATCCATCCTCCAACGTGATGACTTAAAATGTCCATGAACAACAAACAGTAGCAATTGCAATCCTTTTCATGGTCGGTCTTTCCCTTAAATCGTTTGCTTGGAAGTAAAGCTAGAAAGATAACCATGAAACAAGTGCTTCAATTAGTCCAATCGTCGTAGCCCGTCAAGATTAACTTTAGTGCCTACTTTTTAGGAGGATCATTTTCTTGTCGAGCGAGTGTCAGTACGTCTAAGCCATTCCGAACCCAATTTTTCTTCTTTATCATTTGAAACACCCGCAACTTGCGTGGAGGTTTAGCCCACAAAGAAATCATTAAACAAAGACTTCCATTGGGGTAGTGGTTGGAGGGAAAAATTGTCCAAAAAATCTTAAATCTATTGTATTTTTGCAAATTCAGTTCTAAATTTCTCAATTTTTCCAATTGAGTCCATTTAGTCAATTTTGACTGAAATTCGCTGATACGAATGCTAGCCATCCTATGTGATCTGTGCCAAACAAGATGGCATGAAATTTTATTATTATTTTTTAAATATTTGTTCGAATTTTTAATTTTTTTTTATATTTTTCCCTCTTCTTCTGTATTTTTTTTTCCTTCTCTCTCTTCTACCTCTACTAGTCACCTAGCCTTTGGCAACCGGCCAGAGGCTACTCAGCCTTGCCGGGAACTGGCGAGGGGCAACCTCACGGGAGGTCAGCAAGGCCGACCCTCGTTGGCCTCTAATGAGGGAGATCTTGCGAGAGGTCGACAAGGGCGACCTCACTTGACGTTGAGGAGGCCACCCTTGCCAGTCGTAGCCTCTGGCCAATTTCCATAGGCTAGGCAATCGGCAGAGGTAGGGGAGAGAGAGAGAGGGAAAAAAAGAGGGGAAAAATAGAAAATTTTCGAAAAAATATATATAAAATAATAATATTTGTCCATGTCAGCGCTCAGCCGTGCCACATAGGACAGCGAGCGTCCACGTTAGTGAATTCAAGCGAAAACTGATTAGATGAACTCAATTGACAAAAAGTAAAAATATATATAACTTAATTGGCAAATTGAAAAGTTTATGATTGAATTGGCAAAAGTACAATAAACTTAGAATTTTTTGGATAATTTTCCCTAGGTGGAGCGAATATTTTTGACCGTGAAAACACGAGCCAAGCTTCATTGTGGATATTGATGAAGTCAAAACAAATGAGATGGTGGTGCAAAGGCAATGTGACAGCGGATTGGACATTTAATATACGAATTGGCCATTGCCTTCCCGTATTAAAAAAATGGCGCATCTTTAGTTTGGTATTTCACGTTGCAAGGTATGACAATTGTGTGAAAAACATAAAGATTCAATTACAAAATGAGATGATTGTACGGTCGAATTATGAACAATTCGCTTGGTTTTGCATTTGCTTCTCATCTGTGATAAAAAGCTACAATTTCATCATAGAGCTCTTAGGGTGAGAAACGGACGAAAGTGAAAGTCAATCGGACCGTTCGGTGCCGAGAGGTGAACCCTCATGAGCAAAACATTGCTTCCCAAGAAAAGTGTAACACCTGCATAGTTACTGCTAAGTACTAACGTGTCCTATCAACCATTCATGACAATATCTCCTGTCCCTTCTTGTTGTCAGCCTCTTCCGTCAACCCATGAGCCCCATGTTAGTTCAAACAAATCGCCTTCTCGTTAAGAATTCCGTCTCCATGGCTCGCCGTTTAATCACCTGCCCCTGTTTTTGTCATTTTAATCATTTCTCGGAATTAAAGCTCCGTTTATTTCATGAAAAATATAACATTCTAAAAAAATAGTTTTGGGGAAGTCATTTTTCCAAGAAAATGAAAAAAATAATTAGGTGATAATTTTCAATTTACTATGAGAATACCAGTCTGTTCTTAACCACAAATAATCAAATAATAAATAATTATAAAATATTGTGGGATCTACTTGTCTAAAAATTTATAATATATAACAAGCTGTTATTTTCATAATTGCCAAAAGACTGTTATGCTAGCAAAATAAATAAAAAATAAAAAAGAAGAAGGATGTGAGCTAATTGTAAGTAATGGACCTAATGGTATAACTAGAGTATATACTAGAGTATCGACAGGGCATAGTCTTGTAATGTTAATTTGTGATATAATATGGCATTCCCAATACGGTTTTTAGAATCCAAAGTAATGAATCTTTTCATGTAAGTAGGGCATCCTATTTGAACCAATGAAAATCGTTGTAAATGTTACTTCTTTCGAACTCATGGACACCATAGCGTCACCAAGAGGTCATATTTTAGACAATGGGTCACTCATATCATCTCATTGTTTCATCGTAGAGCACACCTGTCAAAATGGGTGCATAAGCCATTAATGACTCATTTAAATATTAAATGGGTCATTAATGGGTCAGGCTTTCTTTTAGCATAACCCATTTATGATCCATTTAAAAAAAGTCTGACCCATTTATGACCCATTTAACATTTAAATGGGTCATAAATGGGTTATGCTCCCATTTTGACAATGTACCTATAATGGGTTTAAAATTAAAAAGACTAAAATACATGGGTCGTTAATGGGTCAAAGTTTAAACCTACTTAGAACCCAACTATTTCTCGATCCTCAGAAATGACTCGTCTCCTCTTCGCTCTCAAATCAAAACGAAAAAACCTTCCTCATCGCACGACAGCGCGTTGTCTCGCTCCCACCGCTTGTACAGCAGCTCATCCTCTAGCTCACACGGCGACGCTGTCACACGTGGTCGCCACCATTGTCGGATGGTGGCTTGATTGGCCGTTAAAATCCAAGTGAGTCTCGTTTTCCCATATGTATGTGTGATTTTGAAAAAATAAAAATAATTTAAAATATTTAAAATAAAAATTATTAATAATTTGATTTAAAAAAAATAAACCTGAATAAGTTTAAAATCTTTAAAAAAGATTATAAGAATAAGTTTTCCTAAATTTAGTTAGATATGGAAATATTTTAACAATATGGGTCGGGTCGGGTATGGATTGAGTATGGGTTGGATTGGGTATGGGTCAAAAATTTTAAACTATGCTTAAATGGGTCATAAATGAGTTAATGGATCAATTTGGGTCGGACCATTTATGACCCGACCCACCCGTTTAACAGGTCTATCGTAGAGGTAAATTTGGTCTTCCTTGATTCCTCTTCCAATGTTGGAATTTCCGTTCGCAAGTGTTTTTTGGCCTGATGGAGATAATAGCACTGCTCAGGACTTCCTACTCGTTTTTTTCTCTTCATCTGGTTTTCACCGTTTACTTTTGTGTCTTGCTGGTACATTTCTTTCAAAAGATTGATTAATGTCCCCTTTGTTCCGGTCTTAGCCATCGACAGCTACGCATTTTAAATAAATGGCTTGAAGTCTTCCCGAGATTCAAGCACAAGAACCGAAAAAAAAAGAAACGTAGAAACATTTACATAATCTAAGTTTTTAGCAAAAAATCCAAACTATAAAAAGTTCAGCTTTAGGAGCACCAATGCTAATTGTTTGTCTAACAGGTCCGCAACGTTCTATTTTTTACAAAGCAAATCGATTGGATTGTCAATAATGCTAGATCAATAAAATTGTCCCTAAAATTTTTATAATTTAGGGTTTTTGGTAGCATAGAAAAAAAGTTCAAGATAAAATTGTTCCAAGTGATATAGTTTGGATTTTTTATGGTACAACAAAGTTTATGGTAAATTTGTTCCAAGTGATATAGTTTGGGGTTTTTAATGGTATTTTCCCTAACTACATTAAAATCGCTACACTCTTTTTCTTGTCTCTCTTTTTGATGTTAAGTATGTTAGGATCAATTTAGCAATTGAAGATGCTTATCACAATCATCAGGAGTCTAATTACCCGTATAATTACATATTTTAAATTATTTATTTTCCACGAAACAAATGGAGCTTGATGGTACGTTTATTTGAGGAAAAGTGTTCTTCCATAATTAATTTTTCAAACTTTTACCTATTTAATGCAAATAACTAAGTTGTTGAATCGCCTTTTTTACCTCAAAAGTTTCTGCTGTTAGATTTATTTAGTTTGAAGAGTCGCATTTAACAATTTTAGTATATCCTAAGCACACTTGATTTAGATGTTAAATTCTATTTTCTACGGTGGAGTTTAACTCAACAATCACCCACATCCATCCACCAACATGATTGATTCATAATGTCAAAGAACGACAAATGGTAACAATTGCAATCCTTTTCATGGTCGGAGTTTCCCTCAGATTGGCTGCTTGGAAGTTAAGCTAGAAAGGGAAACACGACACAAATACTTCAATTGGTCAAGTTGTTGTAGCCGGTTAGATGTAACTTTAGGGCCTACTCTTTGGGGAAAGGGAGATGGACGAGTTAAGTACATATGGTTCATATGTTAATCTCTATATTTTTCGTGTTAGTTTAACTTTAGAAGAATCACCCACATTGGACAAACTTAATCCCCAAATCCCTCTCTCCGACCTGGAACCAATTCCAGACGGAGTCCGGAGGAGATGAGGGAAGAACGAAGATTTTAAGGAGGCCAGAAGAAGAGCGATGTCAATAGGAGACGAGCAAAGTAATTGCCTTTGGGAAAATGAGCGAGACAGCTGGTTCGATCAAGGGAAGCAGATGTGATCGACCTAGTCAGTCAAGAAAACTACAGAAGACGTCAATAATTCATCCCCTTCTGGTCTTAAACATTTCGAGGTGGAACAAATGGAGTTTTACCAGCCCCCTACCCAACCCAAGATGCATTTTTCATTTTCATGCCCTTTTGTCACTTTAATTACGTGATGGAGACCGCATAGCAACTCCCTAAGAAGGTATGTTTGGCCCATCGAGAACATCTAATTCAGACCACACTCAAATCATGGCGTGGAGTGTTTCGATAATAATGCAACAATCATACCAATTCTAGATTCCTAATCCCAAGAACTCTAGATCCGTAATCATTTCGTTTTCACACACGATAGGTCTTTATTGCTAGTTCATTATCTCTTGATGCGCGCTCCATATTCTCTTTCCATGCTTTACACCTTTTCGACATTCAAACCTCGCACCACCATGACACAACAGACAGGATTATATGATGAAACTTTCTGAGGGGCCGTTAACATCGGAAAGACGAAAGTGGCCCCATGAATCTTGGGTGCCGTTCACAACAAAATAATCCCACCATTGACAGGCACATGCCTGACAAGGGAATAAGGGCAAATGCGCCGACGAAGTTTGGCGTCCTTCACTTAAAAATCAAAAAATGACTTTTAATGAAAGATATTCTGTCGAGGAAGAAATTTGGGCGAAATAGATACCAAAGAGAAAAGTCACTGATATAGCAATTGCCTCACAATTAAGTAATAATAATGTCATCTTACCACCATTCCTTTGAATCTTATTATGTGTGATCCAACTATATTAAGGGTATTGCGGAGATCTCACTAATCTAGCATCATCGACAATCATGTTGATTGGCTTCGTAAAAAAATAGAACTTGGCGGATCTGTTAGACAAACATTTAGCATCGGCGCTCCCAAAGCCGAAATCCACCAAAATAGTTCGAAATCGGAGGGGAAGTGTATGAACTCGTGATGGGGAAAAGTCAAATTTGATGTGAGTCCCGTCAAAATCTCGACCTGACATCAACAAATTCCACGGTTTTGTCACTCCTTTTGAGGTAATCTCATCAGGAGAAATCTTTTAGGGAAAAACTACCATACAGTTACCCTAGCTGGCCAGCTACCCCTAGGAACACGCAAAAAGACCCAAAGTGGGTGTTGAGCTCACTAGCTTCGCATGGCACTTTCTATGCACTAAATACCCTAAATCGGTGCACTTTTTTTTTTCGAAAAGATAAGCGAAAGTGCTTTAAAAATTGTTGATGTCAAAGATAGGAGAAAATATTAAGTGGTTTGCAAATGCCATGTCAACAGCTGACGTGGCATGCATGTATTTCCTGTTATCCAATTAGATCTCGACACATGGATTATTGATATGAAAATTAAAAAAAATAATTTTTTTTCTCCTTTGCTCCTCCATCTTCAACCTCCGCTCCATTGGGCCTGGTTATCTGAAACGCCCAAGGCGCCGCCGCCACCGCCATCCTTGAGCTACCGCCCCACTGTGGTCACCATGGTCCGCAGCAAAGCTGTTGAGCTCGTCGCCGGCAGCCATGGACGAGCCAAGACTCGAGCTCAAAGCTGTTGAGTAGCAAAAACAGATCTGGCTGTTGAGTGAACATCAATTGTCAAGTCCGCGCCGACCTCTCCGTCGTCCGGGTGGCTAAGCCTTGGCCGCGAGTGCTCGTCCTCAGATATGGAGATGCAGAGCAGTGATCGACCATGGACGGCCTCTCGTCCACAGATTTGAGCGTCGAGCTCCGCGTCTGCCCCCTCAGTCTCGCGGCCAAGACTCCAAATCTAGCCGAACTTCTAGATCTGGAGCCATGGCCGGGAGCCACGACGATTCCAGATCTGGACTTCACCAACCTTGGCCGATGACGGTTCCAGATCTGGACTTCACCGACCTTCACGTCACCCCCTCTATCGTCTTGTGTGAACGAGCCATTATCGCTCGTGGCCAAGGCTCCAGATCTGGAGCAAATGGCTAGTTCTACACAATCGTTTTCTGTTTTGGTTGTCTCGCGACGAACAAATCTGCACACTTTCAGTCCATGGATTTCGTGTTGAGTGGTGGAAGGAGAGACCAGCTTTAGCCATGGATTCTCTTCCGACCAAATTCAGACCCCCCCCGCCGCGAAGTGGAAGTGAGGCACCCGGCGGAGGAGACAACCAAGTTGGAGAGATGCGACGCCGGCGACTCCGGCGGTGGCAATGGCGGAAGGAGGCACGGAGGTTGGGTTCGTGGCTACAGATGGAAGAGGAGGAAGAGAGAAGTCCAACTGGATTTGGGGATTTTTGATTAATTTTTCTATTTCCATGTCACCACATGTGTCAAATTTTGATTGGTTAACAGGAAATAAACGCACGCCACGTTAGCCATTGACGTGGCGATTGCAAACCACTAAATATTTTCTCCAAAGATAGGCACCATAAGTAATTTAAAAATCGGTGCACTTTTTTTTCTGAAAAGTTTGGCGAAAGTGTTTTAAAAATTGTTGATGTCAAAGATAGGCATCGTAAGTACTTTGAAAGTAGGTAAACTCTTGTGTTCTTCCAAACAAATGCACCCTAAAATGCACTTATCCATCTAGGATTTTACTTGCATTAGTCTCCATCGCTCATTTGATTGGGAAATTGAGATGAGAATAAGTTGTGAGCTATCTAGAACCTACATATCGTGAACATGACTACAAAACATAGTCTTTTTGTATGTTGACAGTGATGAGTAGTAAGGCTTTGTACCTATATGCTAAATGCAATAGCCAGTCTGATTACCTAATTATCATAGACATAAGCCTTTGATCTTGCCTCTTAATTCCCAAACAATCCCTTACAAAGGATGACTACAAAATCACGGTCATTCGTATGTATGTACGATAATAGAAGACAAAGAGACACTGCATCCACGAAGTCATAACCTACAAAACTAGTATTGCTCCCGGCACCAATGAAGTGTAGAAGAGGGTCCAATCTCTTGAAAACTAAGAAAAAATGATTTTAGTGAAGCCATAACAGTGGATATTCAGATTACAAGGACTTGAATTCAGGCAGGCGGCGAATGAAAGGCTTAAAATCAACCTGATCCTTTCATCGCAACGAAGCCTTGTCCTGGACTTTTGATCTCAGATCAACCTTTGGCGAAAGGAACCAAATCAACAACTTCAAGATTTAGATTTTGAGTCCATAACACACGAGACAGAACAAAACCCTTGAGCATCGTAGACCCTCAACCCGTCAATCGATGCAGTAGCAAGAGTTCCCAGCCGCAGCTGCACCAGGTGGGGGTCGATCGATCTGGATAGTTCTGAAATGCCCAGAACAAATTCACGACCAAATTCATAGCGATTCATGTAGATGATTTAATTCCGAAAAGCCTCTCTGCTGTTGATGGATGAATTTGGCTAATATTCAATAAGGGATAATGGCATAAATAATTCCCGAATTTTGATTCAATGAGTAATATGATTCATAAAATTTTAATTTGTTCAATGTAATCTTTGAACTTTAATCAAATGTGCAATATCATCCCTGAATTTTTAATTCATTCAATGTAGCCCCTAGACATTTGGTTCATGTTTAAGTTACTTCCTAGATTATATGAAGATATTCAATGTTATCTTTTCATCAATTCAAATTCAAAGATAATATTGAATATTTTTACATAATTTAGAGACTACATTCAATTGACACCGGCACCTTGACAAGAGGCTTGCCTGGTTATCGATTTATATTATAGTCTAAACCCAGGTTTTGGGATGTCATGTGGAGGTACATAGTAAGATGTTATATTCTAATCTTTGGTCATCGTTTCACCATCAGATTAAGGTGGATTGGAATCCATGTCGCCACGGAATCCCATGCCATTCCGATGGCTGTCTAGCCGTGTCAAAACTACGACTGCAGCGCCTTTCTTGGTCTTAAAAGGCGCTTTCGGTTGGATGGACATTCATATAGATGAAATCAAGCCTAAAGGAATGATGGTGAATTTTGTCCCGAAGAAGAAGTCCAGATCAATTGACAATGGTTGGGCTAATCATTATTGTAGCCATTTTATCAAATCTCAAAATAATGCATAGATCTATACCATGCATGTCCACAGTTGAAACATTAATGGACGATCTCACAAGTATCGTCCTTTCTACTTTGATTTGATCATTACAAGTTTGAATTTTGAGAGACCTCTAGGTCCATCAACTGGACAATTTTCCACATGCGCATGGATAAAACCATGTAACCATTTGCCGTAAGGAATTGAAAGGCAACATGCATATGCCCTTATCTTTTTGACGAATCCTTGTGTTTTAGTCAGCAGTCTTGTTTTTTATCATTTCTTTTTCCCCTGCTAATGGGTGCCAAAGTTCAAGAATCGTTATGCACCTTACTGAGTTGATGAATCACTTTTTTACCTCGAGAGTTTCCATTATTAGATTAATTTATTTCAAAGACACACTTTTAACAATTTTACAACATCCTGAGTACATCTGATTTATATGTTAATTTCTGTTTTCCATGGTGGAATTTGACTAATCACCCACCAACATGATCAATCGAAAATGTCAATGAACGACAAACAGTAACAATCGCAATCCTCAGATCAACTGCTTGTAGCTTAAGCTAAAAGGAAAACCATTAAACAAATGCCACTTTAGCGCCTACTTTTGGAGACAAGATAGCTGGGTTCGAGAGAGGCAGGTGTGACCCCTCGAACTTGTCAGCAAAACAGCAAAGACATTTGACAATTCGAACACCTTTTTGGGTCTTCATCATTTGAAAGACGCACCACCCCATGTTTGGAGCAGTGATCCCCGTTGAATTCGTCAGCCGCTGCTGCACCAGGTGGCGGGCTCGATCGATCCGAGTAGTACTGAAATGCCCAGAACAAATTCACAACCGAATTCACAGTGGATGGTTTAATTCTTGGAAGCCTCTGCTGATGATGGATGAATTTGGCTAATGTTCAATTACTTATGCTGGATTCTTTCGCAAACGGAGACGTGGCTTTTCATATGTTTTTTTCTCGATTAGCAACTTAAAAGGCAGTGCCTCAAGACGTGGATGATTTCACGTATTTCATCAATAGTCACACGTAATGACACTTGGCAAACAAGATTTCGCACTTGCAAACAATAATCATGTACCTAAAGTACACTCAATTAGCTGGTACACTTTAGGTGATAATGTTTTATATGTGGGTAATGCACCAGCGTACACAAAAATATTCAATTCACTATTTTGTTGTCGTTGAATCTTAGCACTTTACGATGTAAAAAGTTTGCTAACTTGTCTTTCTAGTGAGAAGAAATATAATTATATCTTTTGTAAAAAAAAAAAAGTATTTGATTCAATAAAGTGATCAAAACTCATCTACAAAACAACTTTGCTGAATGGTATAATGTCAAGATCTCGATAAAACCTAGGAAACAATAGCAGTGGCTATTGTGACCGCAAGATATGACATCCTATACATAATATGCAAACAATTAAAGAGTCCCTTTGTATGCTTTGACTAGATCTACCTATTGGGCGGGCCTTCTAGGGCCCGAACTTGTACAGGTCCTGCCCAAGCCACGTTTTCCATTACTACTAACATCCTTCTCCCGACTTGATTCATCATGTCCGCAACCACGTCAACCCGTTCAGCTATTGCGTAGCCTATACTGGTAGTCTCTTGTTGTGACGACAACTTCTTGCTGTGTAACTTGTATGGTAGCCACGACAACCTCTTGTCATGAGACAATATGCGACTAAGAAGCTTGTTTAGTAGCCACGATAGTTTTATGTCGCAACGACAGCATTTTGCCACATAGTTTGCACAACAACAATGACAATACATAATAACCACTTCAATGTCAAATAGTTCTCTCTTCATCACATCGAATTGCTTTGAGTTGGAGCTTTAAAGGGCCTTAGGCAAATTGAAGTGGTTATTATCATTTGACAATTTTTTTGGAGAGTTTTGAGGAGATGTAATTGCATTCTTAAAGGCCTTTAGTCCAAACAAGGTTAGAAGGTACCTTAAGTTTTGAGGATTTCCAAAATGTTAATACATTTCCTTTTTGTTCCAACTTTGTCATTGCTAAAATTTCAAAATTTTAGAAATGCCCTCATCACATGACCTTGCCAACAAGGTTGTCTAGCCACTTGCAAGGCTTGACTACTTGCTAGCGAGGCCAGATTGATAGTCAACAAGCCAAATCCGGTATTGGCTTGCCGAAAATGAGGCCAACTCTAGTGGCTAATAAAAACTGATCAAAAGAACTATATTGCAATTTCGCACAAAAGTTTAGGATTAAATGGAACTCTAGTAATATTTATAAAGACCAAAAAGGTGAAAAAGTTAATAAAAGATAGCATTTTTTTTTTGGTTGATTAATGAAATGGATTGAAATGAAAAAATATTGAAAAACAATGGTAATATTGTAATTATGAAAATTTTTGAATAGTACCAAATGATCAATTTAACTTTGTTATCACAAGTTGAGAAATTATATTGAACATACTAAAAGTTTAGATATTTGATTAAAAATTTAGGAATAGTATTAGGATCATATTGGAAAAATTAAAAATTTAGGTATAATATTATATATCTGGCAAAAGTTTAGAGAATATTTGGGTCATTTCTTCGTAGAATGTTGAGATGGTTATCTAGTGCACCCGCTATCATGGAAATGCAAATGGGCCAACGACTCATTGGGCTCACAGTGTGTTGGCCCAACAAGGCCCACATTATTCCTCAGGCCCGATCCATCTCACAACCTCCGAACAATAATAAAAAAAAATATCCCAAAAAAAAAAAAAAACTAAATATCTTCTTCATCATCGTCTTCTTCATCCTCTTGTTTTCCTTCTCTGTAATATCCGAACAATGAAGCACGCTCCCTCACCCGCCTCGCTTCACTGAGCTACGGCCCGGGCAAAAATGGCCTTCGCGACCGCCAAAATCACCGAACTGCCACTGCGCAACGCTCTCCCCCGCACCTCCTCCGGCTCCGGCAAGAGCTCCCTCCACCTCCTCTTCGCCTCTCCGACGACGACGCCGCCGCCGCGGCCTCGCGCTCTCGGACGGCGCTGCTTCTGCCAGTCCCTCCGCACGACTAATCCTCGGAACGCAAGCTCCTCTCACGGAAGAGGCGGCGGCAAGCCGCACTCCGCCCCGTGGCTCAACAAGTGGCCGCCGCCGCCGCCGAGCCGCGAGATCGACGAGGAATCCGCCGGTAAGGCCGATGACTCCGGTTCTCGCGGCGAGGTTGAGCCTAGGTACTCTGGTAATGACAAAGGTCAAAATGCGATCGAGAGGATCGTGCTCAGGTTGCGGAATTTGGGACTAGGGTCGGACGATGAAGAGGAAGGGGACGAAGAGGAGGGAGAGGACGAATTCGGAGCCGCGCCGCCGCCGACCGGAGATGAGAGGCTGGGAGACTTGTTGCGTAGGGAGTGGATTAGGCCGGATAGTTTCCTTGAGGAGGATGAGAGCGGGGAGGACGATGCGGGGTTGTTGCCGTGGGAGAAAGAAGGCAAGGGAGAGGTCGAGGTCGAAGAGAAGGTTGTCGGGGGCAGGAAGAGGTCGGTGAAAGCGCCGACGTTGGCGGAACTTACGATTGAGGACGAGGAGCTTAGGAGGTTGAGGAGGATGGGAATGTATCTTAGGGAGAGGATTAGCGTCGCGAAAGCGGGGATCACGCAGGCGGTTTTGGAGAAGATACATGATAAGTGGAGGAAGGAGGAGCTTGTGAGGCTCAAGTTTCATGAGGTGCTCGCGCACGATATGAAGACCGCACATGAGGTCGTCGAGGTTGGTTCAACGAAAACTTATTGTAGATGAATTTGCTGCAATTTTGTTGGTAATGTCGATGAATCAAATATAGCGCATGTTGATGAAGCATCAATGCTTAGTGTTTTCTTGCTTTTTGAACTTTGTGCTTGCTTGACAGTTGTGTTTCATGTTTGCTTAAAATGTTGATGAATATGACATAAGAATATCTAGAAGTGAAAAGGTTTGCAATGAATATGACTCGAAAGTATGTAAGCGACTGCGTGTAGTTTTTCTCAGCGTCGAACTGGGGGATTGGTCATATGGAGGTCTGGCAGTGTAATGGTGGTGTACCGTGGGAAGAACTATGAAGGCCCTGCTTCAAGATCTCAACCGATTGTGAGGGAAGGTGATGCTCTTTTTGTCCCTGATGTTTCTTCAGCCAACAGACCAGTTGCAGAAAGTGGCAGTGATGATGTGAAGTCAGAATGTGAGAAGAGTGAAGTGTCAGTGAGGAGCCCAGTGCTTAAGGAGAGCTTGACAGAAGAGGAAATTGAATATAACAACTTGTTAGATGGCTTAGGCCCTCGTTTCGAAGAGTGGTGGGGCACAGGAGTGCTTCCGGTTGATGCAGATCTACTTCCTCAAAAGATTCCTGGTTATAAAACTCCTTTTAGGCTTCTCCCAACCGGAATGCGTTCTCGACTGACCAATGCTGAGATGACCAACTTACGGAAGCTGGCAAAGTCACTTCCTTGTCATTTCGCCCTCGGTAATATTCACCATGTTGAATTACAGCTTCTTCTCCCTATGCAAATAAGGTTGTTGACATTTTTTGTTTCCTTAAATTTCATGAAGGGAGAAACAGGAACCATCAGGGCCTGGCAGCTGCTATAATTAAGGTTTGGGAGAAGAGCTTAGTTGCAAAGATTGCTGTTAAAAGAGGAATTCAGAATACAAATAACAAACTCATGGCTGATGAGCTGAAGGTCTGTTTTTTACACATCCTGATCCAAAACACCAGTATCCTGGTGATATAATTATTTTATTACCATTCAGTACTCATGTCTCTTTGGTACTTCTACAAATGTTTATAATTGTGGAGACTATGAATGTTACTTAAACTGGTAACATATTGCAAAATTGTTTATCTTGTTAAAGGGTAATTCTAATATGATCTCCTGCATCTTTTGGTTGTTCACCTACCCTGAATAAGGCACAGTGAAAGAGTAAAACAGAAGTTGTTATTCGACCACATACTGGTACTGATCACATTTCCTTTTGTTCTACAGAATTTAACTGGGGGTGTCTTACTTCTTCGAAATAAGTATTACATTGTCATCTATCGCGGAAAGGATTTTCTTCCTCCTACTGTAGCTACTGCTTTGTCAGAAAGACAGGAATTGGCAAAACAGATACAAGATGTAGAAGAAAAACTTCGGACTGGAGTAGTTGATGCTGCTCCATCTAAGGAAGCCGGCCACGCGCTAGCAGGTACTTTAGCTGAGTTCTATGAGGCTCAAGCCCGATGGGGAAGAGATATATCTACTGAGGAACGTGAAAAGATGATCGAAGAAGCTTCCAAGTCCAAGAGTGTTAGACTTGTCAAAAGAATTGAGCATAAGCTAGCTCTGGTGAGTGCTTTTCTTTAGTATAACGTACATTTCTTGTTTACTTCCTCTGCTATATTTGATGGAATTACGTCTACTAGGTTGTATATTAAGATATATTTTCTTGATGAGATGAACTAGAAGCAGATGCAAAATAGTCTACATAGAGCATAGTGTTAAGACGACAGAAGCAATTAGTGAATAATGGTTTAGTAAATAACCTCCAACTACCAACACCGCAGAACTTTACCATTGTCTAGATATAGAAAGCGTTTAGACAGGAAAATAAAATATTTATTACAGAAATTCTTTCTTCTGTTAGAAGAATATGGGATTATGTTATCAAGGAAAATGTACTGCTTTTAAATGCAAATGGACTCTTGAGCAGTGTTCTTGTTCTTAAATGCTTGTTTCTTACTGCTGGTTGAAACTTCATGGGAAGCTTTTATGGAGCCTTCTTCCTTCTTTGGGTGCATGCAGCTTGTTTTTGGGCTGATTCTTAGATCACTCACTCAATTTGGATGATGAGAAGATACATATGTTGTATCCTTGAGCGATCCATGTCATTTGTGTATAATTTATCCTCAATCGATCCTTGTCATTCATGTCATTTGGATGCTCATCCTATCATATTTTTTACTAAATAATGGTTCTCTGTCTCATGATGAACAGGCACAAGCAAAGAAACTAAGGGCTGAGAAACTCTTATCTAAGATAGAAGCATCTATGGTTCCTGCTAGTCCTGATGATGACCAGGAAACTATCACCGATGAGGAACGGACTATGTTTCGCAAAGTTGGTCTAAGAATGAAGCCTTACCTGCCTCTTGGTACTTATATATGTGTTCATTAATTGAAGTTATAATTTTAGCCTCAAGTTGAGGGCATTAATTTATTCAGTAATTACCAGGTATTCGTGGTGTTTTTGATGGTGTCATTGAGAATATGCATCTGCATTGGAAGCATAGAGAATTGGTGAAGCTTATAACGAAGCAAAAAACTCTTACTTTTGTGGAAGACACAGCAAGGCTATTGGAGTTCGAGAGTGGTGGAATATTAGTATCAATAGAAAGTGTGCCGAAAGGCTATGCTCTTATATATTATCGTGGAAAGAATTACCGGCGGCCCATCAGCCTGAGGCCAAGGAACCTTCTCACGAAGGCAAAAGCATTGAAACGTTCTGTTGCCATGCAGCGGCATGAGGTCACCTCGCATGTCCCATCTGCCATCCATACGTACAAAACCAACATTAATGTTTCTGGATGTTCCCACTAGTTTACTGTATCTTTACTTGTCATGTGCAGGCTCTAAGTCAACACATATCTGAGCTGGAGCACACAATTGAGCAGATGAAGAAGGAAATGGTAAGTGCTGCTTATTCTGGAGAGCTTTCATCAATCTTTGTATGAGTAGGCTCCTTATGGCGTTTGCTTCACATTTTGTGCAGGGTGACTCTTGTGAGATAGAGAGTGAAGATCCCTGGAATTCCAAAGGAAATGGCCAGTTTGATGAAGTATCAGAATTGACACAGGTTTATTCCTTTGCACTGCTTGCCAAACAAACAGTTGCTTTGGCCATACTCAATTTTTAGTTTTCAAAATTTCTGGCTTGTGGTCCAGATGTGATGCGAAAATCTTTGATTCTCTTATTTGGGAGAAAATTTGGATGTGCAATGCAATGCAGGGTCAGTGCTCCAAATGGTGTTAATATTGATTTGATTTTTCATTCCAGAGTGAAGATGATGGTCCAACGTCCAGTCTTGATGATGTTGAAGGCAGTGATTGGGAAGATGATGAAGAATCTGACCTCACTTTAGATATGTGATGATTCTTTGAAAAGAACTTCATATATGTGCTGAAGGAAACTCGAGAGGTATTTGGGGCATTGCCTCTGTACATTTGGTGAGTTCGATTCAAGGCTTACACATAGCAACCCAGGCACACACAATACTTTCTCTTGAATTGCACTTATTTTCTTCAACAAGTTCAAAACTCTTATGTTTGAGCTCATTTGTGTTCGAGACAAATATCATGAGATGTAGTCTTTTCACTTTCGATGATTCAGCATGTTGCCAGTACTTCTGTAATGGAAGAAAATATGTGGTAACATATGAAGATGTCCAGGGTCGGTGGCTCTCTAGATTTTTGTAGCTTTCTTTTATCCTTGTTATTTTTCTTGAGCAATAATTTTGCCGTTAAAGTTTGAAATGAAATTAATGCATCTGACTTGCTCCCTCTCTCTCTGCAGGCTGAACTGTCATTGTAAGCGGATCCTCTCTTGCGCACTGGGGGTGGTGGAAGTAGTTGCCTTCGCAATAATTGGAATTCCTGGGGTCGACATGCCAACTTAATCGACTGGGATGATGTTGCTGCTACATGGAAGAGCTTCGGATGTCTTGATCACAGGGCACGTGTTTTGTCTTATGAACTGGTCGATTCCATGCAAACCCCATTGTGGCTATTGCTGGTCGCTGCCTTTTTAAGTCTGTCCGAGACCAGAATTTTCCCAGAATCGCCCTTCATTCTTTCGTGAGGTCGACAGTGCAGAGTCAGCTCAGTGAGAGATGCCTAAATTCACTTCAGTGTAAATTTCACAGATGAATAGGGATAATATTTCTCTTTGATACCCTATGTCATTGCCTTATCTTAATTTTCAACGGTCGATCTCATTGTGTTATTAATTATTACAGTTGAAAGAGAGGAAACAGGAGTTGGTGGAATTTTGTTCTAGCACATACGAAGTTCATAATTGCCCAGCAAACTCCAGTATGCTTGGAAAATCGAGCTGATGTCGAGAAGCATATCCGCCCTAAATTAATTGATTCCTCAAACGGTGACATCGTAACTTTCTGGAGCTAATGCTTGTCATGCCAAGATATGATATCATTAAGCACCTTCGGGATGGTCTCATCCGGTTCGCCCTATAGCAGAGAATGGTAAGCGTCTTCATAGAGACGGATCTCCTTATCTGAACTAGGAGCCTTATTGTACAGGGCCTTGCTCATCAATGGGTCGGTCACCCCATCAACCTCTCTGTGCAAGATCAACAATGACAAAGATCCCTGCCACGAGTAGGAGGAGAAAATTTATGTAATCAATCCACCAAGAACAAATTCCAGTCCTCGGCAGATCGATTTCTTAAACTAAATTTAGATAGAAAAGGCAATCTGATCATTGCTGTAGTGCTATGCCTGTACTTTAAGGAAGGGGATTTTCTGGCGCTGCTAGGATTCGATCAAGCGTACAAAGTGGCTTTGATACGATATTCACAACAATCTGATTAACGGGAATGATGACTTACCTGCCGACGCCGCCTCTGCCTCTGCCGTCCCCCCCCTCCCGCCCGGAGCAGAGTCGGGCTGCTCTCTCTCTCTCCTCTGCAAAGGAGAGAGAGAGAGGAGAGAGAGGACAGAGCAGGTACGGGAGACAGAGGAGAGAGGAGTTCGGCCCCGTGTGGGCCCACCGCCGACATGGACGCCACGTGTCCGATTTTGAATAGTGAGCTGCACCATCTAAGTGGACTATTTAACTTACCCAATATTTTCTCCTCACAATAAGGACATTTCCGAGAAATTTCGAATGAATAAAATCAGTGCGTGCCCAGGCTCCTTCTTTCCCCCACCTTTTTGCGCCTGGGCCAGCCCATCTTCCCTTTAATTCGGCCCGGCCCGCGCGTGGTCCTTCATTCCCCATCGGGTCTCTGCAGCGAAGGACGACGGACGGCATGAGGGGAAAGTAGTAATCAGACAACCTAAGAAGGTGCTATTGAAAAAATGGGGCTCAATTATGGTTCATAAGTTAATTTATCAGGAAAATATTCAATTATTCAATCATACTCTCCAATTGAAGATCATAATGCTTGTAGTGCTTGCGTAAGATGGTGACAGTAACATATTACAATCAAATAACGTTACCATTTAAAGCCTGCACATGAGAATCTTTATACCTATAAAGTTCTTAAAAATATTCTTCCAATTTTGCATTCGCATCCCTTCATCTGTTTTTGCACTACATATCATCAAAGACAAAATCCTCTTTGAGGATCGCTGCTTAATAAATATTATGGTTTCACCCTGTTACGTCTCCGTATCTCTTTTGAAGTGATCCAAAAAGTATTGCATACATAAATAACATATCCACCGTATCTAAACATTCTATTAAAACATACAATTTATCTGCATTTTAGCAAGATTTACTCATTTAGCTCAATCTGTTTTTGCATTTTATTGATCACCAATCTCATCTTAGAGAGCATGGCGTCATTTTTCTTGCATAAGTCAAGCTCTTCCTTTATTTTACAGTACATTTATGATTCACTCAAATTTCACCAAATGAAAAGTAAAAAATACAGTGAAATAGTTTAAAAAAAAAAAATATAGTAAAAGGAGTGTATGGAGGAAAATCAAGTAAGATAACGGCGAAAAATATTTTATAATTTATTTTTAGATTCAAGACAAACACCAGAAAAATATTATTATAATCCTGGAAAATGACTTTTTAGTAAACATTTTCCATGAATGAAATGAAGCATCAATTTTTTTTTTAAAGTTACAAAAATTATCCATTGGATTTGTATTGCATGAAAATGTTTTAGCAATACAAGTTCTTAAAAATATTCATAATTGGTTAAATAGGTTGAGTTAAGTATGTTTTGGATATGGTTGAAAATTTTGTATTACGATAAATGGATTATAAACGGGATAAATGAGTTAATTCGGATTGGACTATTTATGACCCAACCTACCTGCCCATTTGACTTAATTAATTTATTAAGTCACTAATTAAGCTTAAGCTTAATTAAGTTTGTCACTATATCACAAGGATATGGGGTGTAATTAGAGAAGTGATTAGTAATTTAAAACAAACTTAATTAAGCTTAAGCTTAATTAGTGACTTAATAAATTAAATAAATATATTAATTAATATTTGATAATGATGATTTCAATATATGAATTTTATAGTGATAAAACAGATGAAAATAAATTATAATTGACTAAAATAAAATATAATTGCAAGCATAAGGATAAAATAGTAAGAAGATAATTAAATCACAAAAACAGTAAGAAGATAATTTAAGGATGTCAATAAATGCTCATATATAAATAAAAATGACAAAACCTTCCATAGGCAATGAGACTTGCCGTTCGTGGGGTATGGTCGAATACTACAAAGGCATATAATTAACTTGGAGATAATTAAATTACCAACCACAAAGGCGGTTAAAAGCGGGTTAAACTAGCCGATTGTGAGGTATGAACAATAATTTAAATAGACAGGAAAGTTTAAATAAAATATTGCATTAACTCAAAGTCATAAGTATAGATATTGAAAGTTGCAGTTATAAAATACAAGTGCAATATTCATAAGATCTTTTGATTTACAAATCATGAGCAAGGTTTGTAATCATTAATCTAACAGGGGTTTATAAAGATAAAACGGTAAGATGGAAATATGAAAATCTTACCAAGGACCGATTAGAACCAAATATTTGGTTATTAATCTTGAAAGGGAATGGAAGAGTATTGGTTGTAAGAAGAACAAGAGAAGAACTCATTCAAGATGAGGGAGGTTTTCTCGGGATGAAGAGAAGAAGGAAGTGGAAGGGTTTTGAAAGTTCGAAGCCTGCCTTCTTCTTCCACACAAGGGTCTATTTAAAGAAGACGCTAATCACTACAAACAGATAAAATGTGGATAGTGCGTTCACGAGAAATTATTATTGCTTTACAGTAAAAAGTAAATAGTGAGCCGATTTGATTAAAAGTCTACAATGGTACAATGAGAATGTTTGTGCAGAATTTCGAAATATAAAATCCCATAACCCAGTTATAAATTTTTCTCCAATCAATTTAAGCCTTTTTCATACGAAGATAGATTCCTATACTTGATACTCTTTTTCATATACTTTGAAGTATCTTGGGTTATGGCATGAAATTTTGAATACAAAAGAACCGTTGAATTTTCTTTTCTTTTTTACAAGAATCCTCTAAAATTGGAATAGAGTAATAAATTTGATGATTGGAATTCTATTTTAAAAGAATAAAATAAAGTTACGATTTTCAAATATTTACAATTCTCAATAAAGTTTAATCTTTAATAAATTCATGTTATATATGATTATTCTATTGAAATTCTTTTATGAGCGAAATTTTTTGGTTAAGATTTCTTTTGAGATGCGTTATTTAATAAAGACTAACCGCTCTCAAACTCATTACAAATATTCTTCATAAAATTCAACTCAGTCACATTAGCGTATAATTTCGTATAAAAATGAACCAAAAATAATAAAGGGTAGTGAAACAAATAAATATTATTTCGATAAAAATAGAAAGTTTTGTATTTTCAAGACATACGCAGTTTTTGCATTTTCAATAAATACCAACTTTCATCCCACGCTCTTGAAGTTATTTTCATCATTTAAATACGTTAGGATGTGTTATAGTCATTCAGGGTATGGAAATAGATATATGTATACATTGCCGTGGTCAATTCACGTGCTTTCGATGACATCATGTGCAAGATAAAAGTGTTTAATGCATAACAAAATTACATTATAATAGATTACAAAATTAATACAAACAAGTCAGGGATCGCTTTTTGTTGTTTTTGATTTATGCTATTTCTTTTCCTCACTGCTACATGACTCCGCCTAAATGCTCCCATCGACCCATGACAGTGCCATTGGTCGTTGCGTCCTCCGCGAATCCCTCTCCTACCTTCGACCAGGGTTGCGCGACCTCTTGTCTAAGGCCGCCGCCGCCGCCGTCGAAGATATGGAAATGATATGAACTTTGAGTTTTATTATTTATGGTCTAGAAAAAGAGTTCGAGGAATTCATCAATGCTTTGATCTAAGATAATTGTCGCAGTTGACAGTAAGTAACAAAAGTTTGATGTTTTATTCGATCACATGTGAAACCATATATCCTTTCACAGATGCCATACGGACGCGGTACATAATTGAAAAATAACTAAGATGTCTCATTATTCTGGATATACTTTTTATCCCCATTTTTTTATTATTTAAAATGTAAGTATTATAGAGCATATGAAGTACAACAACTTAGGAGCATTCCCCGGCCTTACAAATATAGCTAATAATTTTTTTAAATGGAGGTAGGAAGTTTCCACATGGTAGCCAATACAACATTTGACTAGGAAGGTTTAATTTTTTGGTAGAGTGAAGCTCCACCTCTTACATTTTTACGCACTTTGGCCAAAACAATATGGATGTCAGTTGATTTGTTTTGAAACCGTCTATAGTTGTGCTCTATCCAAATGCAATATATAGTTGCTAGGAAAGATTCTTTGAGGAGTCTTGCTACCAAATCTTTGCCCTTTGTTGCCTTAATCATCCACTAATGTTCCTCATTCCATCCTCCTAAGGGCCGCTTGATCCCATGTTGTGCAAGGATACTATGCCAAATGCTGCCTGTCCATTCGCACTAGAAGAATAGATGAATTCTGTTTTCTATACCAGCCTTGTAGAAGTTACTTTGGATATTAACTAAGGTCATCCATCATGCTATGATCTCCGCTGTCGGTAGAGGTGTCAAAATGGGTCATAAACCCATATTATGACTCACTTTTAGTTAAATGGGTCAAATATGGGTCAAATGAAAGTTAAATATGGGTCAAATATAGGTCAAGTGAAAGTTAAATATGAGTCAAATATGGGTCAAGTGAAAGTTAAATATGGGTCAAATATGGGTCAAGTGAAAGTTAAATATGGGTCAAATATGGGTTAAGTAAAAGTTAAATATGGATCAAATATGGGTTGAGTGGGTCATTTAACATAGAGCTTAGAGTGAGCTTGGATTTCTCTACAATAATAATGGCTTTTAGCAATACGGGTCGGGTCGGGTATGGGTCACTAGATTTACATTACATGAATTTGGGTTAAAATGGGTTAAATGGGTCAATATGGGTTGGACCATTTTCGACCCGACCCAAACCCGACCCAACCCACCCATTTGACGGGTCTAGCTGTCGGTAATCTATCTCTGCAAACTAATCAACCAATAAAATTGTGTTTGCTAACGCCACTACTCCAAATTAAGTGGTACCACTCCACAACCGAACCCTCGTGTTTGAGTTCATCATATATATCATGGCAACAGTGTTCTGAGCTAGAAATTACTGAGGTTAGAATATGTCGTAACTTGAGGAGACATCGCCAACTTCAAGCCATACTACCCCTAATGCCCATATTAATAATCATTTACTCAACTCCTTCGGAAACTCGTGAAGAATAACATCTTGAACCAACTTTTCTGCAACAACTTCCCTCCTTGATGACATGATGGTGACGAGTTCTTTTTTTGGGTTCGCTCAAGCATTCCATGTAAGCCTTTCACAGCTTCGTATTTGTGTCGAACTACGAATCATTCGAGTTCGTTTGGTTAGCTTCTGAACATTTTCTCGCGCCTCATCACAATCATTCATTCAGAATCGTGTGCCTGTGAAGGAGTTGCATTGAGTTTGAACTAATTACCTTGATAGGTTCCTCGGACAAGCCAGAAGCTCCGTGAAGCACCAAGGAGACTATTTCTTGGACGCAGGGATTGATGGTCCTAGGGAAGATAAACACCGACAGAAAAGATGAAGCAAGGACAGAATCCATATTGGTTGATGCTAATCAGTACTTGGTGCAACTCTCTTTGACAATTTCGAAGAGAGTCGCATATATTGCCAGTAAAAGATGAATCTTTCGCTAGGCAATTGGTGGATGCTAATCGGTACTTTTCATGAAATCTCATTTTGCAGTACAGGGCAGTGGGTTTAAAAACGGAAAGGAAGAAAGTAGAGTTAGATTCTCAGCCATTAATTGGATCACACTGAAAACTCTCACAGTAAGATTTGATAGTGGAGGGGAGGTTCTTATCCTATCCGAGCAGGACTGATTGGAATCCTCAACCGTTGATTCCGATGTCGATATGAGATTTCAAATTTCTTCTTTTATCCATTCTCTTGTGCTGAACCAAGGGACAGGTGGGATTGGATACATGCATGAGACTCTAAGGACATCTCAAATTTCACAGAAAAAGAGATGGTCGTTTTGGAGCAAGCTCAGCTTTTGCAATGATGCAATTCTAACATAGAGTTCGATACTGTTCTTTGAAGGGCTGAATTGTCACTCGGGATTGAAAATTATTGCATGCTTGAATGAACTCTCAAGGCAAACATGTAAAAAGCTTCTCCAGTAGTTACTAGTTAAGTAAAACAAGCTCAAACCAGTAACATATGAGGAAACTTTATTGCTATCGAGATTTACTGTATGATTCCTGCCATCTCTAAGAACTTGACTTTCTAGAGAGACGGCCAAATTAAATTTCTCATGCCCTCCTCTTCTTTTTATCTCTTGGGTTTCTACAAATTCTTCTGCATTCTCTCTCTCCGCCCATATGGTTTACCAGTAATTTCTATGTACCTAAACATTTCACTATTTTTTTCTTCAGAACTTGCGTACTAATATTCCTTCATAATGTGCATAAAGATGCATTTTTGCTTAAGTCTTTCTTCACAAATACGTAAACAAGAAGCGTCTCAACCATCAATGCATCAACGGTTGCATGATTAAGGATTTTAATAAGGGCCAGAGCAGAATTTTCCAGACCTTTGGGAAGGATATTTTCCATGAACATTTCCGATACATAACTGCAAAAGCATCTATACCAGTGCGATCAATAAATGCTTCTGCCTGATAACTAAAGAGGCCAGTTCATGAGAAGATTATATTTTAACCACTAATGCAAGGCTTACATACACTTATTAAATATATTGACCTAATTAACATCAATTAGCCTTGCTTCATATATTCAGCAGGCAGGTCATCCTCTGTCCCTGACAATCTCCCTTATTCAGCCTCAACGAGCAGGCCTTTTGAGGGGGCCAAGGAAGATATGATTTTTGTGTAGGAGATATTAATTTTGAAGGAGAGATGTGAACCTGTCTGCCATCACAGAGTGAAATCCCTGGAAAAATTCATATGACAGACAACGTGAACAGAGAATAAATCGACCTATCTTTCCTTTAAGTGAATAGGCTGCAGCTCAGGACGCCAAACTGGATCATCCCCTATGCCAGCCAATATAGTAAATGACTCAGAGTTGAGAGTACTAACTTAATGGCCTTGGTGAGCCCTTCCTTGGAAGTTTCATGATCAAAACGGACTGTGACTGAAACCTGCCATAAAAGCATGTGCATAACCCTGTTTAACTATTTTTTTTCTGTTTGCATTGACTGAAGTAGAGCGGTCATTGAGTGACTCAACTGGACATATAAATGCAGACTCGTGTCTTACACACCAAAACTTAGACCAGAAAAACCAATGATACAAGCAAACAACAGTACACCAACATACGTTCATCGACCATTCTCCATATCCCATGTGTTATTTGAAACAGATACTTTTGGTATAAGCTTAGGTTAAACGGCATATGATATCCAAAAGACCCACATATCAAAACCAATGGCTTTGCAGGGAAGAATGCCAGAGTAGGCTTCCACGAATTGTTGGGCTACATTTGACTGGATAAGTATCTCTATAAACCAACAATGCAGAGGTCCTGTCGATTGTATGTCATTTGGGCAGAGAACTTAGATCTTATCTGAGAGCATAAATAAAATAATTTTGTCTGGACAAAACATGTAGCAAAATTTCTAGCTGCAGATAAAAGCAGTACTCGTGTTTTTCTCCCATTCAACCAGATATGAAAAGCGCTTACATTAGCCTGCTCTGCAGCAGAGATGCAACAGGCAACTAGGGGGAATCCCTCCTTGTAAAGGCAGCAGGATGGATCTGCAAGGAAAATGGGCATCAAAAAATCATAATCTACCTATAGCCCTGCGCATTTCAGTCTATTTTAAGTCCATGCCCTATTCGCTAAATACAAATTTGCAATCTTAAAAAGGAATAGTGGGAATGTTAAAAGACAGAAAAGGAAAAGTAATCTTTCTATGAAGGAGCATTGCCAAAATTAGTCAAAATCGCTTCTTTGAACTTTAAGCTTCTAGAATGAAATCTAATGAGTAAAGAGGATGTCTGAGTTACATTTTCATGGTATCGTTCCTCTTCATGTTACAACATATTTCCATTTAATGTCTAAGTGCAATGTCAGTATACAAACACGACATTTAAAAGAACAGCCTACCATTATTAACCAAGATGGTAATATTCAAGCACCCATACATCATGCCATTTTGCCAATTAATTTTGCAAATCAATCTTTGTATTGATGTCTTCATTTAAGGTCTAAATTTCCACAAATGTGAATCGCCATTTTTGCTTACATGAACAAGGACAAAGAAGTTGAGGCAATCACAGTCAACAGTCGTATCATTCATGTTTCCGCGATTACAGCCACTGCAATGCCCCTGGTTTTCTGCTAATCGTTGTGCTTCCAGTGACTTACTTCTCAACAATGTAAAGCCAACTCTCACGCGACATAACTGAACACCCAACCAACCAGCTCTAGTTCATTCACACCATTTCAATTTTAGCAGAAGAAAACGTCCGCAAAGCATTGTCGATGCAGAATCAAACCAAAACAGCACCTATCTTCACGATCAACTCGTTCATAATCGGTAGGCTAAAGGGAACAGAGTCATCGTCACCAGTGCAATATCTCAACAGTGTCACAGCAGAGCCAACGTGGACGACTAAATCTAGCTGGATTAAATATTTTATATACAACATCCGTATGTTTAAAAATATGGTTAATTAATCATTATTGAATATTGGATATAACACCTTTATTTAATCATCATTTATAGCCCGTCGCATCAATTACATTATTATTAGATTTTGCGTCCAATTTTTGGCATATTGAACGTAAATTTAATTAAACCGTACATTTAATTAACTTGTTAAGTCTGAAGAATTTATATATAGAGAGAGAGAGGAGAAATAAACTCTATGTTAAGCATCTATTATTTATCTGTCATATCACTTACTATAATAGGCGCGCGCACAATAATGACAAGCATAATTCAAGAAAATAAATGGTACATAAATTAATTGTGGATAGATGATGTGATACGAAAAGCCGGTCGTAGTGTGAAGAAGACGATACATGAAACCGGGGAAATCCGGCACGAGTCACCTTCTCATTTTGTGTTCGCTCAACTCAGACCAATGGATTGAGATCGGAGAACATCTTGTCCTCAGTCAGGTGCGACCCGAAAACTTTCGATGTCAGGTTCGTTCTTAGAGATGTTCTTGAGTGCATCAGCCATCAGATGCATGCGAAACCAATGCATCTTAAATGGGAAAAGTACCAAAAAAATCTTAAACCTATTATATTGGTTCCAATTTAATTTTAAATCTTTTAATTGGACCAATTTAGTTTTAAAGCTTTTTATATTGATACCAATTCAGTTCATCCAGCCAATATAGGTGGAAGCCAATGACATGGAGACTAGCAATACTACGTGGCATAGGTAGCATTGACGTGGACATTTTAAAATAATTTTTTAATAATTTTTAATTTCTTATTTTTTAAAATTTTTTCATTTTTAAATTTTTTTCCTATGATTTTTCTTTGGCTTGTGGCTGGTACTGGCCATAGACGAGGGCTAGCGAGAGTGTCATGGCCCTCATCGACCATAAGCAAGGATTGCCCTCACCAAATCTAGTGAGGGTATGACCCTCGTTGCCTGCGCAAGGGTCATGCCCTCACTAGATTCGGCGGGGTGGGGCAGCAAGGGTTGAGCTCTAGGCCGATTCGACAAGGGCCGCCCTCACCTAGGCTGCGAGGGTCTCGCCCTCACTTGTGGCTAGCAACGACCACAACGCCCTTGCCGGCCCTCGCCTATGGCTGGTCACTGGCCATAGGCCAAGGAAAAATCAAAGGAAAAAAAAAGAAAAACGGAAAAACATTTTAAAGAATTGAAAATTATTAAAAAATTTATTTTAAAATATGCACATTAGTGCCAATGGTGCCACGTACGATCGCCGGTGTCCACATCACTAATTTCCGGCCTAAATTGACTGGATTCACTAAATTGATATAAATGTAAAAATGTTTAGGATTAAATTGGTTCAATTGAAAAGTTTATAATTGAATTGTTACCAATGCAATAAATTTAAGACTTTTTATATATTTTTTCCCATCCTAAATCTGAAATCACGAGACCCGCCAATATCAAGGGTTCATATGCATCGGATTCACATGAACCCGAATCATGTGATCCAACTTTATACGATTCCCCCCGCTGGATGGATGGCCTGTTGAATGCCAATGCGGTGCCCCATTGACGGGCTGCGAGTTGATTGGGGTTGCATGATTAGGTGCGGTTGTTTACCGTTACTGCAACTGCAATATGAGCCAATCCGGTGGTTGAGAAGCTTCACCATACCATCTACCCTCCTCTACATGTATCTTTTGATATACTTCTTTCTGGCTTGATTACTTCTCGCTCCGTCCACACGCATCGAGCAAGACACTACGGACAGAAACGGGAGCATGTCGAAGTCCTGTCTGAGATGCTTGAGGACGTTGCCGACATTTTAGATAAAACTAGACATGGCTAGGTACCCAACCAGTGCAGGTGAACTACGCAAACTTTTCAACAGGTGCATGCCATACAAGTAATTTTTCTTTGGAAAAGTCTTACGCTTTGAGTTCTGGTACTTTACGCATTTTCAAATCAAGTCAATATATTTTTATTTCCCCAGATGAAACCCTTCCGCTTCTTACAAATTATCTAATCAAGTCCGTCCCCGGTTAAATCTGGCTAAGTCAACCGGTGAAGGCCGTTAGATGATGCTGAGGACGATATTTTCAAAGGTCAAAACCCACATGCATGTTGAAAAAGAGGGATCATGAGTGGAAGAAGAGGATTTTTATTTTATTTTTTGGCTTTTTGCTTTCGTCACAGTAGCGTTTACATCGACATAATGTTATCCACGTCGCGCTCGACTGATTTTGGTTGGACATATTGCCAGAGGGACTTAATTAGACAATCTATGTAAGTAGAATGGATTGATTACCAAAAATTAAAAGTGTAAGGACTTGAGTAGAAATTGCATGAATGCATTGGATGAAAGTAGAAAATTTTCCTTTCGCTTTTATCATGCCCACATTGCATGATGATGTGTGTTAAGTGTTTTCAAGAATTAAATGAACATACTTTTCTTAGGATAATTATCCAAAAAGTCATAAATCTATTGCATAACGGCTAATTCAGTTATAAATATTTCAATTGTATCAATTTAGTCTTAATTTTTTTTACAATTTGCCAATTTAATCTTAAATCTTTCAATTATGTCAATTTAGTTCTAAACCTTTTGAAGATTTACCAATTTAGTCATAAACCTATTATTTGATTTTTTTTTTCCCCAAATGGCTACATTGACAAATCATCAAATGGTTTATGATTAAATTGGTAAAGTATGAAAATTTTAGGACAAATGTGGCGTAATTGAAAGGTTTAAGGTTAAATTGGCAAATTATCAATGATTTGAGATTAAATTGGCTTGATTAAAAGATTTAGGACTACATTGACCTCTATGCAATAGATTTAGGACTTTTTGAACAATTTTCCCCAATTTTCATTTTGCATAAGCTAGATATTAAGTTTATGCAAAATGTAGTTCAAATAAATTCACGTGACTTTGTAAGGTAATATGAAAAATTGGTAACTTCCATATTATAAAAAAAATAAAAATTCCATAAAAATGTGTTGATAAGGTACCAACAAGTTACGTGGAAGAAAAATTCATTGGTTACTTTTTTAACCAATAGGTTTTTTTTTTTACACTTATCAAATATTGAAATTTAGTAGCATGGTAAAAAAAATGTTTTCTTTTGCACGTAGCAATAGAATTATGCTCTCTACAAATATTAATATGCAAATATAAAAATAGAAATGCCAAATACAATATTGGAGATAATTTTTCAAAAAGTCTTAAACCTATTGTACAACACTTTGACAGCCAATTCAGTCCTATACAATTCAATTGTGCCAATTTATTCCTAAACTCATTGTATGGTAGCCAATTTATCTTTCAATTGTGCCAATTTAGTTATAAACATTTTAACAATTTGTCAATGTAATCATTCTGAGTAATTTTAGTTGGAAATCATTGGACTAAATTGGCAAATCATTAAAAAAAATTAGGACAAAATTGACAAAATTGAAAGGTTAAAGTTTGAATTAACCGCCGTATAATAGGTTTGAGACTTTTTGGATAATTTTTCCTATTTATTGTGAATTTATAGGTAATTACATGACATATAGTTTAAGATTTTGAGTAATTTACAGTTAATTACAGAACAGATATGCATATTTTTTATTGAGAGAGAAAGAAGGAGAGAGAGTATACATTGCAAGTAAAATATGAAGTGCTGGGAGATTTGAAGACTACATGATATGAGCTATACATAGATATTAACCTAAGATAGCGATGATCAACGTTGAACATACAACAGATGGTCTAAGCTTTCCTAGCTATTACACAGTTGAGACCATTCGACACGACTGTAATATTTTTGAAGAGAAGGTTAGCTATTTTCGCAGGTTTTTTCAAATGCCTTCACTTAATGGAGTCCAACTGAATGGTTGCTCCTGCTGTTGATGATCCGGCATGGATGATTCCAAATCCTTCGAGCTTGAAGACACGTTGAAGCTTGCCGAAGATGTTAAGTCACTCATTCCGAACAGATTATGGTGATGATGATGATGAGAAGCTCCTTGTGCTTGTTGCTGTGGCTGAAGGTGGTTAGAGTAGTCATAACTGCCTAACAAAGTTGCTGCTTGATCTCTTGGCTGGTGGCTGTAGTTGCCGTTGTTCCTCACCTGAAGTGCCTTGAGGAGGAGCGCATTCACAGCTAAATTCGAGCTCAGCAAGGTTGAGGGCCACGGGAGAGACGGTAGGCCGGTGATCGCTTCTCTCGCTGACGAAGGCCAGTTGTTCATCATGTTCATGTGGGGATTGCTTTGCATGTTATAGGCAGTACTATCACTATTATTACTGTAGCTTTGAGCTAAATTAATGTTGGCGAACGTGCTCGATGTGTTATTAGGCATGCCGGCTAAACTATTTGATAACTCGAGGTCTCCATACTGGTCGTGAAGTGCCGAGTTTGTGTCGTCAGGAGAGTCTGGCGATTGCTCAGAGGACAGTGCTGGCTGCGGCTTCTTCACGGCTGTCTTCTGGAACACCCTGCATACCACCCATTCTTCCTGTTTACAAAGAAGTTTTTAGGTCAAGAATCAAGTTTCTGAAATTATTTCAGACTACCTTAAAGTTTAAACAAGATAGTTTATATTTAACAGATTTTCAGGTGGACTAATCTTGCATGAAAAGCTTTATTCAATGTAGGTCCATAGATACAGATTCATTACACTTCATTCCTTTGTTAGTGTGTGATTCTTTGAGTTCTTCATGTATTTTGAAGTACTTCACAGAAACTTTTCAAATAGTTTTAGAAAGGTTAAATTAAGAATTGCAAAGAAGTACCTCTCTCATGATGAAAAACTATACTTTGTATAATCGTGAGGAGCTATAATGCAAAGTTAAGGGTATTAAGATGAGTCTTCATGTCAAGATGAAATATATTGGATATCTAGTCACCCTTGACTAATAAGTGTGGTTCGGTGAGTTCAAAGGAATTTTCGAGATTTGATGATCATAAATATACAGAAGAGAGTAAAATATACCTTGGTGGATTTAAAAGAATGCTTATTCTCTAGCCTATACTCGTGCATGACCCAGTTGCTCTTCTCGCCCCTCGGAGCTCTTCCCTTGTAAAAGACTAGGGTTTTCTTCATCCCTACCAAGATGCCTCCTCGGTATATCTCCTTGTCCTTCCCAGTGGTTTTCCAATACCCCGCTTCCGTTGCTCTGTTCGTCCGAAGTCCGGTCGGGTATTTCCGATCCCTCAAGCTGAAGAAATACCATTCTTTCTCCCCCATTGATGCCTTGCCTGCAACCCACAATCACTTCTTTCAATACGTTGCTTGATGAAATAAGATCCTAAACTCTTCCATAAGGAATGGCCATAACAAATGTTTTTGATAAATCTCGCCTTGTAATCGCAAATACTATGACAAATCATTGACAAAGAAGATAACAATAGTCTCAAAAGATAGGTGAAAACTTTTGAGTCCAATTTTGACCAATTCTTTATAGTCGTCATCTTGAAGACTATTAACTGTGCTTAAAAAATACAAAGAGATTTTCATTTAGAGCATGCTACTCTTTTGAATTGTACTTTTGTTCAATTACCAAGGTGTGTTAATATGTGCCTTTTCTATCTTTAGTGGTCTTAATGAGGGTCTCTTGAGCACTTGTTGACAAGGCACGTCTTAATTTTGCTTTTGAGCACTCACAAAACACAAATAATATCCCTCATTGTCCTAATGTCTATAAGGTACGTTTTTTCGCGAAAAATGAATGATTTGAAAATTATTTCTCTTAAAATGATCACCTATATCAATTAAATAAATGAATGAATGCAAATTCTTTTATTGTCCACAAAAAAAAATTTCATTAACTAATTATTTCAAGCCATGTAAGCAATTCTTTTTAGAAAAATATTTTCCAAATCATTCATTTTCTGTGACACAAACGGATTCTAAATATTTCTTAATCCACACTTCAACCTAAAACATATAAGAAGCCCCAAAGCAAACTCCAAAATTGACTATAGTCCTAATGCCTATCAGACAAAAAGAAGTTACATTGCTTCAAGCTGAGAAGTCCTGAAAGAGACTTTATTGTTAGTAAATGTGGAAGAGACAATAACCATCAATTAAAGACCGATTCTGCAGATGATGGCATTATCTATTCTCAAATTATGAGATAAGGACATATTTTGTTTTGAATATCATTGTAATATGAAATTGTTTGTTAAGAAATTTGTTTAATCTTCCTCACGTATTGCAAGTGAGGTAATCGTCATAGCCCTCCTAAGAGAAGAATCAAAACCCTAACTTCTTTTTTTTCCAGTCAATCAAAAATTGTCGAATTTGTGGGTCTTAGACCAAAATTGTCAAAAAGGAAAAACTTACCTTCTCATATGTATAAAAAATAAAAAATAAAAATAAAGCAGTAAAATCTCCAAACTCTTGATGATTTCTTATAAAAAGGTAAAAAAAAGGAAAAGAAAAGGCAAAGAACAAGCGCCCAAAAGTAACCTAGGTAACCTAAATACCTAATTCTGGCATTAGACAGGAGTTATGTTAACCTGATTAAGATCAAGATCATCGGCTCATGATTTGAGAATACGAAAACATGGAAACAAGGGTCATCCTTTTTATCTTCTTAAAGAAATTGTAAAGCATGGAATGAGACTGAAGAATGGCCAAATCAAGAAAGAGAGAGAGAGAGAGGAGAGAGCATGCAGAGATAGTTCATGCATGCCCCCAACAAGATCAGAAAGTTTTCAACAAACAAGCATAAAGAGGCAGTATGTCAGGGAGATACGTATAAGAATCTACCTGGAAGATCCCAAGGTTCGCACTTGTTGAGATCAACGTCGGCAATGGCTTTCGATGTGAAGCTGTTGTCGGAGACCTTGCGAGTGAGGTAACAAGTGATGAGCTCCTCATCGGTCGGGTGGAATCTGAATCCGGGAGGAAGGTTCTCCTCCATTTTTCCGTCGATTCAGATTCAGACGATGATGCGCCCCAGCACTTTTTCTCTCTTTCTCTTCCTCACCACCAGAGTGAGCAATCCAGGACTCCAGTACGGTTCACACCTATAAATAACGAAGCCTCATCCTCATGCTATATGTTCTCAGGAACCTCTGAGATATGAATAAAACCAGGAGCCTCCTTCAAGAAGAAGCTTTCAGAGAGACTCCCCTATATTTCTGCAGTGGTCTTATTCTATTGCGCTAACTACAGCTAACATGTTGACAATGATGGTCCATGACGGTGACGAAAGTGCTCCGTCCCTGGGTTTCACGATAATGCCCCGGGGGATTTGACCAGCGATATGCTCTGCACGAAAGAGATTCAAGAGGAGGGAAGAAGGGCCCTTTAGATAATACGCATGTTCCGTAGAACACGTGTGGTGGGATATTAGTGACAAAATTCAAACGAGTAGAGTTGAATTTTTGGTGTTTATGATACTTTATGGTCAGCTTTTTCTTTCTTGTTTTCTGGGGTGGTGAATGAGGGATAATCATTTGTTGCACGGGGTAGAGTCTCAGTTACACCAAAGATCTGGGCCTAAATATTGATGATATTGATTTGATATTGATAGATTGATAGATTGATAGTTGTTGTTGTTATTTTTTTAGGACGGGATCTTAGATGTCCAACTACCTTCAACCATTTCTACCCACCCATACCCAAGAAAACCTCGACCTTGTCCAATGGGAACATGTTTTTCCTACTATTCCCCGCATTATTCTATGTGCACTTGTCTCTGCATGCGTCATAACCCATCTCTCTCTCTCTCCTTCGGCAAATGATACGGTATAAATACAACATGGGAGCATAGAGAAATTTTGTTTTAGCAAATTCCAATATGAATTTTAAGCTCCGTTCGTTTCATGAAAAATTAATAATTTAGAAAATATTTTTCAAAAAATGATCTTTTATACCTTTTTATACGCGATTGACTCTTACTTTGACATTGATATACTTAAGCAATCAATTCTTTTAATTGTCCGTTATATTGGGTGTGCTACTACAAGTTGTGCCTGTGAGTTATTTTTTTAAGGATGCTGTCTCTTTAGCGTTTGTACTTGAGCATGCAGATAATGGATATTGATTTGAGAAGAGGGTGATCATTTAAAATGCTATATGTTACTGTGTTGTCTTTATGTGAAGTTCTAGGCTGCTTTAGACGAGAATAAAAAACGACGCAATAAAAGCATGGACACGCAAACTTACCTTGATCTTCTCCAATAGATGAAGGAAGGTATATTTATCAAGTTATAATAATGAGTTAATCAAGAGTAAAGAAAAATATGGATTCCAACTTAAATCTCATGTAAAGCGGGCATTTTTGTTTTAATTTTCTGGGTGGAATCGCGTCAATAGCAAGAAAAAAGCTGAGCGTCGATATGAAAACAATCTTGTTTCATAAAAGAGCTGTAATTTTTTTTGCCTAATGAATTTTCACGCCAAAGCTATGGCATATATGGGATATACATATATTGACCGTGGTTCATGAACCAGATGCAAACATGCCCGTTAATTACTTTAAGTTGGGTGTGGACAATCATTTGTCGATATATATAGACGAATCTCATATTGGATTCACCATGACATATGATTGGAAATTATGGGAGATGAACAGCTAGGATCTATATAAAAATATAGATGTCGAATGCTTCAAGATTTTCTATTTTGTCCCGGCTTCTCAAAGGCATAACCAGAATAAAATAAGCAAGAGAAAGAGAGTTGGGTTGGGATAAGGGGCAAATGAAGTTCTGAACGAGTGGTTAAAGTGGGTACCAAACCAGAAGACTGCCTCTAGAACCGAAGCTTCTTCGATGGGATCTCCTTTTTTCTGTCCACGCGCGATGTGTTCATATGTACATCACTCGTTTTCGTCTTCAAAACCTTCCTCAAAGTTTCAAGCCTAACGTGGATTTTTATATGTACTGAGCCTTACGTTTACTCATTCCAACCAAGGCCTTCTAGAAATGTCCCCCCCAAAAAAAAAAAAAAAAAAAACCCATCTCACGCTCTCACACACACACGTCCCCATATACAGGGTCCATCGACCATTAGATGATATTCGGACATGTGAGACCAAGCATCTTAGGTTGGGACAACACAATCAATATTGATTTCAATGGATCAAGGATGCACAAAAGCTAATGATGATAATCTTAGGTTGGGACGACACGATACGCCAGCGCTAGATCTGACTCACTGGTGGCTGTAACCCTTTGCAAGACCAACAAAGGGTTTGGACTCTCTTTTTTTTTTTTTAATTATACATATTTGATTTTTTTAATATTATTGTCAAATTTTATATTTTAAAAAGTTGCATACATTAATTTTTTTCAATTTTAAACAAAGAAAAATTAACAAACTAATATTGATTATCCAAATGGCTTTTCAAATGTGTTTTCTACCAAACAACATTTCTCTCAAAATTGTTTCTTAAAGTATAGTTTACCAAACGGCCTTTACATTTTCCCCAAAGTCCTTTAGGCGAAACTGCTTTGCATCTATAATGGACTTTCAAAATACTAAACCAACGCATCCTTAAACCTATTTAATTAGTACCATTTTAGTCATAAACTTTTGAATTTGATCAATTTAGCTCTAAAACTTTTCACATTGATACAAGTTCAGTCCATCTAGTCAATTTAAGCCGCAATTGTTGATGTGGTCGCAGGCTATCCTATGTGGCAGGACAAGCGTTGACATAGACATTTTTAATAATATTTTAATTTTTTTTCCTTTCCATTTTCTTTGACTTTTCTTTTTGCCGATGGCCATCATCGGCGACCAACCACAACCATGGCTTGCAAGGGCTAGACTTGCACTGGGTCACCCTCGCCGGCCACAAGCGAGGGTCAGCCTCGTCGAGCCACACCTAGACAAGGGTGAGCCCTAGCCGTCCAAGCACAACAAAGGTGAGGTGAGGTCCGCCTCGTCGTGCCTCGCTTGAGTGAGGGTTAGCCTCGCCTAGGGGAAGGCAAGGTCCAGCTAGCCCTCTCTGAGCTATGGCGAAGCCCGGTGAGCCTCACCCTCACCTAGACCGAGGGTCAATCTCACATGAAGGAGGCCGACTCTTGCCTAAGGCTAGGGCGAGGCCTACTGATCCTTGCCGTCACCCAAACAGGGCTCACTAAGCCTCACCTTACCCGGGCAAGGCCCAGCAATGTGCAACGAGGTTGTCATGGCTTGGGCAAGGGTCGGCCTCACCAAATCTGGCAAAAGAAAGCCTCGCTTGGATGGCCAACGCTCGCCCTTGCCCAAACGCAGCCAACCCTCGCCAGCTATGGCCTGTGGCTAGTGGGCTAATGGTCGATAGTCGGTAGTGGCCACCAACAAAAAGAAAAGGCAAAGAAAAGGGAAAGGAAAAAAAATAAAAGAATAAAAATTATTTTAAAAATTCAAAATTTTTGAAAAAATATTAAAATATTATTAAAAATGTCCACATAAGCGTGTGGTCATGCCACTTAGTATAACAGACGTCTACATTAGTAATTTTCGACCTAAATTGACTAGATAGACTGAATTAATACCAATATAAAAGGTTTAGGACTAAATTGGTCCAATTAAAAAGTTTAGAACTCAATTGATACTAATGCAATAAACTTAAGATTTTTTGTACTTTTCCCTAAATAATGCTTGGTGATATTCAAGGACAATCACCAAAAAAGTCCTAAAGCTATTGTAATTATATCAATTCAATCCATCTAGCCAATTTTGGCCAGTCAATATCGATATTGATAATTTTTAATAATATTTTATTTTTTCTTTTTCCTTTTATTTTTTTTCTTCCTTCTTTTGCTTTTTCCCCCATCGGCAGCTGGGTAAGGGCCACGATTATCAACCTAGCCTCACCCTAATCTAGGCGAGGCTAGTCTCACCATGGTCTCTCCTGCCGTAGGTGAAGGAGCTCTCGCCCAATGGCTAGCAAGCCTCACCGGCATTGTGGGGCGAAAAAAGGCAAAAGAAGGAAGAAAAGAAAAACAAAAAAGAAAATTAAAAATTAATAAAAAAATTTGAAAAAAATCAAATATTATTAAAAATTATTCACGCCAATGTTGACTGCTGCCAAGCAATTGGATTAAATTGGCACAACTGTAAAAGGTTGAAAATGAATTGGCCAAAAAAAAATTCAGAACTGAATTGACACAATTGCAATAGTTTTAAGACTTTTTTGGTAATTTTCCCATGATGTTCATATTCCATACTATATTCATGCTAGCTAGTTTGTGATTTTGTGTAAAGTTCTAATTGCACCAGGATGAATTTGCTTTTCATTATAATTACTTTGATCAAACTATTTAGGTTGGGGAAAAGTATCAAAAATGTCATAAATTTATTGTGTTTATGTCCATTCAATTTTAAACATTTTAATTGTACTAATTGAGTTGAAGAACACTTCAAGTGCTACAACTTGGCACAATGGGACATATAAGTGCCAAAACTTCTAAAAAGTATACTTAAGTATCACTTTTTTTGAAAATTAGACACTTAAATACCAATTCCGACAAGACTTGTCAAAAATTCGATGTGGCGTTACTTTATTAACAAAACCGGTCTACGTGGCTTGTCAGAATGTCCACTTAACAATCATTGTCTAAAACGACATCGTCCTCCATGTTCCCCCAAATTAAATACCCTAAAATCGACCAAAATTCCCAATTGAAGGCCCTTGAGCCCTAATTTTGATTTGCCTCCAAATTGCACTGCTAAATTTTGGAAATGGAGAGTAGGATCTTCATTTTTAATTTCATAGAGATTTTTTGTCAATCAATGAGTGGTTTTCTAGATGCTGTGGTTGTGAGCTAATAAATGTGAGAGAAGGTGAGCAAGCGATTGAGTGAGAGTCTAGACTCCTGCAAGAGATGGATAGAGAGCTGAAATTCTAGAGGCATTAGTAGCGAATCGGTGAGTGGAAGAGAGAAACCAACAAAGCAACAAAGAGAGAAAGTTGAAGCCCTAATCGGCCCCTCCTCAAGAATGCGCGAAACCGTAGCCAAAATCGGGAAAGCTCAACCCTCATCGATCCAACTCGATGATCTTTGAGAATTCAAGGAGGAGGAGAAGTTAACCTATTGCCGAGGAGGTGGTGGAGGCAAAGGATGAGGTCCTCCTCGTCGGGGGCAATGTGGTCGCACTTGATGGACAAGTAGAGGTATTTCATCCAACGGAGGCAACATCTCTTGTCGCAGCAAAGGAGGCCAACCTACTTAGGGAGAGTGCACCATCGGCCCTTGCCCTTGAAGTTGATGTAGCCGACAAGGAGCTCTTCCTCCTCGAGCATCCACAGCCCCCTCTTCAACCTCACCTTGCTGCAGCATGGGGTTTTCGCATAGTCTATGTGGACCATGCCAAAACGACGTCGTTTAGCATTGTCTCGTGTAGTCTAGATGAATGGCTTGACGTCATTCGCCCCATCTACATGGATAATTATTTTTATAAAGAAATGCCACATCATTTAAAATTCTTATTGGAAGTTTTAACACTTATATGTCCCTCTGTACCAAGCTATGTTACTTAGGATGTTCTTCTGCCATACCAATTGAGTCTTAAACGTTTTGACGATTTGACAGCAAATTACTAGCATGAATGCCTACCATCCTAAGTGACACAACCGACACCAATATAGACAATTTTTAGATTTTTTATTTAATTTTTCAGAATTTTTATTACTTCTTTTTTCTTTTCTCTTTTCCTTCATTTCCCTTTTTTTTTTTCCCAATTGTGGGCCGGCGAGATTGCTGGCCAACCCTCACAGCCATAGGCAAGGTCTAGGCAAGGGCCTTTGTGCCCTCATCAGCCATGAGTGAGGGTGTCAAGCCCTTGCCCGGGTTTGGCTAGCAAGGGCCCAAGGCCCTCGCTTATGCAATACTTGCCAATCCAAATTTGAATTATCGGAGTTTGCCCAGTGACCACCCTTCTTACATGAAAAGGGAAAGGTAGGGGGTTCAAATCCCCGCCTTTTGACGGAATTAGGGTGGGAACAATTTAGTTTCAAGAGTGAATTTCGAGTCCCACACCCTACACGAAGGCAAAGCAAAAGTTTGAACACTATGGTAGAATTAGAGTAGGACGTAAAGTAGGACCAACAAAAAAAAAATCCAATTTGTAATAATAAAACAAAGAAAGAAAAGAAAAATATTTAACAATTCATAAAAAAATATTAAATTTTGTTTACGTCAGCTCTAGTTGTGCTACAAAGGACGACCAACATCCATGTCAATGATTTTTTGTCAAAATTAGCTAAATGGACTATATGGATAAATCATCAAAAGGTTCATAACTTAATTGGTGCAATTAAAAAGTTTAGAACTAAATTGACATAAATGCGATAGGTTTGGAACTTTTTTTTTCCTTTCCCATTTAGATTGATTCTAAGATATCTTGGTTAAGTCCAAAGACATAATGGACTCTCTTCTTTCCATTCGAAAATCACACCTCATAAAATAACCAAAACAAAACTATAATTTAAATTAGGGAAAAACCACCAAAAACCTCAAACTATGCCACTTGGAACAATTTTACCCTGAACTTTTTTTCGTGTCATCAAAAACCCCAAATTATGCCACTTTGGACAATTTTACCCTAAATTTTTTTTTTTGCCACCAAAAACCCCAAACTATGCTACTCATGACAGTTTCACCTTGAACTTTTTCTTATGCCAAAAAAAACCTTAAACTATGCCACTTGGGACACACTTACCCCAAACTTTTTAAATGAAGGGCATTCTCGTCTTTTTACTTTTTACTTTTTTCTCTTCCTCTTCCCTCTGCAGTCGGCAAGGGTGGCCCTCCTCGGCGACGTCAGGCGAGGGCGACCCTCGCTTGAGTCAGGCGAGGGTCGCCCCCACCAGATCCGATAGGGGCGTCCCTAACCTGAGTCAGGCAAGGGTCAGCCCCGCCAAATTCGATGGAGGCGTCCCTAACCTGAGTCAGGCAATGGCCGCCCTTACTAGATCCAATGAGGGTGGCCCTCCCCTAATCAAGGGCGACCCTCCCCAGCAAGGGTGGCCCTTGCCGGCTTCTCTTTGCTGGCCATGGCAGAGAAGGAATAAAGGAAAAAAAAAAAAGTAAAAAGACGAAAATACCATTTAGTTAAAGAATTTGGGGTAAATGTGTCTCAAGTAGTATAGTTTAGGATTTTTTGTGGTACAAAAAAGGTTCAGGATAAAATTGTCCCAAGTGACATAGTTTGGGATTTTTGATAGTACAACAAAAAATTCAAAGTAAAACTGTCCCTAGTAGCATAGTTTGGGGTTTTTGGTGACATTTTCCCTTTAAATTATATCCTCAACTCAAGCACCCACTTGTTCCTAGATCATTCATTTCCCCTACCAATATGATCAATATCCTTTTCCTTTTTGAGGCAACTCGCATTCTTAGGCCGGGCCAGAAGGATCTCCATCTTGCAATGTATTTCGACCCGATGGGCTCAAACTTAGGTTAAATTATTTGTTATCTTTACATCCCCACCTTTCCTGTATCTACGACCGCGACCACCAATGCATTCTAAACAGAAGAAACGAAAACATCATGTGTATTATCTTGTCCGAAGTTAAAAACCCACCCCCCACCCCTCCCCCCAATCGACGCAAGGCGGTTGTGCAGCTTACGACATAGCATAATCCTAGGATCCGTCGAAATCCATGGTATAAATCTTGAACACTAGCGTCGGCTAATAGATTAAGTACTAGGAAAAAATGCGCGTTACGTGAATATCGTCGTACTTATTCCTTTCTTTCATGCACCTACTCGTTATTTCTTGTTATCTTATCATTTCCAAATGTTAAATACTCCAATCAACGTCTTTATGAGACTTTACTGTTAAGTCACACGGTCAAGGGTGTCGGTGAAAAACGAGACCCGCGTCTAGTAATTATATAAGAGAAGTGGAGTTGCTCAAAACTCGATGAGTTAAAGCTCTACCCCAGCTCAATAATATAATCAAATATGAATTTCCATTTGGAGAAACTATAATAAATTAACCCAATTCTTCTAGTTCCAACACATGAACAAATACATATATTGTTCTGTGAAGTGTGTGCTCTAATTTTGGCTAGAAAAGAAATCAAAATATGTTTATAGATTAACAACATTGCAAGAGCAAACTTCCGGTGTTCTCTTTTTTTCTTCTTTATGATGATGAGGGCTTTCCATATGATACATGCATGAGAGATAGTGACAAGCCAACATTGACAACTTGATTAAACTCCAGATTACATTATCTTATCGATACACATCATGAAATAACCTAGTTTCTTTCTTCCTGTCAATTGCACTATTTAATTCATAATTTCGAGCTTTTTCTAAGCCATGTATTATATTCCCGAAAAGGAAGATGAAAGGGGTGCTGCTTTTTTAACACGACATTTGATTAGGCGTCCCTAAGTTTGTTGTGGAAAAAGAGGCGCGTCTACACTAATCGACAAGAAGGCAGCCGCCAAGAAACCTTAATTAACAAGTTATTTGAGAGGGAGAAGAAGGGGCCATATTGAAAGAGGAAATCAAAATCAGATCGTTTTCACAATGACATATCCGACTTTTCCAAAAGGCCTCTTTATGCATTTTGGAGGCAAAGAATACTGCGAAGCCTCTCGACCAAGCCGACTAGAGAACAGGCCCAGTACGTTCTCTCAACTCTTTCTAGATTCTTTATTAAATTCAAATTTTAAATCTTTTTTTGGAAATATTTAAAATATTTAGTGATCATTCTTTTGCAAAAGTTGAAGCAAACACTTTGGATGCGTGTAGCTAGGTTTTGGTCTCTTCTTTTAACTTTTTGTTTTTACAAACATTTCTCAAAAGAAGGAAAAGCAAAACGAGGGTTTTTCGTCACTTCCTTTTGTTATTTTAAGTGAAGAGTTTTTGACACTTCAACGCAAAGGGCACTACGTGGGAATCTTCTTCTTAGTTCATCAAAGTTGACCAGGAAGACTACTTGGGTCGTATCTCACTACACCAATCGGCACATCTTTTTCACTTCCATTTTGCAGCCAAACACGTATTTGTTTATGTTCTCTTTCTTCATGGTGAAGAAAAACATGCATTTTTTTTCTTGGGTCCAGTCTAAACATACACCTAAAACTATGTAGACTTATTAGATGGTTTTCTATAACAATTCCATGATTTACCTAAAAGGCCAATTCCCTAAGAGAATCCCAAATTTGAGGTTCAATCTCAATTTTTCTAGATTTGTTTGGTCTAAAATAAATAATCAACTTTCACTATAATCCCAAATCTATCCCATGTCCAAATATCATCACTAGTTTCTTCAAAATTATCAACATTAGGAGACTATTGTCATTCCATTGGAAAGTGAGAGTGTTGATGAAGACGCAAGTTCTGATAATGAACCTCTAATTAGCACCTATGTTGATAATTTTGAAAAAAAAAATCCGTTGCAATTTTTGGACACGGGGTTAGATTTGAGACTATAGTAAAGTTTGTGTCTTTTTCGAGACCAAAAAACAGTTCAAGATGGAATTAGAATTACACTCATAGTTGAGAGCTTTTTAGGGAATTAAGACTTAACTTAAAACTTCCAAACGTCTATAAAGCATTGAGACATTATATATGTTGTACTTATACTTTGGGATTAACAAGAAGTTATCCTTTTTCTTATCATGAACTATCCACTAACGTTATGGATAAGATAAGGTGTGAGTCGAAATTCATATAGCTACTTCAAAAGCTAAAGTATTTGGTGTAATTGACCTTATTGGTGACGAAATCACTATCACATGACATTGGAAAAGAAGAGGGGCAAATTAGGCACTCAAAAAGAATATCATGGACCGTGAGCAAAGCAAACCAACCAAAGTTAATGCTTTTCCTTTTCTTTATTTCTTATCTAGGAGTGCTTTGTGTCTTTTTATGTTGGAGGAGACTCACATTCATTGGAGAGATTAAGAGATCATCAAGAAAGAAAATGCCATGTTCCAAAGAAGAAGCTCTTCAGAGGCTCTTCTATAACACCTCCAGCTCCATCCAGCTCCTCTTCATCTTCTACTTTGTCTCTTCAACTTTGCTCTCCAAGCTTTTCCACTTGTTTGCAAACATATCCTTGTTTCAAAGGTAACGCACATATAAATCTACCTCGATGTCAGTTTTTCTGGTTTTAGTCCAAACTTAATGATGTTTGCTTATGCTCTGTACTTTATTCTATGTTTTGCAGGAATCAAGCTGAACATGAGGATTGCTTCTCCGAGGAGGATGTTGAAGAAGAAGATGAAGAAGAAGAAGAAGAAGAAGAAGAGATTCAAGAACACTATGAGCAAAGCAAGTATTACCAAGTGGACACCAGGGAAAATGACTTGGTGGCTGACATTATTCATGGTGGAGAGACCCTGCTATTCTACCAAAATAGTGTCAATAGCCCAAAAAGACATCAGACCCTTCTCATGGAAGAAGAAGGAGGAGGAGGAGGAGGAGGAGAAGGAGGTGGAGGAGAAGAAGAAGAGATTGATCACGAGGAGCAATTAGTTCTTGAAGAGACTGATGATGGCAAAACCACCAATGACCTGGTCTCTGCTCAAGACTCATCCCTTGGCCATCATGATTGGGAAAGTGAAGAGGAAGAAGATGGTGTTGAAGAGGAGGTTCTGACCTCCTACGATTCTCTTCAGGATTCCGGTCCAACTGATGATGTTGTACTGAAGTTACGAACAGACGCCGACCAACGCAAGAATGACATGGCACAGGACATTGAAAAACACGAAGGTACAATGTTAGAATCATGTCTTTGGTATCTTGATATTTTGTTCCCAACGATCTTCTGCTAGCTCTGATTATTTAACTTCAATGATGTTGTGCACAAGATTGCTACGACCAAGAACATTGGAAAAATGAAGAGAGGACTGATCATTTCTCAGGAAATAATGGGAGCCTGAGTGCTTTTGTGCGACCCCAGTGGGAATTGGAGAACAGGAGGCCTCAAGTCATTATGAAGGACGAGGATGAGGAGATCTTCGGCGACTCATACACCATTGGGTCAACTTCGAAGAGCTCCTCTGAATGGAGGAGCTCCATTAACTGCAGAGATTCGGGAACCGAAGACCCATTCTCTTCCTCTTCACGGCGAAGTTGTCCGAAATGGGAATCCTACACCGTCTTTCAGAAATACGACGAAGAGATGATGTTCCTAGACAGAATCGCTGCGCAGAAGCTACATGAAACTGGTAATCTCAAATTATTCAGTACTTAAACGATCTACCTTGGACAATAAGATGATCACCTCTTAAAAAAGTTTAGTCAAATTAATTTTTTTCAGAGTCATTGAGATCAATCAAAGCATGTCCTAGATCAATATCAGAGAGGATTGTCCATAAAATCACAACCATAAACAAGAAGCCGCTGGATGTCCGTCGCAACCCATATCGGGAACTGGAGGCAGCATATGTGGCTCAGATTTGCTTGACATGGGAAGCCCTAAATTGGAACTACAAGAACTTCCAGAGCAAGCGGGCCACTCGCCGTGACTTCGATCCCGGATGTCCTGCTCATATTGCACAACAATTTCAGCAATTCCAAGTTCTCTTGCAACGATACATAGAGAACGAGCCTTACAAGCAGGGCCGGCGACCTGAAGTCTATGCTCGGATGAGGCTTTTGGCACCAAAACTACTTCAAGTGCCAGAGTACCGAGGTAATTAGTTCAAAACAGAAGAAAAAAAGAACATGCTACTTCATTGTTTTTCATATTTGTACAGTGAAGTCCTCTCATATTCAGTGAAGCACAAAACACCATAATACATGTGTTGCTGTGTTGTCGAGAAAAATTAAGCATCTATTTTTGTTTCTTCTTGGCTTATCTTATGAAAGATTCTGAAGATGATCAAATTAAGGAGGACGATTTCCAGTCGAGGATTACATCAGCAGCGTTCCTCATGATAATGGAAGACTGCATCCAAACGTTCATGAATTTTCTCAAGGCCGATAAGGTAAGACCCTGCCAGGTACTGGCAGCCTTCTTCAAGAGGCAGAAAAGAAGCTCTGTTGATCCTGCACTTCTTACCCTCATGAAGAAAGTCAATAACAAAGTAAGTCTTTAGTCTACGTCTTTTATCGGTGATTTGGCATTAACCCATATTAATAATGTTATCTCATCTCTTTCATATTTACATATAATTCATGATCAAGGGTCATCCATTCAACTTTTATCTCTTTTGCTTCTTGACGTTATGTAATGAATTGAGCAGAAGAAGATGAAGCTCAAAGATGCTCGCCGGACGCGGAAATGCATAAGGAAGAGGAAGCTCAACGTGGATGAGGAGATGGAGATACTGATGGGCCTGATAGACCTGAAGGTGGTGTCTAGGGTTTTGAGGATGAGCGACTTGAGTGAAGAGCAGCTCCATTGGTGCGAAGAGAAGATAAGCAAAGTTAAGGTTTCGCAAGGGAAGCTGCAACGAGATTCTACGCCACTTTTCTTCCCGGCACATTGACCCCACCATCAATTTTTTTCTAACACATATTGCTTTGATGACTGGATGGTGATGATGCATGAGTGTGCATGGAAATGAATATCCCAGTACACCCTTTTGTAAATTCTTGCGGAGGAAGGAAATAAAAAAGAGAAAAGGTAGATCAGAATTGATGTAGGACCTGCAAATCAAAGTGATTTCACGTGGGTGACAAGGATGGAGACATGGAATCTATGAAGGTAAGTGTGATTAAAGCTGGGTTTGAAGGTGGGATCTTAAGAATATTGAAAGTGAAAGACCGAAGGCAAAGCAAGGAACATGAAGATAGAGACAACAGTGGCTTTAGCTTTTCAAATTACGGTGTTATCCACATGGGATTTTATCTAAGGAAGATGAATCAAAAGGCAAAGAGATGTCCAAGCAAAGCTGCAAGATTTGGAGTGGGAATTGAATAAAAAGTTGGGGGCTCATCACATGGGAAGCTGCAAAAGGGAGATATATCAAAGCTGTGTGGACTCCAAGAAGACCCCACTTGATTTGGGGAAACGGAAAATAAAGGGCATATAAATCAAAAAATAAAGATGGCTATAGATAGGATGACATGTCATGATTCAAGGAAAAAGTGCAAAAAAAAAAGAAATCTTGGAGTTGGGTCATCATGAGATGTCTCACTAGCTAGGATTCAATGACAAATAAAAAGGAGATTCATTTACTCGGTGCTAGAGCAGTCTACTTTATGTCAAAGATGGTAACTATGTAATTTGACTTAAGTCTTTTATACTTGAAAAAAAAGTAGTAGATGTCTTACCAATTACCATTGATTTCTATATTTTCATTGCCTCTCAATATCGTCCATGCTTGTTGGGCTAGTGTCCACAGGAGCTGAGATGGACCCATCTGTGAAATTCATTTCACCATGACCCTTCCAATCGATAGTTTTCTTCATTGGGTAAAGATAATACATCTCGCAGCATCAAGACTTCACATATGATTGTGAGACAATGAACTAGACCATTTTCATCATCATAAGTTATATCTAATGTGCAAATCAATAATAATAAAAATATACCATTTCACTCTCAAATATTCATATACCAAAAGTAAAAAAAAAAAATTAACCAAATATACGTCAAAATCTACATCAGTAACGTGAACGATCGAGACGTGGCCTAATTACAATTGGTTTCTGGTAGCTGCATCGACAAGCGACCAACAAAGTTGCTTTTTACAATCTTTCAGATAACCAAAAGAAAAAAAAATAGAAAGATAGAACGTCTAACGCCTATTTACATGATGTTATCCATCTGAACTCGAACTGGAATGAGCAGAAAAGGAAATATGAATGCATTAACAGAAAAGCTGTAGCCGAGTAAAATGATCGGGCCATATTCACAAGGCAGGAGAGCGGGTCCGAAAACAGCGGCGTTCGAACTGACTTCTTGTTTTACTGCCACCGTCGGGGCGGTTTGAGTAAAGTAGAAGACCCGGTTGGAGTGGTCACAGTTTTCCTGGCACCTGAGGTAAGAAGAGGACACATTCAGTTGAATGTTGGGTTTCAAAGAGAGCATAGCATGCTTAAGAAATGGAAGTCATACTTGTCGAAGACTTCGATGATTCCCGAGGGACCGTCTTTCGCAAGGGTGGAGAAACTTTAAGTCCTGACCTAGGCCTGATAAAGTGAGAGCAAGTCAGTGGAATGACATATCGATTCAAGCTGAATCTCGAATGCTTCTACATGGAACTACAGGAATCAAATTTTCTGATGATGGCAGAGTGAAGATTATTGCAACATATACATTTTTTGGTGTTCTTTTCCTTATGTTAGAGAGAACAATGGGGAGAGAGAGTGAGAGAGTTACTTCTCTAAGCTATCTGGCCGATCAGTCGCTTCAGACGACAAACTATTTTCAGCAGAGCAATCAGAAACATCACTTGTTCTCTCCTCATAGTCCTGGTCCCCGTACCTATCGTCCCCAGGGACGAGCGTATGGGATTCATAGTGTTTATCGCTGTAAGCCGAAGCATTCTCGGGATCATGAGGTCCTGCACCTTTGGAGGGAATTTGGCTTGGAGAGGAAGCATCTTGTGGCGAGGCCACACCACGCTTATCTACCGCAGGATACACGTTTTTGAGATCCTTAAGCAACTGCAACCGTTCAATCTCCTCGTCTTTTCTGGCGATAGTGTCTCTTAGAGATGCCACCTTCATACGAAGCACACGATTAAGTACAAGACTACAGAATTTACATTGTTTGGACATGATTCTGGAGGTGGTAATCAAAGTTTTTGCAGACACGGAATAGTGCGTCCATGGACTATCTTGAAGGAATTGCATTGCAAGAGAGAAACTACCTGCTGCATCAGCTCCCGAACATCCCTGCCGTCTTTACTGCTCCTCGCAGCCCCAAGCTCGACCCCGGAGACTCTCTCAGCGAATTTTAAGGTACTCGTACTTTCCGAATACGATGCCACATCGGGATTGAGCTGCACAAACATCAGTGTTTTTGCTTGACCACCTGCGTCGAGAATTGGAAATCACACATTCGAGGCTATTGTCAATTTTCCACTCTCAAGAACTTGGACTATTCTACAATATTATAGAGACAAGATAAGCAGCTTCAAGGCACTTGTAAGAGGATTACCCAAAGAACTCTGTAGGACTTGAGTGAGCTTGCTATTACGGTAAGGCACGTGAGGACTCTTCTGCGAAAGAGCAAAAATGACGTCTCCAAGGGCGGAGAGCGACTTGTTTATATGTTGTGCTTCTTTCAGTCTGTCACCCGTTACTTCTGAGCGGTCGACTCTTTCGCTTCCCGCAAGATCTACCAAGTGAAGATTACCGTGTGATGTACTTCCAGTCTTCACGTCCGTCCCACGAACATGTATAGTGACAATACTGTCACCACAAAATTTCAGATAAAATTACAGCTGGGAATCATAGAAATGCATTAGGATTCAGACCATCAAGAGAAAACAGAACATTGGATCAAGAACCTGTGCGAGCGGCTACTTCTTTCATTCAATGCGGTGGTGCCAATGGCTCTATTCTTAAGCCCTATGTCCATTAGTTCCATAACATCCGAGCTTGCTCTCACAGGATGCATGCTAGCATCTGGAACAGCTAGACCATTCGCTTGAGAGATTGATGAAATCCCTAGTGTAAGCATGTTAACGAAAACCAAGTAATTCTTTCTATTTAAGTTTGAAACTTCCGCAATGAAAACAAATGAAATTTATCTTATTTAATTCAGCTTAAAGTAACCATAATACTGCAAAAGGATATTTCTTCTGAGAACCGTCACTGGATAGTAGATCGTGCACTTGTTCATTGTAGATCTCAACCATTTGAACCCAGATTTCATACACGATGGCTATTCTTCTGCTCTCAGAGATATTGAAAAGGTCATTGAGAGCTCGATAGTTAACACCCCTGCTCTCCTCAGTCGCTGCACTAGGACCGCTCTGGCATGGCCATCGCAAAAAAATGAGTAAGTAAGGACGACAAAACATTTATTGATCAAAATGCAAATGTAGAAAGGACTCATACCATCGTGTAGGTTTTTCCGGAACCAGTTTGGCCATAAGCAAATATGCACACATTATATCCATCAAGAACAGAACGAATGAAGGGTTGGATGTCGGAATATACCATCTCTGCCAACAATCAAGCAAGAAGCAAGACATTCTTAATTGGAGGATCACAAAATCCGTAACTTAGACAAAATCAGCTTAAGAGAAACAAAAATTTACGACTCAGAGATGACTAATTGCGACGTGTAAATACCCAGAGACTACTTAAAAAGAATTTGATTAGAAATGTAGAGAGAGAAACCTTGAGAAGCAGCCGGAGCATACACCTTGTTGAACTTGAACATGCGATGGCCATCTTTGCCTTGTTTGGAGGGATTAGCGACAACCAACTGTCCATCATCACCAGTACGTTCAATGATCGAATGTTTTTCACTCTGTCCAGGAAGTAGGGGCCTAATCCTACAATACACTCTGATATTACCTGCGCATCACACAAGCCACAAAAATCAAAAGCTGCGACCCTCACAAATGCCACGCGTATTGGAAGTGCAAGTCAAAGTTCATGCACCTTTTAGATCTTGAACCTCATTAAATAGCCTCCTATTTTCTGCAAGAACTTGGTGATAGTTCTCTGCTGCGTAAGCTAATGCTTCAACCTGTTGTCCTGCGGAAAAAATTTAATTGGACTTTTGAATCGTTCCATAAATTTAAAATATTTGCATTGACGGAAAGAAAAATTATAGTAGACCAACCAACACTGTTGAATTCCTCTGAATAGCTTCTTTGGGTGACCAGAAGTTCATGCTTGATGGACTTGAAAGAGACCCTTAGATCCTGGAAGCTTTAGTAATTTAGAGGCACGTGCGTGTCCATGACAACATGAAATTAATTTCAGAGGCAGAGAAGATGCAGCTTACACGTAGAGCCCCAAATTGAAAATCCATAACGCTATGGAAACTCTGCTCTTTCTTGTTCCATTTCTGGTTTTTGGATTCTGAACATGCCTCAAGTTGTTTCACCTTATTTCTTGAGCCTGCCAAGTCCTGCTCAAGTTTTCTTATCCTCTCTTCAAGCATCATTTTAGCCGCATTAGCTTCTGTTTCAATATGCAAGTGACGAAGCTGGTATGTCTTCTTTGCTGCTTCCAACTCCTGAACCTTATTTCCGTATCCTGCCAAGTCCTGCTCAAGTTTTCTTATTCCCTCTTCGAGTGCCAATTTAGCTGCCTTAGCTTCTGTTTCCATTTGCAAGTGGCGGAGCTCGTATGTCTTCTTTGCCACTTCCAGCTCTTGCTTCAGTGCTAAAATTTCTAAGTTATGGCTTTCCTTCTCTTTAGTCAATCTAGCAAAGTCTTCCTTGTCAAGCTTCCTCTTCTCTTCGATCTTCTCTTCCTTCTTGATCTTCTCGGTCTGCATGATGAAAGAGCACCACTGAATCATATCACAAGTGTCCTCAAGATGTTCTCATGGATTCATAATTCTAACAGAAAATGTGCCACGTGACAAAATGCTGGCACTTCACCTGGAGTCGCCAAAGCCGATCCACAGAAATCTGTGCATAATGAAAAGCACACTATGAATTCTGTATCTGACGTAATTATAAACCCAAATATGACCTTCCATTTGCACCAAGTTGATCATTTCACTGACCTCTGTCTCTTCACAAGGTCCAGTTGCCAGGGCTTCAAGTACCTTAATCCTAGATCGATACTTCTCCTCACGAGCCTTGAAGAGATTATTTTGCTGAATGCATGGTGCATTTATTAAGCAATCATCTAATAGAATCAATAGAACGCCAAGAATAATTCAAGGCATCTTACAGTTCTTAAATGTTCTGCCTGAGTTGATATACGCCGCTCTATCTCCTGCACAACTTTTCTCAAGAGGCACGCAACACGCTGAGCAAGAATAGCACTAAAAATCGTCAGTAACATTTTATTGTAACTATAAACCAAGTGTATGAATATGTCCACTTTGATTGTGAATTGTTCAGCATACATGAGGTATTTCGCTGTTTTTCCTTTCGACGCTTTCATCGAGGATTCCATTAACCACGCTTAAAAGTGATTGGGTGGGGGCATTCTGCAGGAAGGATCAATGGCATATTCGGTTAATAATTTTCAGAGCAATATAAGATAAGCTCATGAAATATCTGCAAAATTCAAAACACAAAAGCTTACGTCCAAACTATTCGACTTCATCATCTCCGAGATCTTTGCTGCAGGAAGGTCTGTGTATCGACCTTGCTTCAGTTGAAATACCTCATGGAACTTAAGCCCAACATGATTCATTAGTGTAGCTGATGGCTCTGTAATGAAAGTAAAATAATATATTCCATGCTTCAACGAGAGGTGTGCAAATGAAAGATATAATTTCCCGTGGGACTGTGAGCACTCGTGAGAGAGAGAGAGAGAGAGACCTGACATGACGGGACTTCGCAAAGCACGTTGGAATTTTGATTCTGTCAAAACTTTGCACCTCTCTTGTCATGACACGTGAGAAGATCATCTTGTCAAATTAGCTAGGAGAACATCAACCATTTTGAAGATACAGAATAAGCTGAATAAATATTGTGGAAAGTACCCGCATTACCATTTGGCATGAGCTGAGCTTTAATCGACAAAAGGCACTCTATTACGGGCTTCATAGATCCCTTCATTATTAGAACATTCAAAATGAGAACATTATAGTGGGAAAAAAGACTGAAAAAGCTTGTGAAAGCATCGAATAGAAGGGTGTCCAAAGATCCAACTAGTAGGCATTTGGCAGAGATTTTTTCAAATGGCCTATATCAAGCTTTGGGTGCCCCTATATAAACTACATGCATAACAAGGTCATTTATATCTGTATCAAAAGGATCAGTCCCCTCTTTTATGAATCAATAAGCTAGATGTTTCCCCTTTTTATTTTTCCCTTTGTAGACTATGCAATTTAAAAAATAGAAAGTCGCAAAGTTCTTTTACATGCATAATGAATGAAAATGCATAAAAAGACAATACCTTCTCTAGGTCTGCGATGTCAAACTTGGGGATCCCCATCTCATCCATTGCTGCTAGGAAACTTTTGATCCGGTCTCTATGAGGGGCTGAAGAGTGATCGAAATAACCTCCCTATAAATCTAAGCATGTTTTAAAAAAAACTCATCCTCCAACTGTATTATCCTTACAAAAAAAAAAGACATCTCATTTACCTCATTGATGCAACCAGGTCTCAATCTTTTCAAGATCTGACACAGGGCAGACCCGTCAATCAGGCTTGATCTCAACTCCTCGTCTGATGCTTGTAGAGGTAAGACTAAACCAGGACACATGCTGCTCAACCATTCAATGAGGAGCACTCTTTGTTTTGCTAAAAGAAGATAAAATGACGGACAAGTGAGAAAAAGAGATGACAGTAGACATGGATAGGGAAATTAGATTTCATTACCTTTGACCTCACTGTTGTTTTTCTCATTGGGAACATTGTCATTGTTCACAGTCTGATGGGATCTGTCGGGTTTCCCATTCTCCTTCATGGATTTTGTTGCTAAAGGTTCCATTACTTAATTATCAAATTCAGTGTCTGACCGCTAATTCCTCATGGCAATGTAGAGAAGAAATCAAATTTAGCAGAAAAATCGAGGTAACCACAAGGCAGTTCTCAGTGCCTAAAATAAGAGAAAAGTTGATGTCAACCATTGCCTAATATGATCAAATGCAGTGAAAGGTCCTCTGGAACATGCAATTTGCTAGAGTGTGGTTCTACAGGGTGAAAAAGAAGTTAGGGCTGAATTGGCACGAATTGCATTATGTACTCATAGGACTTCGCAAAAGCATTCCCAAAGAAGAGCTTGATATCCATCCGAAAGGTCGAAGCACACTCTAATTCCCATTTGAGACAGGAAGCTCTAAGATCACCAACCAAGAAAGACTACCTTCTGTTCTCACCATCTCACCTCTCTCTGCATCTAACAAACATTCCATTGATCATCCTTCCCTATCTTTGTAACACTTTACAAGGTGAAATGATGGATTGAGCGAAGTTGAAAAAAAGGAACAGAAGCAGAATGGTTTTGATAATTGATGATGACGAATTATCCATGTCTGTGTCATATGGTGAATGACAAACAGATCAGCAAGCCATGGCATCATAGTTAATGCAGGCAACCCTTTTAGATTAGTTGCATCATGAACCAAGCAACTCAATGAAAATGGCTCCACTATCTGTCTTAAGAAATTATGGTTAAGTAGCTCCAAGAACGGGAAGGTTCCATGAAACAGCATGACAAAGGTAACTTGACAAAGAAGCAACAACGAACTGGGTGAGTAACAATCATTATCAAGCATCCCGTAACCTCTTAACTAAAAAACGGCAGCGACAGGACCACTGAATTTTTTTTTGCAAGTCCATATGATGCCTATATGCTAAAAATCATGTACACACAATTCATGAAACAAAAACCTCAGCAAGAATATGCTTCTTGCATAGACTTCAGGTTCCCCATGCGAATATCAAGTCTATTTAACCGTCCACTCTAGTCCAATGTTTTTCCTCCATCCACAAAAGGCAAAATCATAGAATGATATCGTTCTTCCTTATTTAGTTCCTCATTACCTTTTCTGTACCTTAGGAGGCCTAATTTGACGCGACCGAAAAGTGCAATCCATAAATACTGGAAACCTATCATATGAAGAACCGTATGAAAACCTGACCTGCTGGAGACAGATGCTTGAATGTCCCCCAATGGATGCTCAACCCTCCAAGAGAATATATTCCACTATATTGAGCTTGCTCTAGGAAGCCCGATTCTGAAAGACTTCAAATCCGGCTGTTCAAGAAACTGCAAGAACAATTACAAGAACATGTCTTTCGCAATAATTTCAGCAGCGTAACTGGAAAGAAGATGAAACGCCGAAAGGTCTCACTGCGGCTAACAGAAAGACAGACCTAAAAGCAGAGACGATTGACATTGATGGTGAAATTTGTAATGCGGCTCTATGAAGTAGATTCTTTTATTTTCCACCCGAATTGATCCAAAAGGGAAAACTATAATTACCCAGATACTGTTCAATCCACTCTTTTATGATCCCCTCACGGGAGCCCATCAGAGACCATCATGATCAACATGTAAAAAGCACAACAATGCAGATTGCTAAACGGGGAAAGAGACGGCCATGATAACGTGATTTCGACCGAGAAAGAAGAAATTCAAGAATATGAACAGCACCAACGCAAGAAGGAATCAAGAACCTGAGAGAGGGCAGAGAGAGAAACAGAGGAGACGTGAAGCTGTGAGCACGTCGGATCAAAGTTGCATGAGAGATACCCAAGAAGACGACAGATTTGGAAAATCTTCCACTTTTTGTTAAAGATTAGTTTCCTTTTTTAATATAAAAAATTGGAAGTTGAGGCGGTGCTTGATCGGTCTCCCGTTTACTCTGCACCATCGCTCAAACAGGAGGGCGGCCATCAAACCTTGAAAGTCGGAGTTTTTCTGCACGCGCTCTCTCTCTCTCTCTCTCTCTCTCTCCATCGAAGTCGTGGGTGCTCGCCACGTGTCTGGACCAAACAGTGGCGACGACCCGTCTTCCGTGCGAACCTTCCTCCGTCGTCGCTGAAGGGTCGTCGCTGTATTAAAATTGGAATTATTGTCACTTTTTAATGTCGTTTTATAATTATTGATAAGGTCGATTGAACGGTTTATTGCAATTTGGAATGCAATCTGGGAAGATGAAGATTCGATTACGAGGTAATGATTAATTCGTTCTTGTTGTTTCCTCCTTTTGTCAATTGATGAGTGTGAGAAAAAATTTTGAGAAGCTAACTTTAGATTTCGAAAAATCTTTTAAAGTGATATCCAAGTAAATAGCTGTTTTAGGGTTTAATTTTTCGAAAAAGAGAAATATTAAGATACTTAAATTAAAATTTTCAATCCAAGATTGTAATCTTTATAGCTGCTCTTGGAAACTTTTTTGAATGCACTTTAGAATGTTATGGCGTGTTTGTCTAGAATTAACCGAAAGTAAAAGACGGTTAATTTCTTTTTGTGTCAAAAATTTAAAAAATTATGAAGAGATTATATGTGGATTCACAAATCAATATTTGTATGTGATGAAAGCTTGAGGCATTTCGGGTTTGAAAAAACCACAATGTGTGTCGTAAGATTTACATTAAGTGAAAAGTAAAGATCAATTCAAACACATCTGCTCATAAGATAAATTATACATATTGAAGTTGGTTTGAGGTGATCAACATAATACGAAAATGAAAAGAACTCAAAGTGATGAACTATTCTTGAAATTTTTAGCCTCTCTTATGTTACAATCCTCTTGAAGTGAACTCGAGGGAGTTTAAATGATTGCCAAGCGAGTGCAAATTATCCCATGCAAGTGGATCTTGCATTTTGGGCTCTCCCAAGTCCTAGCAATTACAATTTGATTTCATGATTTAATTATTTGCTTAATATTAAACTTACGAGTCATCATTAACATATTATAGGCCGGTTAAGGTCCAGTAAGACAAGAGAATCCATCTTACTTTTGCAAAGTAGAAATTCATAGGTCCGAAACTTAATTACGTTAGATTTATCTAACACTATTTATTGGTTCATTTTTCTTTTATATAAAAAATTTTCCATGGAATTTTTTTATTTTAATTTTTTTTTCAAAATGTTCGGAAACATTAGAAAGGAGAAAAGAAACAAAACACCATAAACAACCCTCCATTTTGCAAGAACCTAAAGTATTACGAACAAGTAAACAACCACAACTAACTTTCTTCGATCTCCTTCGGAAGCTGAAAAGTCTTTTCTCTCTCCTCTCCTTTTCCGTCGTTTTCTTCAACCTTTAGCCATGGGGAGCATTTGAACTAGTCTCACCCTCCCCTCTCTTTCGTTGATTTTATTAGCGTTTTATTATTCCTTTCTTGTTTTTTCTTCTTTATTGAATTAGATTTGTGAGCTCTTTTCTCTTAATCTAAATTTAAATTGAGAGTTTGGATTCTATCAATCTAGTTCTAGGTTTGAGTGTTATCATCTCGCTATCTAGATCAAGAGTTTAAAAAATATGATTTCGAAGATTTGATGCCCCTCTACTCTGTTCGTGTACAGGTTCCTTGCCCCCAAGCTCAATTATAATTGCAGGAGTTGTGGCGTCTCATTGAATTATGAACATTTGTTCCTCCATATGTTATTCTGTGTTTGTTAACCTATTCTAGTTGTCTCTATACAATGATGGTATAAAGGAAGCCAAACCTAGGCGTGCACCACTAACTGGCAACGTCGTAAATATTGGAAAAAAAATTTCCAGCGTGTGCTTGTCATGAGATCCAATGATCTACCACTAATTTTGTTCAATAGACATGTTCTTCTGGAATAAGTTTGTGTTTAACTTTAATGGTGCCATATTAATCATTCTTGTTTTTTGAATTTGGCTTTGTTTTTCATATTCATACTCTATTTGGATTTGTTTTATCATATAGACTATGTACATATGTATTCTTTTGAGTAATGAATATAAACTTTCGGGAAAAAAAAAACCACAACTAAAGTCACTCATCAACTTGAAGATATCTTGTCACAATTTTTTTTTTTGGACTTTTTCATTTAAACAAACAACGTAAAAATCAAGTTATCATAAATGGATATTTAAACAACGAATAGTCAAGCCAAGCAATAATAAAGCAAATAAATTACGAGAAAAAGAATAACCCGAGCCTTCATTCAACACCTCGTTATTAAAGGCTAGGGATAGAATTCGGTGAGCTGTGCATAAAAAGTAAAGGTGCACCAAATTAATAAATATAAATTCCTTAATCTAAGTGATGAGAAATTAATTCTAAATATGACAAGATGAAATTAAAAAAACTAAATTAATCCTAGGGAAAATTTCAAATAAGGGCTCACAGCATTCTCAATTTCTCCAATAAGGGCCTAAAGTAAATTTTGTCTTAAATAAAAACTTGAAATATCCTCATTTACTTAAATAAAGGTATAAAGTGGACCTCATTCAAATAAAGACTTAAAGTGGCATGTTAGTCTCAAAGAAGGATTGCATTTCCATCCTTTACGTTTTCTTATTTTCTTCATTTTTTCCTTTTTTTTGTTTTTCATAAAAGAGAAAAATTAAAAAAGACTAAAAAAGACTAAAAATTAATAAATAAATAAATAAATAAAGGCAGGAGGATTGGGCCAACCATCTACCTATGGCCGCCACCCCCTTGCTGACCATTGGCCCTCACCAAGGTGTGAGCGACCTTGTCAGCCATGGCTAATGCCTTATCAGTTATGGGTGGCAGCCACATGCAAGAGAAGGCTACCAACTACCTATATATTTTTTTCTTTTTTGAAGTTTTATCTTTTCTTCTCTTTTTTGAGTTTTTTCAAAGAAAAAATAGAAAAATGCAAAATGAAAGAAAATAAGAAAAAGTAAATGACGAAAATACTATTGACCAACCACTGAAATCAAGTCATTCTTTGAGACTAACATGCCAATCAAGTCATAATATGAAATAAGCTCCACTTCATGCCCTTATTTAAGAAAATGATAGTATTATTTGAGACCGGGTTCACTTCGTGCCTTTATTTGATAAATTAAAGGCATTCCAAACCTTTATTTGGAATTTTCCAATAATCCGATTCATATAATGCAAGAAACGCCTATATGCAATTTAAATGTTTTCTTTTTTCATCTTTTTTATTATCTTTCATTATTTTATTAATTTTTATGCAATAAAACATTCAAAGCATCTATGAAGATATTCAACTCGTTCTCAAGCTCAATTATCCAGTGCAACCACGATTGTTGCGACCTCCTTTTCTTTCGAGGGGGGGGATGATAGAGATTTAGAGGTAATTGCCTAAAAGGTGAGCTGACGACAATCGATTAGGCACATGGTCTCTCAATCTTTTACCTCACACGAGATTTGATTTATTTTGAGTTTGGATTTATCCTAAAAGATTTTATGTGAGATGGGAGTCGCCACTAACCTTCTGGACTCGGCTAAAAACGAAGTATGTCTCTTTGCCTACAGAACCAAAGATCATCTAGGATCAAGTACTCAATTACGTCAATAGTCTAATTAGCACCATTTCAGTACCTTTAACTTGATTGGTATGTTCATCTAAGTAATCAAGCATTCTTTATTACCAATTAGTAGACCCACGCAATTGAACTAACCGAAAGGTTAGAAGCAAGAAATTTAGATTTTTTTACTCCTCCGTTTGCTTTTTGCTTTTTGCTTTTTTGTATTCGGCCACGCCAAGCTTGCTTCAGCCCCAGAAGATTTTGGCTTTTCCTCTTCTTTATTCCTCCTCTTCAGTTCAGCCCCTCTTTAGATTTATATGTTTCCCTTTTGAGAATATGTGAATATATGGTTGAATTGTATCTTCAAAAGATGTAATTTTTTTTTCCTCACCTTTTTTTATTTTATTCCCAGACTATTTGGGTCAACTTCACAGTTCCTATCTAGTACTGGCTAAATATTCTCGTATTGTGTTTTAATTCAACAAGCACCACAAATGAAACCATTCTGCCGAGCGATATAAGAATTGGGCGTGGCCAATTTTCACATAGAGGTCAGGCTCACATGGGTTTGGTCCTAAAATTTCAAATCAATTTGAAACCCGTCCTCTAAATTCCAGCTCGTTTCACACTCTAGGCCGATGCTCATATTTGTGAGTTGTATTCTATTGTTTCTCTAACTTTATAAAATGCATGAAAGATCTTTAGGCAAAAATTTGAGCGTCGGCACTTTAAAATTCCCTTTTTGTTTTTTTATTTGTCATGCGATGTCAAAGTAATATCCTTTGAGAAAGCATAGTATGAAAACGATGATCAAATAAATTTTGATGGTTGATCCTACTATATTCGGTGGATAAAAGGAATCAATTGCCCTACTTGAGACAGAAAAGAAGGAAACAAAATCCTCCACTATTTACAAAGTATAGTTCCCAAGTTTTCAATATGAAAATTTCTAGGTGCTTCAGATCTCATTATATATTTCAATTCCAACATACGATCCAAAACAAGAAACCCTAGCTCTACTGAACTTGCTGATGAGTTGACTATGATCCATCACCAAAACCCAATATGTCCTGCTTGGAGATCTTTCTCATTAGGTCCTGCTTCCTTAGTTCATCATTTCAGTCCTGAAATGTCTGTGCGCACTGAGCTTGCTTGTGTTATGCACCTTCTGAACCTCTGCACCGGTTGAGTTTGTACTCCATAGCAGGCCATCGTTTTCGCTTTCATGGGTCATCGACAGCGAGAAGCACGCTGGCTGCTGCTTCCGCCCCGCGATAGGTACCGTGCCAAAGAACAAAGGCTCAGCTGGCTTAACAAACCAACCATGATAATATCATCAGAAAAGGGTTACAAGAAAAAGGGAAGACATTAGGTTACAGTCCCGGAGCAGAGGCTGAAATCGCCCTCACTTAGGCAGGCTTGGATGATAAAGATCAAGGTCATCTACATCACCGTGTGCATGGTTCGGCTTGACGGCAGCCCTCACATATTTTGCTCCCATTCAATATTTAAGGTGGTATAACCTGTCGTTGGGGCGGCGTGTCTTGTTCTCTGGCGTCAAAACGCTTCCTCTTCTCTTCGGACTTGTTTCTTGACTAATACATCTGATGAAAAAGGAGAGATTAGTCAAACAAGCAACATATAGGAAGAGCAATATCGATATGTATATGCAAGCCAAGAACATGATGATTATATGCTAAGCCGAGATGAGAGGTGCTATAGGAGCTCCCTTCAGTCCAATCAATGAGCGGAGCACAGCGGAAGGAGTTGCTCCCACACCATGCACCTAGCTAGACTCAACCTTTGATTGATTGATCACCCCAAACTGATCGATCCCTCTAACTAGCATCAAAACGATTGAGCATAACTTGATGCATGAGATGGCAGCTCTGTCCGCGCCTCGGCCCTCTATATTGGACTGAAAGGAGCTCCCTTCCCTATACATGGCTTTCCACATATCAGAGAAGCTGATTAAATTTAGCAGATAGTATTAAGGTTTCCTGGAGAGGAGGATGGGATGATATCATGGAGGCGTGCTGTTTCGCCCTCCTCCATATGTATGGCCTTCCACACACCAGAGAAGCCAATTAAATTTAGTAGATAGTATAAAATTTCCTGGAGAGGAGGATATGATATCATAGAGGTGTGCTGTTTCGCCTTCCTCTGCTGCTTCCTTTATATACTAGCTCGTCACCACCTTACGAGTGGCTGAGGTAAGATGACATGACAGGTCAGGGGAAAGCATCAGCAGCGGGAAGAGACGCCATGATTCATGGGAATCTTCCAAATGGGTTCATAAGATAACCAGCTGAGCTTTTGCTGGTTCTTGTCCTCATTCTCCTGGGAGGTGTACCTCTCTTTCAAACCAACGCAATAATCAATGAGCATCCTGTGCACTGTTGAGGCACGCCCCGTGATTGCTTTTGCTCCTCGCACAAGCTATTCAAGACACCACTGATCTGTCACCTTTTCTTGATGGAGTTTACTGTCGATATTTACTTTATGATTGATCTTTCTTTCATCGGTTTTATGTTTGAAATGACAACGTTTTGATGCTTCTTCTCGTGAATGCGCAATTTGATTTACAATGAAGGAAGCTTGTCAAGCTGGTTCACAAGGCTTGTAGGTTACATGGTGTGAGATTTTAGCATTAGTGGCTTTGGTGATTAGTTCCTCAACTCATTGCTTGGGGGTTTTGACATTCGTGCATTGTTGATAATGTTAATATGGTACATACCCTTTCGATTGGTGAAAAGGGTGCTGAAGGACAAGTTATGACGACTCTTGTTGTTATGAGAATCTCATACTCACCATAGAATCTTCAATTGGAACCATAATTACCCATGTAACCCCAATGTCAAACTCCATCTCTTCTTACCGTCTTAATAATATGTAAATCTCTTCACATGAGACTAAGACCATGGTGCCTAAGACTCAAGAGCCCAAGTTGATAAGAGTAGGGGTGTGGAACCGCTTTGAACTGGACCAAATAAACCAAAAACCGACGATTCCCATGGAGATCGGTTCAGTTCCAGTTTCAATTACTAGAATCAATGAGTATTAGTCCGGTTCTTAGTTTTATGTATGGAATCGCTTACCTGCTCACCCAGACCAGATCGATACATACATATATATAATTTTTTGAAAATTTTATGTTTTAGATCAAAACCCTAGCATGGGAGAAGACCACATATTTGTTGTCCCTTTTTTTTTTTTGTCATTTCATGCAATGAATTACTAGAGCGGAGAAGGGACTAGGGAGTATTACTCCCACCCAACGTGATCCTAAGTGGCTACCATTGTGCTCAGACCTAATTAAGTCGAGATCTCATGGTTCTCGAATCAAAACATGCACGGGATTCACATCGCCTTACTAATAGTTGCATTGTCGGTTGGCGCCCGCAAGAGAGAGAGGAACAATTTATTTGTTCAACATCATGCAAGGCTCTTACCAAATGTCTCTTTGAACATTTTGAATTGTCAATGATTGGGTATATGATGATGGAATATTCTAGACAAGGACCCTATAACTCTTTAGCATGAATTTGTTGGGGACATTTCGACCAGTTTACTATTCCAATTTTTTAGAACCGATTATTGGACCCAATCATTATTAGACAATTCTCGATTTTAAGGTAGGAATTGATCATCTCTAGATTAGAGATTTGTTAAATTATGACTCAAACTTCTAAGTTCTAACAATTAAAAGACAGTAAACATGAGATCATTGATCTAACAATCCTCGGTGGTATAAACCACCTAATCAAATTGAATGGTGTTTAGTATGTCACTGTTATTTGATGATGAAAACATAGAGGTTTTCCTTCTAATTGAACAGGGAGGCTCCTGTCCACCAAATCTTTGGGAGAAGATTGGGCCGTACATATATTCCCATTACCGAAACGTTCGTCCAAGGTTCTCGGTCAAGAGGACAGCCTCGGGAAACCGACAAAATGCACGAAACTCCGAACCCTAGTCGTCCGATGGTCGTTCCAAAACAAGGTACGAACGGACGGACGGCCGTGATCCCCAGTCCTGAGATGGCACTTTTCTTTTGTCACCATCACCCCTGCGACTTCTCCGCGAGCCAGGCACGTGTTGAATGACCCTTTTGGAGGCTTGGGAAGAGAGATCTGCAGTGGCCTTGGAGGTTTGCAGAAATCCATGTCTTCCCCTTCGTCGTTGCAGATGTTCGCATGGATTCTTTTAAGGTCACATGGCTCGTTCAGTTGGAGGAGTATCGGGTACGATCGTGAGTTGTAATCCTGAGGTGGATATCGATTCTCATCTTGACGAGACGTTGCATGGATTGCAATCTGAGAGCGCTCCGCTTTGTCCAAAATACTTTTGCATCTTTCGAAAATGCAAGATGGTACTATGAAGATTGCATGGACCGTGAGTAATTACCTCTAAGTAAGCTTTAAACAAAGTAGAGATAGAATAAACTAAGTAATCTTGAGATGGTTTCTTCCAACAGCATCATACCATCATTTTGAATTCAATCGGGCACGAATAGCCCAAAATTAGGGGAAAAAAAATTTCTTCATTGTTGATTTTCTACCAAAATAGATGGGAGAAAATTATTCAAAAAGTAATAAATCTATTAAACTTTTTGTTAATTCAGTTTTAAGTATTTTTACATTTTGTCAATTGAGTTTGTCTAATCAATTTTGACTGAAAGTTATTAATATCATAAGATTAGTGCCTTTTCTCCGAGAAGACTCTTAAACCAATTACAAGGTATGAGAGGGCCTCCCTTCTAGTCTATATAGTAGCCTTTCTTCTTCCAATGCTAAAAACAGTTCCAATGAGAAAGCCAAGCCAAGGAAAGCGAGTCCTTCATCAATAGCAGCCCTCCAACAGCTAAATCTAGGGCACTACATAGGAATAAGGAGGGGATCCCCTGGGATAAATTCAATTGGGCATTTCTCTTGGAACGTTGATTCTTGGCCACTTCTTATTAAGATAAGGTTTTCCATCTCTCAAGTTTAATCGTCCTATATAGCATGATCGACACTAACATGAATAATTTTTAATAATATTTTAATAGTTTTTAAATTATTTATTAACTCGTTCTTTTCTTTTTTCATTTTCTTTTTTTTTCCTAACCCTAGGCCTAGGGCATTAATGCCCTCACCAAGATCCAAGCAAGGACCAATAGCCTCACCTATGGCTAGCGAGGGCATCGCTCCCTAGACCAAGTGATAGCATCCTTGCCCTTGCCAGCTTATGGTTGAAAAAAGAAAAAGGAAAAAGAAAAGATAAAATAAAATTATTAAAATATTATTAAAATATTATTAAAAATTTCAACATCAAAGTTATCCGCTCTAGTGCCGATTATACCACATAGGACAGCCAACATCTACATCAGCGATTCCAATCAAAATTGGATGGATAGACTCAATTATTAAATGCGAAAAAATTCAACGTTCAATTGGTAAAATTGAAAGATTTATGACTAAATTAGTAAAAATATAATAAATTTAGGATTTTTTGAGCAATTTTCTTAATAAATTGAGTATTGGAATTGATCGCCATCATGGAGTCTCTCTTCAAAGTGGTGGGCCGACCTCTCAACGAGTATAAATGTCAATTTGCTCCCCAAACGCCTTTTTATTATTATTTTTTTAAAGGGTCCAACTATCTAACATGACACAAAGCAAGAAGAGGCCCCTGCCATGTTCTGCTCAAAGAGAAGATTAATATTGATGGTGTATTGACTTTTGATATGAGATTGGACTATACAGAACATATGGTGTGTGATCACTTTTTGTCATCTAGAGGAGTAAAGATATTCGAATGGTGACCACCGCAATGATTGGCCCTAGTGGTATAAGGATTAGTTTCAAGTGCTTCAGGGCCACGCCCAATCACGAGCTCGATGCCCTCATCGGGCCTACTCACTCCTTGGCCTTGGGGAGCATTGATTGGTCTGCAACGTTAGTTCAACCAGGTCAAGGCGTAAGTATTTCCACTTGTAAAGATGCACGTGTAAATTATATTAGAGAAATTTCACATGAGAGAATTAGTATAGTGTAAAACAATTAATATATCATAATTGGCCTATAACTCATTAACTTAAGCTTTTAAGTGAAAGTGGATCCAATTGAATATGTTGACAAGCTCAAACTTAAGTTCCCTCTTGCTCATCTCCCTAAGTGAAAGGTATTAGACATCTATTGTGCGCTCTCAACAAATAGTATCAGAGCCAATAATTAGTGACCAATGGGATTTTCAATCGATGAGCATCATGGTGTAACAACGTGGGCCCAATAGCAAACTTTGGGATGAAGTTGGACATTGATGGAGATTTAAGATGAGATATCTTGATGAAGAAAGATACCTTGATTAGGGGGGAGTGGACAAATGGTATTAAAGCCGATATTTAGTGATCAATGCAATTTTCGGGCAATGAGTGTCGTGGTGTAGTAACGCGGGCCCAATAGCAAACTTAGCCAACTTCGGGATGAAATTGGACCTTGATGGAGATTCAAGATAAGATATCTTGACGCAGAAAGATACCTAGATAAAGGATAGCAAACTTCGGGAAAGTTGGACTTTGATAGAGATTCAAGATGAGAAATCTTGATATAGAAAGATATCTAGATTAAGAGGGAGTGAATCTAACACTGAACTCACATATGAGAGGGAGATTGTTAAGATGCACACATGAGTTGTATTAGAAAAATTCCACATCGGATAAGGGAAAGGAGAATCAGCGTAATGTAAAGCAAATAATATATTCTAGTTAGCGAGGTGAAGGTGATAGGCTTTCTAAAAATGAAGTAGTTAATTCTCAAAACTGCATACTCAAAATGAAGTAGTTATGGTTCAAAACTGCATATTTCATCGCGGCATTAAACTCTGTAGTAGGCCAAGAGGATCATCAACGCTGCTCACCTCTTTCCCCCATTTTTAACTAATGAAAAATATATTCTAAATCACCTTAGGAAGATAAAACATGCAAAAATATATAGATCGATTAGTAGTTTATCAAATGATTTGCTCTTATCAGTAGTCATTTTAATAACTATAGTTGCAAAACAGTGACATCAAATGATAAAGGTGAATTTAATAACCCTCATGATTAGAAGAGTCTCTATCCTTAATGGACACGCACAGCACAATACAACTTTATTAAAGCTAGAAAACGACCAAGAATTATGGTCAACATCTCTATATAAAAAGCAATGAGATAACCTCGAAGGCAAGACGTTTCCGAATACGAAAGGATAAAGATAGCATGGCCATCAAGTAGATTGAGCAATAATTCATAAGCGTGAGAGAAAAAGAAAACTATTTTATCGCATATTTAAACTCTACATAGATAGCAAGCCCAATCGCTTCCCAATAAAGTAAGGGAGAAAATCACCAACTTGTTCTCTCAACGAAAAGATTAACCTTAAATGACGTGATTCCGCGCATGTCCATGTCCATGATGCGTGATAGGACGAGCACCAAAGAAATGTAGAAGATCCTCAATAAACATATCTTGTCAATGTATATTAACGACAACGAAGTAAGTTACATTATATGCCAATTTGGATATTAAAGAAAAAAAAAACCATTTAGTTTAGTACATGTCCTCGTCCAACGATCATGGAAGGGGTCGATGAACTTGCCAGCTAAGATGGGGCGGATGCATTGCAAGAATCTGATGATAGAAACAAATGAGAAGTTTATATGGCTTCTGCCTCAGCGGAGAGATGAAAGTGATTGCTCAATCAATCACCCCTTTTTAGTGTTAATCTAGAGAAGTCCATGTCAAGGTAAATAAGGGATTGAGGTTTACATAATTTTAGCTCTCTCGAATTATACATCGATACGCAAAATTTCGATTAGCCTCGGTATCACGGACAGAAAGAAGGTACTTTGTGCATCTGCCCATGCAATAATACGTGGAGAAATAAGATCATCATTAGTGAGAATTTTCGAGAGTTGAACTTAAAGTTAGGTTGTCATGCATATATCGTGCAGACAATGTATTTGATCAGTTGCACCACGTCAGCCGTGTAATGGAAATATAAGATACTCTAATAAGATACTCTGGCCCCAATTGGACATTCTCCCACGGGTACCAGCCAGTATGAACATGTTAAAGGAAAAAACAAACCTTTTGAACTCGGCCACAGTCCATAATAGTATTAGACCATGGGATTGGTCATTAGATGGTACCGTTCTATCAAGCGGCTGATTTGTTATAGAAGTAAGCATGGTTTTAAGGTAAAATTGGGAACCAAAGAACCGGACCGGTTTCTACTAGTCCGATTCTAGATTTTAGGATATGCAAGGTATGGCCCAAGTTCCAAAAATTGGGGAACTAGTTCTGACAGATGGATTCTAGGTGAAATCTAGAGCATGTCTTTGTGTCTTTCTTGATCTATATACTCACATAATCTTATGGTATTCCATGATATGTAATAAAGAGTGTTTAATTGAAACCACTAACTTAAGCTTCCATTTTAGATTATAGCCATGATTGAGACTTTTATTTTGTTAATATTTCATATTCATTATGTGTTCAAATATGAGCTATGGTCAATGAATTATAACAACAAATGGTGGTTGTTAGAAGTAATGATTTATTACAATCGTTCAATCAAGAATACAAGTGGAACTTGAGTAAATCCCAAAACCGATCTTGAAACTTATGACAATGTAGATTCTAGCTTCCAAATAATGCATGGTAGGTTTCGGGCATTAAAAATTTGGGAATCAGTTCCAATGGATAGGTCTCAGGTTTCAAACAAAATCCGGAACAACCTTATACCCATTCATCTCTAGCTTGTTAGATGTAACATGGGGGTCCAAGTTTCTTGCTCTGGAACATGGGTCTCGTTTGGTTGTTCTTCTTCTGGGCAGGCCCAATTTGTAAGTAAAACGGATAATGCTGGCAGTGTTGAGCCTTGGGACCGTGGGCCGGGTCAGACCTTTTCAGGCGCCTCACGAGCTCCATCGATTCACCGCGTCGACAGCGGACCGGTGGCCCCGCCTCGTGCTGCCTCGAAAAATCTGCTCCGGTCGCTTTCGAGTGGCGAGTTCTCATGATTTGGAGATCATCTAAATGATGGTGTTCGGCTATAATTGGATCGGTTATATGCATAGGACGCACTTGTCCTTATATCCGCATTCTTTCTAAAAATTTATCCGTGAATAGAAAGAAGATGAAAGAAGGTTGAATTGAGCCACAAGTTAGGATAAGCATCGTATGTGTTGAGTGAGGAAAAGTACCACAAAAGCCTTTAAATCTATTGCATGGTATTAATTTTGCTCTAAACTCTTCAATTGAGCCAATTTTATCCTAAACATTTTGAATTGATACCAGTCGATCCGATCAATTTAAACTGAAATTTATTTATATGGACACCAATCATCCTATATAGTCTGTTCGACACTAACGTTGACATCTTTTTTATCTTTTCTCTTTCCCTTTTTTTGGCCTGTGGCCGGCAAGGTTGATCCTCGCCGGGCCGCACCTGAGCAAAGGCGAGCACCAATGAGGCCCCCTCACCAGATTTGGCAATCACCTAATCCAAGACAACCTCGCTGACATTTGCCCTTGCCTAGGTCCTTGCCGATCCTTGCTTGTGTGGCAGGTGGTTGGTGAAAGAAAAGGAAAAGAAAAATTTTTAAAAAAATGTCCACATTAATATCAGCAGTATCACGTAAGACATTTGGCGTCCACATTGGCAATTTCCGACTTAAATTAACAAAATGAATTGAATTGGCGCCAATGTGAAAAGATGCGGAATTAAATTGGTTTAATTAAAAAATTTAAGACTAAATTGATATCAATATAATATATTTATGATTGTTTTGTGGTACTTTGCCCGCGTTAAGTGTTTGTTCTTTCTAATTTTCTTTGTCTTCAGTTTTGACCGTGAATATTATTGTCCACTGAAATTTGTCTTAAACGATTAAAAGGAAAACAGAAAGGTTATGCCACTTACCGGCCACTATTCAGTCATTTTATTCAGTGTTGGGTCACCAATATGTGCTCCTAACACATCGCACTCGATCTCATCATATAAACCCAAACCTAGTCATTTTATTCAGTGCTGGACCATCACCGGCCACCACCATTATAGTGATCATCGCCACCACGCTGCAAGCACCACGGTCGACCTCCCCAGCCCTTTGCTCCCTAGCCCCGCCGGCCTTCTCCATCTCTCTCGCCTCTCACGAAAGGTTCACACGTGTCGGGACAGCAGCCTTAAAGCTGCTGTCCGGCAGCCGCATGACCTTTTCCCAATGAAAAAACCACCGCACAAGCACGAAAGGACGACCGGCTCAACCGTAATAGGGGGCTCCAATCATTCCATCGATGAATGAAAACTGCATCTTGTCTTGTGGTCGAAAACAATGACTTGGAGAATCTCCCAGATCCTAATTTCGTTTTAGCCATTTCTATGGCATGACTCCTATCAAGTCACTCATCATTGATCAAGAACCCCTTTTTTTTTCTTTTTTCACTTAGAAAGGTATAAATAAATAAATGGTGTTTCTTTTTTGGCAATAAGAGAACCATGATATATCTAGAAAATGACGGTACGTATAACAGAGACAGATCATCCTTGACAAGCTTGTCAGCAACAATGTTAAGGTTCCTATCAAACCTTAACAACTGGACACGTCTTTTGACGGAACCAAGTCCTGAATATCTTGGCCGTCGTTGCACAGGAGCCGTAGCTTTTTGATGCTAACCTCTTGGGGTGTGCCTCCATTATTGTGTTAAAAGAATTCAGATATGGACTTTACCCGAATGCATGTGAACCGACAACGATTACAGAATCGGGAGATGAAAATCAACGAGAGATCTTTTAAGAACAATCTACATAGCCAATCAGGCGGTATCTAGGCTGATGGTTTTCGTACACCAGACTCGGTTTACATTACAGTATGGTCAAAGACATGTTGCATATGTTGAGATTGACGGATTCAAAAGGAACCACTTCCTTGTAACCCGACTCTAATTGGTTGTATCAGATAATAGGAATTGAACTCGGGACCTCGTGCTTCTTAAGGCGCAAGATCTTAATCATTTCATCACTTGCCTTAAAGAACTTGGACATGATGCTAAGAACTCGGTTTTTCTCTCCAAACATTCAATTTCTCAAACTTTTTCTGTCATACTGTTCATTGCAATTGCATACAGCAAGTCATGTCAACAGCCAAGGAACCCCAACGATTCGTCGAGTCACGGACTTTTGCAGGCGGGTTTGTGGTCTCTCCTCCTGTTAATGAGAACAAAAGGTTTTCCGCCTCAACAGGGGACGACTATGGCCAATTCGAGATTGTGGTAACGAGCGAGCATCGGACTTTGGACATCGACCAGCCAAAAGAGGAAAGAAACGACACATTGAATCCCAGGAATTTCTTTCGCTCCTCGACATATGCACGCTCATGTCCGTGGCCCAGATTTATCGGCGAGCCAACGAAATTAACGACCTCAAAAGCTGAACTCTCTCTCCCATCTGAACATGAGGCCACGATCGACGATCCTTGGTCTTACAGCCTTGCATCCAATGGACCTAATTGCATCTTTGCATCTCGCCGAGAGAGAGAGAGAGAGAAACAGACAGACAGACAGACAGACAGAGAGAGAGAGAGAGAGAGAGAGAGAGAGAGAGGAGGGGGGCGTTGGAAAGCAACCTTTTGGACTGACGAACAAAGGGAAACAAAGGTGTAACAGGAATAATTGATACTGAGAGACAAAACGACAAAAGGGTCGTGACCTGCTACAGAGAGAGAGAGATAGAAGTGGGGTCGTCGTTTTTGCATGGGAACGAGAAACCCTAATGAAAATCCAAGGCGCTGGGCCCCCACGAGGAATCCTCCTCGGCGACGTCCAGCCAATGGGAAGCCGGGGATCCGGATGAACTTCAAACCTCCAGCCAATCACCACTTAGATAAGACCCCCGACCGCCCCCCCCGTCCCCCACGAAAACAACAGGGACAGACACTGCGCAGAGAAACTGCCAAAAAGCGCATGGCAAGCGAGCAAAGGCATTTCTCACTGTAGGTCAGCGTAGGGCCTCCCCTCAAGTAGTAGAGCCGGGAAGCCGATCCATATCAGAATCGCTCTTCCATATTCAAAAAAGAAAGAATTCGAATGAATGGACAAATTTCTTTAAAAGGAGGCAAAAAATCTATCCTAGAGTGAGAGACCCATAATATCACTTCTCATATTTCCTGATTGGTGGGGCATGTTCTAAAAAAGAACCAAGAAGCCGGTCCATGCCAGAATCGTTCTTCCATATTCGAAAAAAGAAATTTATATGAATGCATAGAGAGAAGAATCAATAATTGTACCCGTTGGGACCTCCACATAAATTCTCTCTGCCAACTCTCTTCTGCAACTCATTCATTCTCTCTCTCTCGTTCTTCAGTTATCTTGAAACCCGTGGGCGCTCGCCGCGGTTTCGGTTCTTTTCCCAGCTTGTGTAGGTACATATTGTGGAAGATATTTGGCGCTGTGCCAGTCGGCTTTTGTGAGCGATCTGCCATGATTACTGAGAGGAAGGCTGCCAAGGCCTTTGGGGCGAAGACAGCACGCGCCTGCGACAGCTGCCTGCAGCGGCGAGCCCGGTGGTACTGCGCCGCGGATGATGCCTTCCTCTGCCAGGGCTGCGACTCCTCCGTGCACTCCGCGAACCAGCTAGCACGGCGGCACGAGAGGGTCCGCCTTGGGACGGCCTCGTCGTCGTCTTCCAGGATGATCGGTGGTGGCACTGAGATGCCATCATCAACCCCAACCCAATTTGTCGACAATTCAGCTGCTCCCGCGTGGCACGGTGGGTTCACCCGCAAGGCCCGGACGCCCCGGATCAGCAAGAAGATCCTGCTCCGGTCGCAGGCAAGGAATAACCAATGTGAGGACGACAAAGTCTTGAAACTGAACCTTGCTCTCGACGACAATTTCATTGATCACAACCTAGTCCCCGAGATCGGCAACGACTTAGGAGGGTCGCCGAACGAGAATTACAATGAAGAAGAGGAAGAACAGTTCCATTGTCGGGTGCCAGTTTTCCACCCTTTCACGTCCGAAGTGATCAGGGATGAGATGGCGGATTTGGTGCGCATGGGCGATGATGTTCTCCAAGATGGGTCGTTCGACCTGCCCTCAGACATGGACCTTGCAGAGTTCGCGGCCGACATGGAGAACTTGCTGAGCAACGACAACGAAGAAGGGACTGAGGAAGATTTCGCATGCGATGTGAAGGACCTGGCAGTGTTGTTGGAGTGCAAAGAGGAAGGCCAACATGAAGAAGATGGTGTGATTGGGGTTTGCTTTGAAAGAAGAGGAGATCAAGGAGTGGTAAAAATGGAGGGGTTGGCGCGAGGAGGAGACCTGGACTGCCACATGGAGATAGGGATCAACACAAAAGGCGGTGGCGATGATGATGTGGACTGGGACTTTGATTTCTATAATGACAATCACGGTCAGTCGCTAGGGATTGAAGAAAAGGAAGAGGAAGAGAAGAAGATGAGGATAGTGATGAGTGGTGATGTCGAAGAAAAGGCGACGATGGAGAAGAAGAGGAAGATGTTGTTGAGGCTGAATTACGAGGGTGTGATGGCCGCTTGGGCCAGTCAAGGCTCTCCGTGGACAACCGGAAACCGACCCGATTTCGACCCTGGCGAGGGATGGCCTAACTCCGATATGGTATTGCGCTCTCTTTCTCTCTCTATATATAATCTTTCCAGAATTGAAAGAAGAGCAGATCTTATATCCTATCGCTTTGGTAATAATGCCTCTATATGGGAGTCATACACAAGTATGTAAGTTCAGAGATAAGGTTTCAGCAGCTATTTGCATGTCATTAGTAATAGGGCGTGTAGTTGGAGTAATGAAAAGGGAAAATGGTAATCGAAAACTCGACAAGAATTGGGTGTGTCTGAAAGTTCATCCTTCTTCTTGTTCAATTCTGTGGGAAAATTCAATAGATGTTCCTGTTAGATCTCTTTGGCAATATGGTATAATCAATGAATTGGTGATGATGCCTTGGATCGTCAGGACTTGCTGATTTCATCTTATGATTGTTTGCTTACATAACATCATAGTCCACACATTGAGTATAGTCATTCATACTCGTGTTGATCACCATCAGATTTTCATGGTACCCTCTTCCTGATTTTTTGGAAATGGCGTAACTACGACATTTATCCCCTCATTGTTGCTTTTGGAATTAGGTTACCGCGAGCCATTCCTCCAAGTATCATCGCCCATTCGCAGAAGCAATGGGGCTTAGGGCTCTCATCGGGGGCGAAGATGGAGGAAGAGAAGCGAGAGTGTCAAGGTATAGAGAGAAGAGAAGGACCCGGATGTTCTCAAGAAGATAAGGTACCAAGTGAGGAAGCTCAACGCCGAGAAGAGACCTCGGATGAAAGGCCGGTTCGTCAAGCGGATGTCCTTCTTCTAATTGGGAATGAATAAATAACATTCGCCGTCCGGAATTCCCTCGAATTCCTGCACGAGACAGCGCAATATGTAACCTAGGAAACGTAAGCTACCAAGTTCGATTTTTGCAAGGTTTAGGCAAAAAAATTGGCGAGCAGCGTACTTCAGGCTTTGTACGATGGCCTATGATATCGCATTAACGGAATAAAAACGCTTAGGTTTGCAGAGTTCAGTGGCCTCTCCCTCCGCTTGCCGCTCGAGTCGAGCTCAAACAAGCACTAATTATTAGGGCTGCTGCAATAAGGAAAACCTAGCTGAGTTTATCGATTTGTACATGTGGGAAGACCACTGTCTATGTATTCTAATCACTTAGTCTGATTACTCTAATCACCTCATTCTCTTTTGTCATGTGAAATATGAAGCCAATCTCGTACGTCCTCAATGTGGCTTTCTGCAGCAAACTGGAGAGTATTCTTGCCTTCTCCAATCAGGTTCTAAAACCAATCAGGGAACTTCCAAAGACCAAACGATCTCCATGGATGGGCAATTTGGTGAGAGCACACATCTAGAGTAAGCTTTTAGAGCAATTCCCTAGTGAGTAAGGTTCTAGCACTATTGTCAGGGGCCTTTTCTTGCTGGGCTTGGAAAGAATCGGTCGACCAGGAGTGAAGAGTTCCCACCCGGAAGGGGAATTACCTAATGAGGCGCAACTTTCTTTTTGGCGAGTATCGCCACGTGACTTAGGGATCCTTCCTTAAATGAACTCATCCTAGGATACTTTAAGAGCGAGTAAGACTAGGTTATAACAACACGGTAGAGGTTAGACAGCTCTTGCCAGCTAACCAGGACAGCGGTAATGAGTCTATCGTGAAATGGTACCTCGTACTTGGAGTTAATTGGCATTTGAATATTAGTCTCTGGTAGTTTTTTCTAGATTAAATCGATGCACATTGGGAATAAGAGTAGCTCCTTTGAATTACTACATTTTGGAGAGTCTAAAACTATATGAATGCCTATGGTTAAGTTTAGTTGTCTGATTTTTAATAGGATAAGACTGGATAGAATAAGATATAAAATCCAAAGATTTTACTATATCATTTCACTATTTTGTGAATCATAGTAATAAAACCGAACATTTTCATATATTGTCCATTATTTAGTATAAATGGCATATCGATATCTATGAATCTGAAAATGTACAAATCGAGATTGTAACAACAATTCATGATTCGAAGCTAAAGAAACTACAAATGAATAACAGAGATAAACTCCATCAATCAACTTATGACTATTGTAAGATCTAGATTTTAAATAGCAAAGGAGCTTATTGACATATTCTAGAGCCATAAGTCCGACTATGGCAAGAAATGTAAATAGGTGACAACAATATCAATGAGGCAAATTAGCCAACAATGCCACATTTAGTAAGAGATAGAAAACAGGATCATTTACCCTTGCAATTTCGAAAAGTATGGTTTGTTGACTCTTTCGCTACTTTCGTGACACTTCAACTTGAACCGCAAAACAGGAAGTTTCGATTCTCATACTACTTTTGTTGCCTTTTAACATGAACTAGAGAGTCAGGAGGAGAAGGAGCTTTCATGGAGCTTTGATATGAATGAAATAAACACAGAGGAGTCATGAAAATTGAGCATGAACCAGACACGCATACGAAGGAGAAGGAGACAAAAAGGGTAGGTTTTTTTTTTTTTTTAATCTCATTAACTCTCATTCTTCGAGAATCAAAAAGATGTTTTTCAATTTTGATCTGTCCATTTTAAAATTTGGGTTCTTTAACTTCATTTTAATTACTTATGTTTTATTTTTTTTCCATCTCTTTTTTTCTTTTAATTTTATTATTTTCATCATTCCATAATAAAAATTTTATTAAATAATAAACTATACTAATATACTTCACATAGGTAATATATAATAGATACTATATACAGGATATATATTAAATGGTAGAAATAAATTCAAATATTTAAATAAAAATAAGAATAAATATAAATGAAAATTATTTTAAAATTTTAATTTTTATATTAGAATTCAAATATTATTTATATTTATTTTTATTTTAATTTTATTAATTTAAGAAAATTTTATTCGAGAAAAATCATTTTATATCATAAATATAAGAAATGTTATCCACTTTATCTTTTCTACCTTGTAAAATATTTTTATCCAAATTATTACCCTTATATCCAACTTTATCTTGTCTTAGGTAGAAATCAAACAAGAAATAGAATAAAATTTATCTTATCATAACTTTTATCTAGTGCAACAAGCTTTTGCTTTTATTTCTCGAGATGCAACAAACCTTCTTATTTACTCTACATTGAATAATCTAGGGAACATCAACAACAAATTTTTACTAAAGCCCAATAAAGAAAGGAAAGAAAATGGAAGGGGAGGAAAAGAATTTTCTTGTTTTACTATATAATTTTTTTATTATGTTCAAAGTAATAATTTTTAGGTAAACAAAAGAGAGTCATTTTTCCTTCATCAATTCTTACATCAAATTGAAAACTATTACAAATTGATGAATGTCAAAACAGTTGCAAAGTTTGAGAAGAATTTTCCCTTCCTCAAGAACTTTGAGTGTAAATTCTTGAATTAGCAAGATAAATTATCTCCTCTTTCCTTTACTAGACTATAGGAGGAAACGACATTTTTGTTTACACATCCATGTTCGGTAGCACTTGAGTCTGCCACCCAATCTTTCACATTGGCCACAGTATCAACTTGGGAAATGAGCACAGCTATTATATCATCAAAATCATCTACTTAAACCAAAGTGAATTTTAGTTTTATAGGATTTTCATTTTCCCCATAATTTTTGTTTGTCTGATTTCCAAGTTATGATACATCCACCAAGGTGGACACATATCCACTAATAGATCTTGTACAATCTAAATTTGAGATCCAGTTACCTTCATATTTACTTCACATTAAACCCCTTCACACAGAGAGAGTCTTATCTTGTCTGGTGAAAAAGTTGAAAACCGGATTTTTCGACCGTTTGATTGGCCCGGTTTTAGAAAGGCCCGTGCTATAGTACACTCGTGATTTTTCCACCGTTGGACTGTGACATAACGGATCTCAGCCGTCGAGTGGATTTCGGGAGCTATTGCCGATCTTTCGCCTTTCGATCCGATGGCACTCCTTGGACTTCTCATTCCTCCGAGAAGGGCCGATTACGAATCCAGAGCCTCTCGGATTTTTTGCAGGATCGGATTCGAAAATGGAGCAGAGATAGTTTTCAAGATGACTCTTTAAAACACGCAGGACAAGTCAAGAATGGTAATGCACATGGCTTTGATGTTTTGTGAGGTTAAATAGGCCATGTCCATGCGGATTTGAGAACTACGTGTTATTCTTAAGTCCTACACGAGGAAAATGGAGGAGATACGGATTCTTTCTCAAGAAGAATGATTTTGCCAAAATTCTTATAGGAGCGCCCTATTCCACATTTATATAGATGATTCCATCAAGTGTATACCACAATTTAATAAACCACCAATAGTTATGGGAATCGTTAAGAACTTAACCCAACCTCTCTTTGATTGCAATCTTGCACTATTCTCACCTTATGAGAAATAATAATTTTAATAGTGCATCCTTAGGTCGACAAGGGAATTTTGTTACCCATATGAATCTAATTCATGGAATTGTCAATCATATAGGTTGAGTTACCATTATTGTTGATTTTTCTCAATTGGTTTAAGTCTCATTCCCCACGATGAATAGTCAAAGGATCGGTCGAATTCACTTTTGATTTCACACAATCAATGGATGATAATTCTATTTTTAAGTGGCTATTTTACCACGTCATGTTTCAATTGGACGTGTCTATTTTTACTATTGCAAGTTTTATTCTTTATGATGACTATTGCCCTTGGCAATCACAATACATATACGCTAAAGGTGTTGGGTTTATTTCCAAATAAATACCTACTAAGAACTTTTTTAGCCACTCAGCCCATTGCTAGTCAAATCTAGAGTAATACTCTTCTAACTCGAAATCGAGTTTGTCCTTATATAAATGAGATACAGTACAAGCCAAAGTCTTGTCAAATGTGAGTTTGAAAAATTCTCTCTTTCCTAAGAACTTGAGTGGTTCTTGAATCACCAATATATATGATCTCTTCTCTTCCCCTACTAGAGTGTGGGAGGAAAAGACATTTTTGTTTGCACATATATGCACGATAGCACTTGAGTCTACCACCCAATCCTTCACCTTAGCCACAATATTAGCTTGGGAAATTAGTGCAACTATCATGTCATTAGAATCATATGATTCAACCAAGTTGACTTTTGGTTTTGCAAGATTGTCATTTCCCCCACAATTTTTCTTTGTCTGAGAGTAAACATATATTCACTAATAGATTTTGTCTAATCTAAATTTGAAATCTAGATAGAGTAATTGTATCCTTCTAATATGGTAGGGAATTCACTATAAAATGCCAGAATGACACAACAAAGCCACAAACATTAACAATGTAAAAAACTCTATTTCTCTCCTTTCATCATGTAAATTTGTTTCGTTTGAATATGTGAAAAGTAAAGAGAAGAAATGTACCACAAGTTCATAAACTTAGATGAATGCAGAAGTGATTCATGGTGCTTATGTTATCACTAGATATAGACATCATCCAAAACGGGTGGTTGGAAATTGCTGAGAGAAAAAAAAAAGAAATATATATATATATTACAAGTCGCCTCACACAACAATCCGAAGACATCAAGCTTTTCATGTAATTGTCCCTGAAGATAATTTTTCTTCAATCGCATAGAAAATCATAGAGATCTCTTTTTTTCACTCTCATTAGAAACATGCAAAAATAAATTTCTGATGCATCAAAACGACCTCTTTCACAAGATAACAATTGCAATGCTTCGGTTCTAATAATTAGAACTCTAAATTAATCACCTCAGTTATGACATCAAGCTATTCTTAAATCATATAAGGGGAAAAAAAACACCAAAAGCAAATACATCATAAGACGGTGAAAATAAGGAAAAAGGAAAAAATATTAAGATCGGTAGCAACAACACGACTCAATCTATCCACGGAAAACCACAAGCAAGGACCTACTATAGGGACGATGTATGGAGCTTCATATTGATCTCAATGGCTAATGCCTCCGCGAATGAAAAAAGGACCACATGTGTTAACCAGAAATATACACACGTAAGGTTACTGAAAATCAGAATGAAATGTTGCACTTACTTATTAGTTTGAGGCGGAGTCCGCTAAACGACATGGGCACATTCCTGCAATCCTTGTTAAGTGTCATCAAATTCCACGAGATAACATCACTCGTTCTTCTCTCAGACAATTCATCGAACATGTGCCGGGCGGTATCGATAAACCCGATACTATGCACAGAATCGAAATGGGTGGCTCGAACTCCATTTAGCAAGCCCTTAGAATCCGTCGCCCACGAGCCATTTCTTGGCCTCACCTCCACCTGACACAGACGCATGCCCAGGCTCGCCGCATCACTTCCTAAGTTGCAAGATCACCGAATCATGTCGGGGTCGTGATGCACACTGGAAAATTATCCTTAAGATTGTTGGAAAAAGGAAAATCTATTGGAGAAGATGAAAATAAGATCAATTGTCAAGGACATGCATGCACAGTCTTTAAGGATGATTCAATCCTTCCGTGTATGAAACTTGGTGCAATAGGTTTGAGCAACAATTTCTCTTAGAACACAACAAACCTTCTTTACTTTACACTGAATAATAAATGGAATATGAATTATAAAAGAGAGCGCCGTTTTTTCCTTCATCAATTTTCACATCAAATTGAAAACCATTAAAAAAGCCATTACAAATCAATGGCAGTTATAACGGTCAACAAAATCTTTACAATTTGACGGGATCGAAACTATTACAAAAAATCGTTACACAAGAATGATTTTCCCGGCCGTCATTTTATCAAACACGTTACAAAAACTGTCGAAATATCCAACAGCACCTCTCTCTCTCTCCCGTTCACACCCATGCCCGGGGTCCTTGTCTTTTTCGGACAATTCATGGTATGGACATTGACGATTGCTATCCAGAAGAAATGACATGGACGATGCTTCATGTTAGATATTTCTAGTTTCGATAAGCTTTCGACCACAACTAAGTTGACTTCTGCGAAATGGACATTAAGCTCCACCGGACCTTCCTTTCTTATTAAATTGGAATGGCTATCTTCAGTAATGAATCGGCATCTTTGATCCTCTGGTATAAGCAGCACTCAAGTTGGCCACTCTCGTATTAAACCATTGCATTAAATATTTAGCCTTGTGATAAGTGACACTGATTAGACAGAAAAAGGCAAAAGGAGGGAGAGGGCAAAAGGCGGAAAGGAAGAAGATCCCACCAACCCAACATCAGGCTCGCATGCGAGTTAAAAGGAAAGCCCTTGGGATGCCAAAATGTAAATAAATATTTATCCTTTTTGGTTTTTATTTTTTTGGGTTTGCAAGGACAAAAGAAGAGGTGACGCAATGTCCAATTGGAAGAGATTAAAAATTTAGGTTGAGCGATGGGCGGGTTCAATCTGGACGTCAAATCTAACCAGTCCAAGGAATTTCAAACGATTAATAATTCGGTGCCGGAGTAAAAAAAAAAAAAGCTTAGTAAACGGTCTTGACTGGTTTGACTCCCAATTTTCAGCCCTAAATCAGTTTTAAGCGGGCCTTGAAACCAACCTTTTAATCGAAAACTGTTGCAAAAATCAATAAGATTGAGCATTTCAATATAAGTAGGTCATTTATGATTTCCTAGTTAACAATTTTTTGCAAAAAATTAAATAGAAAACGAAGTTAAAAGGGAGCAAAAAAAAGGTCGGTCGGTTTTCAAGTTGACTCTAACCTAGTTGGATTCCCGATTTCAAAAATTAGAAACAAATTCCAAAAAAGGACAGTTCCAGGATTCCGATCTGAAAACTCCATCGACTTGGATCGCTCTACTAGAAATAGTCATATCACTGGCGTGGAGTAACCATAAGCTAGGACTGTCTATGACAGCTGGCCCTGTTTTTGTGCATGCCTGGCTTAAATGTCACCCCTTTAAGAAGGTGGAAAAAAAAAAGACAACGAGAATTTTGGTTCGTTTTTTCCAACCAAAAGGGTGGAAAAGCGAGAACGCTCGCAGTCAATTAATCCTATTGTCCGTGTCGTTTTTCGCCTCGCGGAAGTGGTAAGAAAGAAGCAGAGTTTCGGGCGAGGCCGTGACGACCCAATTCAATTCTTGAGGAGGAGGAGGAGGAGGAGGAGGAGAGGGCCAGAGAGGAGCAGAGCCTCGCGGAGGAACGCTCTGGGAGCTTCGAATCTTTTGGCTTTTTTGCCGAATCGCGGGGCGGACGGCAATTGGGGGAAGCTCCGGAGGATTCTTTTTCGAGTAAGGAGTGTGAGCTTTTTTCCATTTTCGCCACGATCCCTTTTCGTTGATTCCGATATAAATACGATTACGGTCCGCTACCTTTGTATCTGTTTTGTCGTGGAAATGAATCTTGTGAGAAAAATTTTGAATCTTGCGGGGTTGAGGAGTCGGGTTTGCGTTTCTGGGTTGGTGGGTTTGTCTGGTTTTTGATCGTTTTCCGGCATGTCTTCGCTCGCAAGGTGTCGGATTTCTCGAGTCGAGCGACGAAGAACTCGAGCCGACATCAAGAAACGTGGGATTTATGTCGTTTGGGTTTGATCTGGCCACTGGAGCTCTGACGCAGCTCTGTTTCTCTGCTCTGCTTCTCCGGTCAGTCACGTGCGCGCCCCACTCGTGCTCCGCCTGGTGCATGCAGCATCGGTCGCTTGATCGGAGCGTCGTCGGACCGTGTGATCCCGCCTCGTTCCATGCGATTGGAGTCGAAAAGGTTCGTGGGCTCTCTGTTTCTTTCGTCTTCACCGGTTGAATTCGGCGTTTTGTCTTCTGATTGTCATTCGGGTTTTTTAGATGGATTCTAGGTTTTTCTTGGAAGACGAACTGGTTTTCACGGAGTGATCAAGTTAATGATTCTATCTGCTTATTTCTTTCTTGTTGGTTCGACTTTGTGTTTGCCTTGTGAGATCTGTACTGAGGTTTTTGATGGGCTTTAGGTTTTCTTAGAAGACAAACTGGTTTTCACAGCATGATCTGTTAATGATTCTATCTGGTCATTTCTTTCTTGTTGGTTCGACTTTGTGTTTGCCTTGTGAGATCTGTACTGAGGTTTTTGATGGGTTTTAGGTTTTCTTAGAAGACAACCTGGTTTTCACAGAATGATCTGTTAATGATTCTATCTGGTCATTTCTTTTTTGTCGCTTCAACTTTGTGTTTGCCTTGTGAGATCTGTACTGAGGTTTTTGATGGGTTTTAGGGTTTCTTGATTGGTTTTAGGTTTTCTTGATGAATCTTAATTCTACTGCATAATTTGCGCAGGGCTTGCCTTGGTCTGGGGCTTATTATTAAACGAGCAGAAGTTTGATCTTGAGTCCAGGAACTTGGTGTCACTGGGTTTGGAGTTGAAGCTAGGATAGTCGAAAGAACTCGAGATTTCATTTATTTCTGCTTTTCATTTTAGTATCATCTGAGGTAAATCGGTTCATCGCCGATTAGATCTTTCAGGCGAGTGAAGATGCCTGTTATTGATAGGAGACTGTGGCACCCAATCATGAGTAGCGGGAAAGTTAAGGCAAAGCGACCAGGCGATGAGAAAAATCCCGAACACATGAGGAGAATCCGTGTAATGTATAGGGACCCTGATGCGACTGATTCTTCCAGCAGCGATGACGAGGGCATGCACATTGCTGATGGGGCCGTGATTAAACAGAATAAGCAGATCATCAAGGAGATAGTCATTCCTGTCAATGCGCATAAATCATCTGGTGAGAGCTGCTCCCACACAAATAATGGTGGCCAGAAGTATATTAGCATAAACAAGAAGTTTGGCAGCGTTGTTTCTGCATGTCATGAAAAGAAAAACATGCCACCTCCTTCCGAATATAGAGGAGTGAGGCGGAGGCCATGGGGAAAATATGCAGCCGAGATTCGACACCCTATCAGGAAAGTTCGGGTGTGGCTCGGGACTTATAATACTGCGGAAGAGGCTGCCCTAGCTTACCAAAGAAAGAAGCTTGAATTCGATGCCCTGTCTATAACAGGGAAGAACAGCACTACTTGCCAAGACTTGACTGGTCCTTCTTTCTTGGTTCCATCCCCTTCATCGGTACTCGATGCCCCTAGTTCTTCTTCACCTGGTAATCGCCCCAAAGGATTAGCCCTAGAACGACATGGTGAGAACAAGGTGCGGGTATTTGGCAATGCAGGATCGGAGCCACACTTAGATGATGATTCATGCATCCAGGAGTTGTTACTAGAACCAGTGCCATCAGTGTCAATCACTGAGGAGTTTGATTGGGGCGGCTCGGACAAGAATTTGCTGCTTCAGGATGGATCTAACAATGGTCTTGAGGAGGATATTGCAGGAATCATCGAGGATCTTTGCGAGGATGAGTTTGGCAAGGACGGGATGCATAATCTTGCCAACATCGAGATCAATCTAGACAAGGAGGAGCTTGCTTGGATTGACGATGCCCTGAATTCACCATCCTAGTTGTTGCAAATCAAACTGCTGCTTGCCTTTATGGTGGTTGTGTAGAGCATTATACCAAAGGAGATCTCGAGTCGGGGTGAGCCGTCAGTCGCCGGATCGCCAACTCTACAAGATTTTCAGGTGAAAATTTTGACAATCTAACTATAGATGTTATGTTCTTTTGAAATGCATATGGATGTCGGAGAAATAAATCCCCTGGAAGTGTTACGGGTTTTGCCTATTCTTGTTGCTGTGCTCTTAGGCACATTCAATTGCAAGTGCAATAAAGCTTCTTGTGATGACGATTTCACAAAACAATCTCTAGATTAAGCTTGATACAAAAGCAGGGCCCAGGCGAACCTGCCTTAGATCGCCGGGTCTAGATCCGTGCATGAAGGCGGCGTGATTTTAGGCCAACTCGAATAGGCGGGGCGGCCCGGGCAGGTCGGACCCACGTTAATTCGTGGGACAAACAGGCAAATATCAATTATAAATCTCTGTATATTATTTCTTTTATGATTGCATTGTATGAAGTTTGCTAACTGTCAACATAGAATACACATTGTGAAAAAGACACCATTATGTGAATTGACAAACACTTGTCAAATCCTAGATTCATTAGGAAGTGGATATATCTGCTTGCGATTCAGGAGATTAGTGATTCATATTAATTGAAACGTGCTGCAAAGGGTCAGATCAGCTTTAGGAAATTAGTGATTCATATTAATTGACACACGTTGTTAAGGGTCAAATCGCAATCAAATCGTACCATTCAAATTGAGAGCTGTACATTTCGAAAACTATTCGTACCATTCAAATTGAACTATTCGTACCATTCAAATTGAATCGTACAATTCGAAAACTATGATTTTGCGTTTGCTTATGGGGGGAGATGATCACCGGACTAAGGTCGGGCCTAACTTGTTGTCGAGCCTAAAACCGAGCTTGACTTGGATCCAGCCACAAGCCCACAATTAGTTGTGGGCCCATTTGGCTTGGACAGAATGGTAAGCCCATAATCAGATCTTTTGTCTAATGATAGTCATCAACCCATATTACCTTGCAAGACTCGCGCACAGCGTTAAGTCCCTTTCAGTTGGTTTCTACTTTTACATTCCGTTTATTCTAAAAAAAAAAAAAAATTTAGAAAATCTTTAGATATAAAATATTATCGATAATGAAAATAATATTTCATTGACAAATTACTTCAAACAGTAAAATTGATCTTTATTAGGAAAACATTTTAGTGGAGACAACTTCTTAGCTTTCCGTTCTATTTGACGCCGACTTCTACTTTTGACCGATTACCAATTTTGCGCTTTCATGCTTGGACTTCTATTCTACAAGAAACTCACAAAACCTAACGAATATGTACAATCATATATGTTTTTTCCTTGTCTTCATAAGGGCGCATTTGTTTGACAAAAAATAAATATTTATAAAATATTTTCTTGAAAATAATTCTTTATATCGCTTGTGGAAATAAATAAATGAAAATTATTTTTATTGTCCATAAAAAATTTATATTTTAATTGTTATTCCTGATGTAGATATTTTCTATTAGCTGATTATATTGAAAATATAAATGATTAAAGGAAAATATTTTTAAAATTATTTATATTTTTAATGGAGTATAAAATTAATTTTTATTAGACGTCGAACGTCGATTCCTAGCACACAACCCGATAACATCGCAAGCGGGTCGGATGGTGTCCACATGTGACTGTGCGGAACCGCTGATGATGACTTGTCCACCGATTTTTGTTTTGATTCGTGATTTTTTTTTTTAATTTTTAATATATTTCTCGGGAGGAAAATGGTCAGCATTGGGCCTTTTCCCACAAAGTCAAACTTTGCATTAATTACCGTGGGTACACGTGGGCCCGAAATTTGAAACGTCGGGCGCCGCTTGGGGCCCACTACTATGGGCCCACCACGGCGCTCAGCGAGCCGCCGGCCCATCATCGAGCCCTCATGAAGACGTCAGTAGTCGGGGAAAATCTCTGCGCTCGAAACACGTCGCTAGCCCTTTGAAATTTCGATCGCAACGCGACTTGTAATGTCGTGGAGGAAAAATTGTTTAAAAAGTTATAAATTTATTACGCTTTCGTCAATTCAATCCTAAATTTTTTAATCTTGCTAAAATTTTATTGTGCTTAGTGGCCCCCGCCAGCCACTAGGCGAGGGGCCACTAAGCACTTGCCGACTTGAACTTAGGGCATCACGAAAGACAAGCGACCCCTGTACCTCCAAGGGGACAGCTTTATTCGGGGATTGGAGTACAATCCCCATTGATGAGAGATTCGATCTCATCCGACATGTGGATCAAGCGCCGCTTGTCTGATCAAGCGCCACTCGTTTCCTACTCCCTAGCAAGAATCTCACATAGCTTTATGGTCCCTCGTCTCCTACCTAACCTAGCACATGAAAAGGAAATCGCCCAACAATGTGTCGAATTGATTCATATTTATCGCAGTTTGCCCTAAAAACTAAAAAGTATATTTAACCATAAATACATGTAATTGTTATGTCATTAGGAACAAAAGAAAAAAACGGTGTATGGTGTATTTAAAATAGGGGTAATTTTAAAAAAAAAACTAATTTTATTTCAAGTGAAATATTTTGCCTAAACTTTTTTTGCCTTGTCAAAAAGTAATAACTTTTGATCCAGCGAAAAATCTAGCTCAAACTTTTTTTATCTTGTAAAAAAACACCAATTTTAAGTCAAGTGACAATTCTGGCCCTAACTTCTTCTTTCTTGTCAAAAAAAAGGGTTATAGTCATGAGCTTGGCAAATCTCGTCCATGGAGTCTCTCAATGGGAGATGGTTTACTGCATTATATTACAACAAAATGGAAAAATTTTACTAGAGAAATTCAATCTGAAGATCTTTTTGACTCGCTAGTAAAGTGTAGGAGACAATAAATACTTTCATGTTATTCTCCAAATTATGGCCTAAATAAGAAGACAATAAATAATACTTTAAATCCAATCAGCAAGTGCACATGGATTTATTGCTAAGGACAATTAATGGATCTAAGTTAAGGAAGGCCAGATTTGGAAATTAAGTGAAAGTGTGTAATTTTTTTTAAGACAAAAATAAAGTTTGAGCGAAATTTGTCGCTAAAGTTGGTGTTTTTTTACGAAACAAAAAAAAATAATTGGTCAAATTTGTCACTCAACTTAAAGTTGATACTTTTTTTTATAGGAATTGGCCATTTAAAATAGGGTATTTTAAAGTAAATAATTGACCGTATTCGCAACATTGTCAAGAAAAGGAACACAACAAAGAGAGAGAGAGAGGGGGGCATTTATTTTGCGGAAAAAAAATAATCTAGAAAACATTTTCCGAAAAAATGATTACTTTGTCTCAAATGAACGAATGAAATTATCGATAATGAAAATAATTTCCATTGAATAGACGTTTGAAGTGATACAGAGAATCATTTTTAAGGAAATATTTTCTAGACTATTCATTTTCTGCGGCATGGAGTTAATATCGGAAAAGGTTTACAAGTCGATGTTGACACGTCGCGAGTGTCCTTGTGCAAAATTATTTTTCATTGCACAAAAATTAGGTTGGAGAGGCACATGTATACCTTTTTGAGATTTTCTGCGGCATCAAAATTAATTTGGAGTAACTGTGGTATAAATACATTCGATTTGAAATTTTTTGTGATATTAATTCATTTACCGAATCTCTTGAGGCTGGAGTTGCTAGAACTCACCTACTTAACTCCGCTTAAAAACCACAAAAAAGAAAAGGAAAAGGAAAAGCATTTTTAAAACAATAATTAAAAAAAGAAGAAGAAGGTAAAGGTTCCTTGCTTCCATGATTTCAGCAAATCGACCAAGCAGACCAAACCAAAAGGCATCATCAATCAAATAAAGTCAATTTCACTTTCAATTTTCACACTCCAATTGGCGCTCAGCGAGCCGCCGGCCCATCGTCGAGCCATCGTCGCACAGTGCTCAGGCGGTGACGCCACTAGCCATTGGAAATCTCGATCACAACGCGACTTGTAACGTCGTGGAGGAAAAATTATTTAAAAAATTATAAATTTATTACACTTTTATCAATTCAATATTAAATCTTTTAATTTTATTAAAATTTTATTGTGCTTAGTGATCCCCACCAGCCACTAGGCGAGGGGCCATTAAGCACTTGCCGACTTGAACTTAGGGCATCATGAAAGACGAGCAACTCCTATACCTCCAAGGGGACTGGGGATTGGAGTACAATCCCCATTGATGGGAAATTCGATCTCATCCGATGCGTGGATCAAGCGCCGCTTGTCTGATCAAGTGCCACTCGTTTCCTACTCCCTAGCAAGAATCTCACACAGCTTTATGGTCCCTCGTCTCCTACCTAACCTAGCACATGAAAAGGAAATCGCCCGACAATATGTCAAATTGATTGATATTTATCACCGTTTGCCCTAAAACTAAAAAGTATATTTAATCATAAATACATGTAATTGTTGTGTCATAATCAGGAACAAAAGAAAAAACGGTGTATGGTGTATTTAAAATAGGGGTAATTTTAAAAAGAAAAACACTAATTTTATGTCGAGTGAAAAATTTTGCCTAAACTTTTTTTGCATCGTAAAAAAGTAACAACTTTTGATCCAGTGAAAAATCTAGCTCAAACTTTTTTTATCTTGTAAAAAAGCACCAATTTTAAGTCGAGTGACAAGTTTGGCCCTAACTTCTTCTTTTTTGTCAAAAAAAAAAGGTTATAGTCGTGAGCTTGGCAAATCTTGTCCATGGAGTCTCTCGATGAGCGATGGTTTACAGCTTTATATTACAACAAAACGGCGAAGTCTAATTAGAGAAATTCAATTTTAGGATCTTTTTGACTCGCTAGTAAAATGTAGGAGACGATAAATACTTTCATGTTATTCTCCAAATTATGGCTTAAATAAGAAGACAATGAATAATACTTTAAATCCAATCAGCAAGTGCACATGGATTTATTGCTAAGGAAATTAATGGATCTAAGTTAAGGAATGTCAGATTTGGAAATTAAGTGAAAGTGTGTAATTTCTTTTTAAGACAAAAAAAAATTTTGAACCAAATTTGTCACTAAAGTTGGTGTTTTTTTACGAAACAAAAAAAAAAAAAACAATTGGTCAAATTTGTCACTCGACTTAAAGTTGATACTTTTTTTTTTTTGGAATTGGCCATTTAAAATAGGGTAATTTAAAGTAAATAATTGACCGTATTCGCAACATTGTCAAGAAAAGGAACACAACATAGAGAGAGACAAAGACAAAGACAGAGACGCATTTATTTTGCGGAAAACAAATAATCTAGAAAACATTTTCCAAAAAAATGATTACTTTGTCTCAAATGAACGAATGGAATTATCGATAATGAAAATAATTTCCATTGAATAGACGTTTGAAGTGATACAGAGAAATAATCATTTTTTTAAATGCGGCATGGAGTTAATATCGGAAAATATTTTCTCATATTTATTCATTTTCATATCACAAAAGATCTCAAACTAATAAAATAAATGCAAAAGATCCCAAATCATGGAGTTAAAAATTATGGTAAAATCAGTTGGCTTTAGTAGATTTTCCATTCTCAATTCATTTCTTGTCAAATCTAGCTTTCCCAAAACCTCGTTTATGCACCCCATTTATGTTGAATTTCCATGTCACGTGTTAATCATCCTAGCTTATCTGCCACGCGTGTTTCCATGTTAGCATGATGGGTACATTAGACAGAAGCTGATAGATGTTGACACGTCGCAAGTGTCCTTGTGCGAAATTATTTTTCGTTGCACAAAAATTAGGTTGGAGAGGCACATGTATACCTTTTTGAGATTTTCTATGGCATCAAAATTAATTTGGAATAATTGTGGTATAAACACATTCGATTTGAAATTTTTGTGATATTAATTCATTTACCGAATCTCTTGAGACTGGAGTTGTTAGAACCCACCTACTTAACTCCGGTTAAGAACCACAAAAAAGAAAAGAAAAAGGAAAAGCATTTTTAAAACAATAATTAAAAAAGAAGAAGAAGGTAAAGGTTCCTTGCTTCCATGATTTCAGCAAATCGACCAAGAAGACCAAACCAAAAGGCATCAATCAAATGAAGTCAATTTCACTTTCAATTTTCACACTCCAATCGGTGCTGCATAATACCATAAAAAATAATAAAATAAAATAAAGTAAGAAAATATCCACGCGACCGCACTAGTAGTGGGTAATGCCGGGACGAAATGGTTTGCCAGTGACATGCTGTCCTTCGCGGAACCATCGTACCGCTCGTCTTTCCCGGCAAGATCGCAAATGGAGTACGGGGAGAGAGTAAACAATGTTTAAGGAATGGGATCTGTTTTTTAGTTTTTTACCATGTGGGATTGTCCTTCGCATTAGGTGTCGTGTGAGGCTCAACTACAAATATTATATATATATAAAATTGATCCTCGGGTCATTTTTTATTCCATTTTGCTTCTTCTTTCTTCCTTTTTTTTCTTTTCCCGTCTTTGCTTTTTGGGTAATACTAACAAAGAATCTTAAGCTAGATCGGTTTTGACAGCGACGTCCCAAACTTTATATCGCGTCACAAAAAATCATAAACTATGCTTCCTGTAATGTCAATGTTAGGATTGAACGTATAAACATGGATAAAAAGAGATATCGAAATATGAAATTTATCTCGATTCACTCTTAAATTAGGGTTATATTCAATAGAAGATTCCATCATAATTAGCGCATTCCACTTATTTTACACAACTCTTGATTACAAGGAAAAGATATTATATATAAGCAATAGTAACTATTCATGAATTCGAACTCAAGTTACTTGTAAAATAGGTACTCAAACTACAAAAACTCTACGGCAACTGAGGCCCGCCGAGTTGCCTCGGTGTAAATTGTATTGTTGCAGCACCGAATATAAATTTGGAGGTTTGCGTAGCAGTTTTTTTTTATATATATATATTGATGTCTTAATGGGAAAGGTTTGAAATTTTGTGTGATGTTTTTAATTTTTTTATAAAAAAAAAAAGGATGTGTTTTTTTTTTTCTTTTGGCTTGTTGTACCCTTTATTCTTGTTCCCAAGAAAGGAGATCCTCTCTATCTTTTTTTTTTTTTTTTTTTTTTTGTTTTTTTGCTTTTCTTTCTACTTTTCGTGAATTGATTAGGTTGACCCACCACACCGAGCCTGTGTCCCTGGAGCTCTTCGGTCATTTCTTAAATTCAAAGGAAACCGCCGATGTCGCCTTAGCCCCACCACGTACAAAAGCGACCCTCACGCGCGCTTGAGTCCACCATTTTCTCTACTGCATCGCCCTCAAGCTCGAGGTCACAAAAAAAGAAGAAAAACAGAATTATCTGAAAGTCTTTATTTTGAAAACGATTGCTTACATTGTTTTAATCCAAAAATATACTTTTTACGCATTCATTTTTTTCAAACGATCGTTTTCGGGAAAATGACTTTTCGAGAAACGAGAGCGATTTCGATTGTAGCTATTCGTGTTGGGAGTTGGGTGTTTGTTTGTAAAACAAACAAAAGTACTCTTTCTCCTTATCCCATGTAGGAAAATTTAGAGAAAATGAGTTACTTAACAAGTGTGAGCTATTACAGTTTGTTCAAAGAAAATATTAGGTGTGAGCTAGATCTCATAATACCTGCGTGCGAATACATGAATAATTACGCGATTTTGGCGTGATTATTACCCGCAAGCGCGCCCACAATTTAATTAACACTTATCCCCTACCTTTTTATTTAATTTCATATGGTAACTTTGTTAATCAAAAGGTTGTATTTATTTATTCCACATTTTTTAAAATTATTAAATGCTACATTTATTATTAAAATAAAATTAATTATTAGTATTTTTTATTATTTTTTGTTCCGATTTTTTTTATGTCTTTTCAAGATGTAATTTGAAAAGCATATCAATTCAATTAACAACCTTTCCCAAATGGTCTTTGCAATCGTACTGGTTCATTTTACAACTTTTTCCAAAGGGATGTATTTGTTTATTAAGATTGATATAAACATGTCAAGTTTTGAGAAAACAAATAAATAGTATCTTTTTAATCTTTTTTCCAAAACTACAACCATTTTTTCGAATTGTTTTCCTTAAAAGACCCTAGAGAAATATTAGAATTGCTATCTAGTATTCTCATCGAGACTTTATTGTATCCTGGAGGAAATTTGCCAATAATCTTTAGTAACTTCGTGGATCAAATAAATCATTAAAATAAATAATATCACTCATCAAAGTCTCATTTCATTGTCCTATCCACATTCGAAGTAAGTTTCTCAACAATACGCCTACAAATTTGGCTTAGACTGTAATAGCATTTGCTCTTCTTTTCATGGGATTTGGGTTCAAGCATGTTTGGAGCACTTCGAGAATGAAATCCCAACGCTCAAGAAGATAGATCAATCTAGTTACTTGCCCCTATAAAAAAAAAAAACGCTAACAATTTAAGGAAAAGGTATATTTACACAAAAGTTGACACAGGTACATTAGAGTTGTGTATACATAGGGACTTTGCATGTAAATTTAGAAAAGTAAAAATAAAGGTATATGCCCTTAAAGGATGAACATACACAAGGCACACTAGACTTGTGTATACATAAAGTATATTTTCTCAAAGGTATATTTAATTATAGGGTTAAGAAAAACCCGAACCGACACATATGCGATAATTTTACTCCAAATTAATTTTTTGACTACAAAAAACTCAAAAACTAATATAATTGTGACAAATTTACCTTCCGTTAGTTTTTATTAAATTTTACTGTCAAATTGTTAAATTGAATGACACATAATAATTATCAATTTCGAGTTTTACCCTCTGTTTAATACTGGTGCACCAGTTTGTGATTTTTCATGGTATTAATCTAATTTAATGGAAATTAACGTAGGGTAAAGTTATAAAACTTGAGATGTAAATGTACTAATTTGAGATTTTTAGTGGTAAAAATTAATTTAAGGTAAATTTATGATAAATATACCAGTTTGAAATTTTTAGAGATAAAAAAATTTAATTTCAGGTAAATTTATTATATATTTTCAAATTTGAGATTTTTTTATATTAATTCTTAAATGAAAAGGAGTCGGCGAAACTTCAATGTTACGTCAGCAATGATGATTTGGTCCAGTCAAATGGCCGAGCCGACGCGCGTGGCCTAACTCGCCCGCGCGCGTGGTGCTGGTCCTTCCCCCTCTCGCCGTCAATCACCACCTACCGGATGTCGCCAGGCCGATGCCGTCACTTTGCCCCAATAACCCGTGACGTCACCAGCCCCTCGGATTGCAACCATCCAAACATCCAACGGCTGAGATCGACTTGGCCCGCGAGAAAGGAAAGAAAAGCTTTCGACTAGCCGACGCAGGCATATGCTCATGGCCGCACTACTTCTCCGAAACTCCCCTCCCCTCTCTTTCTCTCTCTAGTTTCTCTCTCTTCTGCATTTTCATATAACCATGCCATTGCAGTAAACTATGCGCACAATCTGATATTTTTTCCATTAAAGTAAGACCTCGGAAGACCGACAGTTTTATATGTAGCGGCAGGGGAAGTCCTTGTCTTTTTCGTGGATCCTCGTTCTCCTCGTCGCGGTTCCAAAATCGGGTTTTGAGAGGAAGGGGGTGGGAGCGCGATGGAGGCGGAGAACAAGGTCAGGAAGGCGAGGGAGACGGACGATCCGGGCCGGAGCAAGAAGCGGAAGCTGGCGCCGGCGGTGCTGCAGGCGGCGCCGGCGGCCCCGGCGGAGGGGTCGCCGCCGAGCGAGGAGGAGGTGGAGGAGTTCTTCGCGATCGTGCGGCGGATGCACGTGGCGGTGAAGTACTTCGAGAGGACGGCCGCCGGGGCCGCTGGCGGGGGCAACGCCGCTGCCCGGGAGGTGAGGGGCAAGGCGTGGAGATCGGCGCTGGAGAGCGGCGCGGGGTTCGTGGCGGCCGAGGAGACCGACGGCGGCGACGGCGACGGCGAGGACAAGGAGAAGAAGGAGACGCCCGACGCTGCGGCGTCCGCTAAGGCGGCGAGCGGGGCCGGGGGCTTCGACCTGAACGCCGTGCCGGAAGGGGGCCCAGGCGACGATTAGAGGCGGCGGCGGCCGGCCCGGCGCGGCGCGGCGGGGATCCGCGCCTGAGCTGCGGGCCTTCTTCTCCTTCGGTCGTGTTAGTGGTTTCCTCTTTTGTTTTTTTATTTTTTTTAACTTCCTAATTTACTTAATTTCACCTTTTTTTTCCCTTTTTTTTTTTGGCTATGTGGAATATCAATTAATTCCGCCGTCGTTAAATAGTTTAATTCGCTGCTTAAATTGTAGACTAGAGAAAAAAAAGAAAAGTCAACTCTGTAGTTCTGTAACTTAGGAACAGGAAAAAAAACTGATGAACTTAGTTTTGATAATATGTTTTATAAAATGTAATTTTCTGTCTTTTTTATCTATTTACTGATGATGTCGGCCAAAAAAAAAATTGTTAGTGTTTTTTTATTATTTTTGTTATAGATCTACTCTCGGATAATTGCTCGTCTGTGATTGGCTGGCGCTGTCTTCCTGGGTAGAAATTCTCAGATCGAATCGGATGCGCGAAACCACATTCGCGCGGGCCCCACTTGGAGGGGGGGGTATTTTCGTCCTCGCGGGGAACGAATTTTCTCCCCTGCTGGTAGTAGTAGGTCACTAGGGTAGACCTGTTTCGGAAGGTCGAATCATCCCACGTGGCGTGATCGGGTGACGTCGGATTGCGCCCGTCATCATCTTGTCCGTTCCTTCAGGGAGGAAGATCAAAAGTCAAGATGTGAAGAGAAATTGAAGCCGGAGTCGCCATCCGCATTTCGCGAGAAGTTCTTCGGAGTTTGCTTGAAGTTTGAACGCGCTTGTTGGTAGAAAGTAAGGGCTCGATTATTTGATGAAAAATAAATAATTTGAAAAGTAATTTTTTTTAGAAAAAACAATCATTTATATCAGCGAACGAATAAAAAATATTTTTATCGTTCTCGAAAAAGTGTATTGTTGATAATAAAAGTATTTTATACCGATTAATTATTTCAAGAGATACAAATGATTATTTTGAAAAAACTTTCTTTTCAAGTCACTCATGTTTCATTAGACAAATGAAGCTTAAATTGCATTAGTAACATTTTTTCATTTCATTAGTTGGGAGAATGGGAAATTTCATCTTTCCGCAGCGCCTAGAAATTCATGTATGTTGAATGTTTTGAATTTTGGGTGAAAACAAGAGAATTTTGGAAGTTTTCTGTGTGTAATTTTATTTTCGAATAATAATCATAAAAATGTGCAAATAAAGAAATTATAATTTAGGACCCGTTCGTTTCATAGGAAACTCATGTTTTTGGAAAACATTTTCTTAAAAATGATTACTTATGTCGCTTATAAAAGCGAATGGGCGACGGATATTTTTATTGTCTATAAAAATATTAAGATATAAATTGTTAATGATGATGAAATTGTTTTTCTGCTAGCTAATTATTTTCGGTGATATAACCAATCATTTTCATGAACTTTTTTTCTAAATCATTAATTTCAGCGAAACAAACCGACGGTCGGAAGAAAAGTCTTGGTCAAAAGTTAATTGTTAATCTAGCAAAAAGAAGGTCGGAAATCAAAAGGAACACCAATAGGAAAAAGTCTCAAGGGACTCGGACAAAAGTTGGGTCTACCTAGAGAGATCAATCTCCCGTAGTAACGTGCATAACGGGATACATAAATATAATTATATTATTTTTATCCAACGGCTAATTAAATTTAGAAGCAAAATGGGTAATTCAAAACTATTTAAATATAGCATAGAAAAGAAAAAGTACTTTGGCCTTAATCAGCAACTTCGTTTCTACATAGGCACCTATAGTCAAAAGTCTTATCAAAGAAAAGTCTTATCAAAAACTAAAGTATGAGACTTGATGCATGAAATGATGGGACAGATAGTGCACTGTTTAGATAACTAGTCATAATTACCGAATAAAAATTTATAAGCATCGATTTACGGATCGATTTTTGCCAAGTGACTCCATGCATGCTCTCGAACACCTATAAAAATTAGAATAGCTTGTCAACAAGAAACCCTAAGGGTTTTGATTCATTAGATTATATCAAATCCATTGCTATTGTTGATTGCTCCCTCTCTTGTCGTTGTTGAATGAGAAATTTATAAGCATCAATTTGTAGATTGATTTATGGCAAGTGATTCCATGCGTGCTTCTAGAAATTAGAATAGCTTGCCGACATGAAACCTTAAGAGTTTCAATTCATTAGAAAAATATTGAATCCATCTCTACTATTGATTGCTCTCTATCTTGGCATTGCTAAATGATAATTTATAAGCATCGATATGTAGATCGATTAATGCCAAGTGACTCCACGCATGCTCCTAAACACTTGTATAAATTAGAATAGCCTATCAACACAAAACCCTTAAGCGTATCGATTCATTAGAAAAAAATATCAAATCCATCTTTGTTGTTGATTGCTCCCCATTTTGTTGTTGATAAATGAGAGTTTATAAGCATTGATTTATAGATCGGTTTATGCCAAGTGACTCCACGTGTGCTCTTGAACACCTATAGAAATTAGAGTGGCCTGTCGACATGAAACTCTTAAGAGTTTCGATTCATTAAAAAAATATCAAATACATCTCTATTGTTGATCGCTCCCCATCTTGTCATTGCTAAATGAGAATTTGTAAGCATTGATTAATAGATCGGTTTACGCGCATGACTCCATGCATGCTCCCAAACGCCCATAGAAATTAGAATAACCTACTGACACGAAAGCCTAAGAGTTTCGATTCATTAGAAAAAAATATAGAATCTATCTCTATTGTTGACTACTCCCCATCTTGTCGTTGCTGAATGATAATTTAAAAGCGTCTACTCATAGATCGGTTTATGCCAAATGACTCCATGCATGTTCCTGAACACCTGTAGATATTAGAATAGCCTGCTGACACGAAATCCTAAGAGTTTCGATTCATCTTTATGGTTGATTGCTCCCCCATCATTGTCGTCGGTGGCAAATGCTATTATATTTCTGTTTTGAATCTTCCAAATTATTTACGTGAGAGATTCGGACCCAATGATATTCGGACCCTATTCTTTTTCCCAACCCCTCAGGGAAAAGATTCGTTTTTTCGATGCAAAAGAGGTGGTAGAACCAATGGAAATTTCTTTTCTCGACTCATCGCGGGACAGAACGGACAGATCATATTGTTGCGTACGACTTTTAGCATTGGCGCACCCACACATAGGACAAAATCGAGTTAGTCAGGCTTTGCAATTATTAAATTTATTATGAACAAAAAGCACTTCCCATGCACGTTGTCTCACGAGTTAAATATAGAAAAATAAAATTATATTTTCGCCATGCCTTTGATCTAATTGCCTCGACGTGGGAAAGAAGGCACTCACTCCCCGGCTGCACAACTTATTCATGTGACTTGGTCTTGAGTTTCCAAAGTCAAATTAAATTAGTGAATTCGTCAGTTCAATTAAAAAAAATTGGGTAGGTTAGACCTCCTTGTACGACCTGCCCCGGGCTAGCCCCAATTTTTTTTTTTTTTTTGGGAGTGGAAGGTTGTTAAACCTTCCATTTACTTTGAATTGACTCTCAAATCTAACCCAATATAGTATTTTGACCAAGACCTCGTCTCTCTCGAATTCCATGCCCTCTATGAAAATAGAATTCTTAAAATTTTATGAAAAATGATTGTTCTCATTAAGGTTTGTTTTTTTTTAATTAGGGTCGAGTGTTTTTAATCCATATAGAAGAAGGCAAGAAAATAAGTGTAGGACCCAAACAAGTGGGCCAGCCTCATTGGGCCTGTGGACTTTGAATTGGGCCTTCGGCCCAATTTTCGCTGATGAAGACTGTTGACCAACAATCGTTTATCAAGCGATCATGAGCGAGGTCCCTAGTCAATATATGCTGGCATTGCAGCCTATTGTTCTGTGTTTTATAGTGAGAAATCGGAATTATAAAAAGCGAAACGTGACTAATCTCGTTTAGACGAAGAACAATAACCAGTAATAGCGATCCACAAATCGGCCCGCTGCATAGACTAATCCTTCATAAGCACGCCTAGTACCTATCTTAGGTCAGCTTAAATCCTCAATAAAAAACTTATGCTAACAACAACAGCGGGACCACAGCCACCGCGAGAAATGCGGGTCGGCCTTCCCGATCCAATGTTGTGCTGCTGCTCAGCCCAGGGCCGGACCTGATGATGCTCGGTCTTGGCGCCACCTCCACGACCACCGGCGAAGCTGGGATTTTTCCGGCGTGAAAGGGGACATTGGAAAACAGAGAAGATTGCATGAGAATTAGGATTCAAATGAGTATAAAAGAAACAGCAGAAAAGTTTGTGTTGGTTCATATGTTAGTGGCATACCAGCAACCGTGTCGTTGTTGGTCCTCCTCGCTCCTGCGGAGACATGCGGAGCATGTGGTCTTGGAGATGCAGGCATTCCTAGGCCTCCAAAAGACAAAATCATGTGACAACATTGAACATATGAATTGGACAACATGTATATGTGTGCAACTAACGACAAATCATCGAGCGAACTAAGGTTTACATCGACCCTGTGAAATGAAAGAAAGCGCATTCGCGAGGGAGAAGGCTCCTCCGAAGCTGGAAATCTTTAGTGAAAATGCTTGGTTTTGAAGGGTTGAATCCCATTTAGTTTTGTGGTTCCTTTAGTTGTTTGGTTGTACCTGAACAAGAAGAGACATCAGCTCGGAGGTTGCAGAGCCGGGGAAGTTCAAGAACCAGTGTGCCATTAATAGGCAGAGGAACGAGGGACGTGTCGTTGAGCACGAGGCAGAGGCAGTGCGGCTGCTGGGTGTAGATCTGGCTGAGGTTGTTGCAGCACGGCTTGGATGGCGACCGGGCCGTGCCCTGCACGAAGGGAGCGCAGGGGGCCAGCGACAGGAGCCGAGGCTGGCACGAGGCTATGGCAGGGTCTTGCGAGAGGGCGGCGGGGGTCCAGATGAGGAGAAGGAGCAAGGAGGAGAGGTGGAGGAGGAGGTTGAAGGGGACAATGTGCAGAGAAGTCATTGTTTGTGTTCTGAACTCTTCGTATTGTGTAGGTGAATTGGGATCGTAACGGAGGAGGCTTAATAGATCAAGAGCATGGCATGAACGTGAGCGTGTATTCATGCATGTTTGATGGTATTCCACAGTCCAGACACACGTTTCTTGCTCCATTCCTGGGCTGTACTGTCACATTATGGAAATGAACTTCAGTTCTGTCATCATCTTATGGCTGGTCAATAACCATTGCAGGATTTGGACAAAGGCCTTAGGATAAATAAAGAGAAGGAAGCATTTCGTGATGCACAGATTGAAAACTCTTCCCTTTGGTGAAGGGTGACTAGGCTGAGCTGAAAATTCGTGTTAAGGCCTTTCAGATATCCATGCATCCTTCCGGCACGACGAATTGACGATTCTTCTCATAATCAAATATGAGATTTGCGATCACTTAAAATTGTATGAATTGAATCTAGGCCTTTGTCCATTGAACTGTTGATAAAGCAACGAAACAAAAGTGTGAGATTTTGTGGGATTGCTACCAACTGTTCTAAAAGTTTAAGCTGTTAGATAAATACGTAGTTTATTATTTAAATATTCTAACACTAACACTCCCTGTTACGCTTAGTTTGATCTTTTGTCGTAGTTTATTATTTGGGCAAATACCACCAAAAACTCCAAACTATGCCACTTGTGACAATTTTATTCCAAACTTTTTTTGTGTTACCAAAAACCATAAACTATGCAATTTATGACAATTTTACCTTGAATTTTTTTTTTGTATCCTAAAAATTCACAAACTATGCTATTCATGATAATTTTACCTTGAACTTTTTTGTGCCATAAAAAACCCCAAACTATACTACTTGGAACAAATTTACCCCAAATTTTTTGGCTGAAGGGCATTTTTGTCATTTTCCATTCTTTTTTTTCTTTTTATTTTTTTTCCTTCTTCTCTCTTCCCTTTGCCAGCCATGGTAGAGGGAAGCTGGCGAGGGCTGCCCTTGCCGATGTCAGAGTTGGGCGAGGGTCACCCTCGCTTGAGTCAAGCGAGGGCTGCCCTCACCTCGTCTAACTTAAGGTGAGGGTTGCCTAAGCCAAATCCGGCGAGGGCGATCCTTGCTAGTGTTGGGCGAGGCTGCCCTCACCCAACTTCGACGCCAGTGAGGGTAGTCCTTGTCGGCCATGACAGAGGGAAGAGATGAGAAGAAAAAAAAGAAAAGAAAAAAGAAAATGGAAAATGACGAAAATGCCCTTCAACCAAAGACTGCGTTAAATTTGTTTCAAGTGGTATAGTTTGGGGTTTTTGGCAGTACAAAAAAGCTCAATGTAAAATTGTCATGAGTGGCATAGTTTGGGATTTTTTATGGCAAAAAAAAAGGTTCAGGGTAAATTTATTACAAATGACATAGTTTAGGATTTTTTGTGGCATAAAAAAATTCAGGGTAAAATTATTACAAATGGCATAATTTGGGATTTTTGGTAGTATTTGCCCTTATTATTTAAATATTTTAATACCCCTCTTATGCTTAGTCTAATTTTTTTCCTAGTACTAAGTATGGAAATTTAATTGAATAGGCAAATAGGGGCCTAAAAGATTTGAATTCAGGATCTCCTATTATGATATTATGTGAAATTTTGTAAGACCATTGTTAACTGCTCTAAAAATTGAAACGGTTAAACGAAGACGTGATTTATTATTTAAATATTATAATAAAAAGATTAATCTAGCATCGGTTCCACCACTGAACTGCTGATAAAGCAAGTTCGGCAAAACTTTTTTCAGGGTTAGTTTTGCATCTGAAGCTGAGACGAATCAAAGAGATGCCTCCTGCCTTTGCGCCTGGTTTTCCCCGGGGCACCTCTGGGTTACAAGAAAGAGATGCTCTATTCCACCGCAATGCATAAAACAATGCAAAGAAGTCAAGAATAACGGGCGAGCGAGCTAGGCTAGCCTGTGCACGTTTGCCTTTGCCTTATCTCTCTCTCGTTCTTCGACACTAGAGATCAGAATCAGATTCCTCTAGAATCCAAAGCAAAAGATTTTCAACGTCTGTGTTCTTTCCTCTTTCAATAAAACCCTTTTCAGGTTGCCATCTCGGCCACACTGATTTCGATCCTGAGCGCTCGCCGTTTCGTCTGGCTGGTTTCCATGAATGGAAAGGTGAATGCTTTTCCCTTTTCCCTTTTTTTTTTTTCTTTTTCTGGGTTGTTTTGCTCCAGTGTTTTCATCAAGCATTCGGAGAGCAATACTCAACTTTTTGCATGCTGAAAGAAAGGTTTTCTGCTAGTTCTGTTGCATGGTACTTAGGATCAACATCGACTGCAACGGCTGTTATCGAAAAGTTCAAAGAGCCCTCCTGCAAATCCGAGGTAATCCCTTTTTTTCTGAGCTTCTCTAGAGGAATTATACATCAGAAATGTTCACTTGCTCCCGATGGGAATCTTAATCACAGAACTGGAGACCCATCTGATAGAGGAGAAGCAGTGCAGGGTAATCGTATGCGGCAAATTCATCCCGCAGGATGTGGCCATAGCATTGAGAAAGAAGACGAACCGCCGAGTCGAGATACTGGACATTCAGGAGCTCAGTCATGGCGAGGAAAACCAAGAAGATGGCAGCGAAGATGCGCGAAGCTTGGTTCCTAGATGGGGTCCTGTACCGAACCAAAAGCAGGTTTTAACCATGTAATGATGTGACTCGAGAGCAAACTGTGTCTGTTCTTCGTACTTGTTTAAAGATTGTATGATGCATGTTCTATAAATTCACATGTTGAATCATTGATTCGAGACCCAGTATGCATGATTCATGAGATACTGTTTTCTTAGTGGTTTGCCAAACTTTCGATTCTGTAACGAAATATCTTTCACCAAAAGTTATTCTTCCATTTTATTAAAAGAGATAGGAATTGTGGTGATTCCGGATATTAAATATTACAAATTTATTTGTATCGAAAAGGTGACCAAATTGTTGATATAAGTAGGCATGTGATTTAAAGCCATGAATATTGTCAAGCACATGACTCATCAATAGTCAAGATTGGTATCGATATTGAGACACATCGATTATCACTATCAAACGATTGTCAATGTGAGACAACGTATGGCTAATGATGGTCAACAAGGTATTGATCGGTGAAAATTGTGAACTGTCAAGGCATTGAGGGAAAGTTGAACGCTTAAAAAGCATTAAGTTGTCGTTACAGATTTGAAGTCCTTGTAAAACAAAATGACTAAGGTCGTGGAGTAATAATTATGCGTTTTTAAAGGGACAACCGTTCAGGAACAATATCACGGCGTTGTGAAGGTATGTGCACAAAACTTTTGGAGATAGAAGAACCCGGGCATAACTTATGGAGAACCACTCAAGAATGGTTATGGCTCAATCACTATTCACTATAAATAGTATCGATCATCTAGCGGGGTGCTCCTGCACAAATCAACCAAATTTAGTATCTTCCAATTATTTTTGGTTTCTTACACTGTACTTTTGATTTCTATATTTCTTAGCTGTAGTTTCCAGATAAGTGTCGTCAATTAAATTCCGACATATTTCTTTATTCTGGGTGTTACATCATTGATTAAATTCCGACGTAGCATTTTTGAGTTCTCAACATTTGTCATTGTTTAATTCCAGTATAGTTTGTTTATGCTCGGTTAATTTGTACAAGTCTTATTGTTGGTTCCCTTTTTTGCTTGTGCTATCTCTTGTCTGAGTTGCCATAGAAACCTTCTCTTTTAATTAAAAATCGAAGAATGACTTACGATGAATTTGACAAGAAAATTGATAACTTCACTTCAAACAGAACTATATGCACACAAATTATATTGAAATTTAATTGACGACAAAACTTGAGAACATAATCACTTTAGATGGAACCAAAACCTATACAAATTACACTGAAATTTAATCAACGACAAAGCTTGAGAATGTAAAAATGTACCGTCTAAATATAATCGACAATGAGGGACCTAGGATACAGTAAATATATATGTCGGACTTTAATCGATGACAGGAATCGGGAAATTACAATTAAGAAACACGCTAGAATTTAATGGATGGCGCTAGTATGAAAACGACAACTACTATGCAAGAATTGAAAGACAATTGAACAATAACATGTTTGTTTGTTTGGGTGCGGGGTTTCTATAGTATATGAACACTAGTATTTGTAGGGTTTACAACATAACTTCATATAAGCAGTTCTTCAACATAACACATTTGTTTGCTTTCAGTTCCATATCTTTACATTGCTATGACTTCTCAACTTCAGATGAATAACTTCCTCGTCATATGGTTACAAGAGGTTATAGTAACACCTATCCACATAGTTACATGTTAATGTCAATATTGATGACTTCATCTTAGATAACTTACATTTGCAATACATAACCTCCTCGGCTATTGATGCTCTTCAAGTTGTCGACATAAATCTAAAAGAGATTAAATATCCAAAAATATTGTTACTCATCAAATTGTCAGATGTTGTTTTTATTGAAGATTTCTACTTTTCACAAACTTTGCTCTCATTGACTAAGTTTATTACCTGTTCATAATAACCAAAATTGATCATAATGATTCATCGATTATTTGATTCTTTTAGATTAGATAATCAAGAGTGATCATATACCCCCTTATCATTGACAAATTTGATACTTGCTTGTTGAATTTTATCTTAGTCGGATTTATATTGTTGCTAATTGGAATAAATTGGCAAATTTTTGGCTTTCAAATTGTTTTCTTAGATTGAAATTCAATCCATTGAAAGTCAAATCTGTGAACTCTTTCTCTGAAAGTAAAGTAAGGCATATACTCCTAACTCTCTTGAATTGAGCAACAAACTAGTTGATTGCTTCATTATCGTATTGATAAATTCTAACAAAATCAACAATCGATACTTCAGGTATCATTCTATAAAATTGAGAATGGAATTGTCTTTCCATTTTAGCTCAAGTATGAATTAAGTTAGGAGAAAAATTCGTATACCAAGTAATGACAATTTTTGAAAAAGATAGAGGGAACAACCTTAAGTCTCGGGAATTCATTTGTTTTGCCTCTCCACAATAATAAATCAACAAATGTCCTCAATGGGTCAACTTCGCTAGTGAAAATAACGAAGTTAGGAGTTTTGAATTTTTTTGGTAGGGTATAGTGTCAACCCAATCATGATGTGGCTTTTTATATATTAGCTTGACCATTCCTCTATTGGCACATAATTATTTTAATACAAGTTTAGACATTTGATTATAATTTGCAAGTTGACCCCCTTCCTACCCCTAGGTTTAGAGTAGATAGATCGATAGATTTAACCTTCCTACCTAACCTAAGAGTAGATAGGATTTTCAGACCTTTGTAAAATTCTTAGTAGTGGTGGGATCACTTAACCTAAAATTATTTCTGCCATTCAAATGATTAATATTTGAAGGAACATACCTAGAACCCACTTTGTTAGGTTACATTGGAATTGGATTGATTGAATGTCCCGGGCTTGGAGATGACATATCGCATTGATGACCATTGACCTGATTACATTAGAAATGTGTCTTGTTATGTGATTTGTCATCTTATTATGTTGTTACTAAAACAGCCACTTCATGGTAGCAATCGAAGTAAGGGCTGGTGCTGACTCCCTCATTTGCTCCTCCGTAAAGTGCTGCAGGATTTCAATGCTACCCTCTTGGCTTGGCTCTATTGCTAGAGCAATTGAGGTCTCAGACTGAGTAGCCGTATGACTAGAGTTGTTGCTTGCAGCATGATCAGGCTTTGGATCATTCCTTGTTCTCGACATTGTACTTCCTCAAATCGATTACATGGTCCCATTAGATGTGCCAAAAAGATGTTTTGATGGAATTTGACTTTGTGATGAAATATTTTTAATTGAAAGTCCTTTTTTGATTTTTATTAGAGAAGACAAGTTTTGTGATGACTTCGGATATAAAATATCATAGATAGACAAGAAAATTAATGACTTCACTTCAAATGGAATTGAATGTGCACAAACTAGAATTAATTGACGACAAAGCCGGATAATGTAATCACTCTAGATGGAACCAAGCGTACACAAACTGCGCTAGAATTTAATCGACAATAAAGCCTAGCAACATATAGATGCAAAGCTAGAATTTAATCGATGATGAGGTACTCAAGATACAATGAAGATATATGCTGGAATTTAATTGATAACGTGAGTTTCAAAATCATAGTCATTGTGCAAGAATTAAAAGATAACATATTTATTTGCTTGTGTTGGATTTATAGTGTTTAAATCATAGATGCTTATAAGCAATTCTTTAGTAGTTTTGCCAATGCCCTCGCATCTCTGAAGCTTTGGGACCATATCTTCACGTCGCCACGACTTCTCACCTTCAGATGAATAACTTCATCTTACCCGAGTTATAAGAAGTTATGAAAACACTTGAAGTCCTAGAGAGGAAGATGCTTCTTGGGTTGATGTATAATGCAACTTGTTAGATATATTGGCTCATATGAGATTTCCCCATTCTCTCCTCTGATCGAGATATCCTTTGTTTCGCCCAAAAAAGATTTCGAATTATCAAAAAATTGGAGCACGAACTAAAATCAAATAAATCCCTTATGGATTACAACTCTTAAAGGGATTATCGTTCAATACATGAGCACTTATCCACAAGAAGTTCAAATGTTCGAAAATATCGCTACTAATCAATTACACATCAACGTCAATATCGACTTACATTTGCCGTAATAACTAAATTGATTAAATATTCGAAAATATTGCTGCTCATCACTTTGTGACCGTTGTTTTTTTTTTTTAAGTGAAAAAAATCTGCCTTTCTTCTATTCTCATTGCCAAAGTCCATTACTTGTCCACTACGACCAAAATTGTTCATTTTTAGGTGCAAAACACCTAGAAAAATCCTAGACGGTGGAAACCATCGGGAACTTACACGAAAGGAGTAGAGATATACAGAGCATAAGCCGGGGCAGGTCACGTGTCGTTTGTCTGCTGAATCCAGACTAGCCAACTAGCCAACAAATCACGAGAAAAACTTGGAATTTTGTTCGGAACCTCAAAACGACGACCCGTTCTTCGTTTTCCTCCCCTCGTTGCGTTCTGCGGACAGCAACATCGGTGACTCATCGGGAAACGTAAAGTTCTGTCCGGCTCTTTCCGGATCTGCCCCGCACTCAGTGCGAGATCTCCCTCGGTTCACGCGTCGACAGGTTCAAAGCCCCCACTTGATCGCGATGTCAAGCAACCTCCGTCTTCGATTTTGCTCCACTTTAATGACGAAAAAGGCAGAAGCCATCACGCCATCCGCCCCCACCGGATCTTCCCCTGCAATTTTTAGCCAAAAGAGCTCTCTTTCTCTCGAACATAACCCCCCAGTTTTATCCAAATCACCACCCGGGGGATCGCATCTCCGGCTGTTCTCTCTCGATTCGTGTTCGTTTCGCCAATCATTGAATACCCTTTTCGTTTCTCCTCCTTTTGGATCGGTTTCCAGGGAATTCACTCTGCTGGACTCTGCCATATAGTCGAATTTCCGTTAGATGGCCATGGCTGGGAAGGTGGGTTCCCTGAGGGAGCGGCTGGTCTCGAGCAGGGGCTACTCGGAGCTGAATTTCTCCCACATTGGAACGGCCGGCGACCGGAACGTCTCCTGCTGCTCGTACCGCGGCGTCAGCGAGGCGGTCGCGAGGTGGTGGAAGAAGTTGGGGCGGGTCGCTTCTAAGGCGTATAGCATGGGCAAGTCCGATCCGAGGAAGATCGTGTTCTCGGCGAAGATGGGCCTGGCTTTGACGCTCGTCTCGCTGTTGATATTCTGGAAAGCGCCCTTCAACTTCAAGGACATGGGTCGGTACTCTGTTTGGGCGCTTCTCACGGTCATCGTCGTGTTCGAGTTCAGTATAGGTATTTCTACATGTCCTTCATTCTTTATGTTGCCCTTTAGTCGCTTGATACGTCTTTTTACTGGATATGGCTCGATAATTCACATTCCCGATGAATAAAGTGACAGTCCAATACGGTGTCTGTCATGCCTTTGCGGAGTGCATTTTCATACCGTTTGTGTGTTGAGTTTGGCATCATTCTTATGACAGTGCTGAGTGCAGTTTGTGGGTAGTGAAATTACTTATTGTATTGGAGTCCTCATCGTGAAAGATGAATGGTGACGGACTGAGATCCAAATTAGTCGTTCCTAGTCTGCAATCGGAAAAACGATCTAGGCTAATTATAGATATATAGTGATAAGTGTCCATTGAGCAAATGGCAAGAGTTTAGAGCTATGCACGTGTTCTACACCTGAGTTTGTCCCTTTTTTGGCCAAAATTTCCCATCATTGTGGACTAGGATCTTGTTATAGGGTGTGCCTTTAGAGGTTAACATCAGCTGTTCTAAGTACTTTGTTGGATGTGTGCCCACATATGGGCTTGTATACGAGCAAAAAGATTTCTTCTTTCAGATCTCTGTTGACTCCTTCACTGTATCTCCTACTTAGAGTTGGTGCATTTAGAGGATACAATTTGTTTGTGTCTACGAATGCTAATAGAAAGACAGTTGATCGAGTTACCACAACGAAAGGTCTATTTAAGTGAATTTGAATTATGTTGGCACTTCTTTTCAATTGTAAAGCCGATTTTCCTCTTTTCCTTGTTTTGATGCTGTCTTTGTCAGGCGCTACTCTTAGCAAGGGGTTTAACCGGGGCATAGGGACATTATCAGCAGGAGGGCTTGCTTTAGGCATGGCAGAGTTGTCTCAGATGGCTGGAGATTGGGAAGAACCTGTTATTATCCTCAGTATATTCCTTATAGGTCTGTCCATCCGGTTAATAACATAAAATGTGGTATTTCTTTGAGAAGTTCTGCTTTGTTCTTTTTCTGTCGTTACAGCTGGACTTTTAACGTCTGTTTAATTGCTCTTATTGACAGGATCTATTGCAACTTATGCGAAACTGTACCCGACAATGAAGCCTTACGAGTATGGTTTTAGAGTTTTCTTGCTGACATATTCTCTTGTAATGGTGTCTGGATATAGGACAAGGGAATTTATACATACAGCTATTTCCCGCTTCTTCCTCATTGCACTGGGTGCTGGTGTTGGCCTGGCAGTAAATGTTTGCATTTATCCCATCTGGGCTGGCGAGGACTTGCATAAATTAGTGGTTAAGAACTTCATGGGGGTTGCAACTTCTTTGGAAGGTTCACCCTAGGTTTATAATTCTGTTTTCTTAAAATTTTGAGACTTTTTTGATAAATTATTTTGTCTATTCTCTTTTGCTCTCCATCCCTCCTGTTCACTTAATCTAATTTTGCTTCTCATTAGGTTGTGTTAATGGCTACCTCAATTGTATTGAATATGAAAGGGTTCCCTCGAAAATTCTTACTTATCAGGCATCTGATGATCCACTCTATAATGGTTACAGAGCAGCTGTAGAATCCATCAGCAAAGAAGATGCTCTGGTAATTTTCTGCTGATCTGCTTTATTCGAAATATTAGTTGGTCTTGTTTTCTTATACTTCCCATTTTCCATTCTGTTATGCGAGAAGTTGGGTTTTGCTATCTGGGAGCCACCTCATGGTCCATACAGAGCATTTAGGTATCCCTGGAAGAATTATGTTAAAGTAAGCGGTGCACTGAGGCACTGTGCATTCATGGTGATGGCATTGCATGGATGCATACTTGCTGAAATCCAGGTATGGCTTTTTGTGTTGTTAAGTTCATCTCAATGGTTATACTGCCTAATATACCATCAAAAGCTTTTGTATATTGTTCTTTAGATAGTCTGTTTTCCGCGTGTCCTCATCAAATAAGAATGTATTAGTTCTTTCATTTGGTATCAGGTCTACCTATGTCCTCTTGCACTGCTCATTACTCTTTCCATATTTTTCCAGCAGAGATTTTGCACTTCAACCGACAATCTCTGCAGGAATTTAATTTAAAGCCCATGTTCTTTTAGTTCTAGCCCACATTATGGGGGGGAAGTATGTCATTTACCACCATTTTTTTTTATTTTACTTGAATGGTATCTTGTGTTTATCCTTTCACTAGCAGAAGAATGAGGATACTATCCCATTGTTTCTTAAGTACCACCGAAGTCTTTGAAAGGTACTTCTGAAGTTGTGGCTGCTGGTGTAGATGTGTGCATAGAGTTTCTTTATCTTATCAACAACACTGCATACGACGTTTTGTTGTTATGAACTGTGTTGTTTGTCTCATGTGCCTGTGTGGTTGGGTAGCATCTGCATGCGAGGCTTGTTTGCGCAGACCCATCTGCGTTCACCACGCGTTTTAGGTGTTTCAATTACCCATGAACTGTCTGATGTAAGGTCTTTTGGGTTCTAATTTTCTGTGCCAACATTTGCAACTTCTGATTAATTAACAATATTGACATGGATTGCTACTGACTCAACAAAATGGTATAAATTGTGGGTTTGATTGAGCACTGTTGTTGATTAACATGCTATGAAAAAAAGAGTGGTGCTCATATTCACCTATGCTGAAGAGAGGCATTGAAGTTTTAGATGCAGCCATTTGAGTTACTTTTAAAAGATATTTGGGAGAGGCTGTATGTATTCATGAATATAAGACCCTGCTCAAGGATTGGGCATTTTTGTCAGAGGTGTCGGACTATTGTCATGCACTGATGTATCATTGTTATGAAGAAGCTTAAGACAACTAGACATGTGAGATTGATGCCTAGGCAAAGATAGTTTATTATATTCGCTGTTACAATTGTTAAGATATTGTAGTAGATGCTATCAACTTCTTTGTCTGTCGAAAGCTGAGTAACTTTGGATTATTGCCTTGATCGTCTGCATGTCTATTTTGTATTTAGATGTGAATCATTTTTGCAGGCTCCAGCCGAGCGAAGACAGGTCTTTCGCAATGAGCTGCAGCGGATAGGTACTGCAGGTGCTAAGGTACTGCGTGAACTTGGGAACAAGGTAAAGAAGATGGAAAAATTAGGGCCTGTGGACATACTCTTCGAAGTGCATGAGGCTGCAGAAGAGCTGCAGAACAAAGTCGACCGGAAGTCATACCTTTTAGTCAACTCAGAGAGCTGGGAAATTGGAAATCGAGCAAAAGACTCAGCAGAGCCTCAAGATCTTATTAACTTTGATGATGATGAAAATAAGGTTTTACCGTATAAGTCACTCAGTGAAGCTGTACTAGATCTCAGGCCATTTTCTGCATCAAGAAGTCTGGACTCTGCTAAGCCAAACACAGAATTGAAACCCCCAGTTCCTGTATTTATTCCCGCAGATGGTGTGATGGCGAAACAGATATCATGGCCTGCAGATGTCTCGCCGAGAACTGATCCTGTTGTTGAAGAATCAAAAACATATGAAAGCGCAAGTGCTTTGTCTCTAGCAACTTTCACGTCACTTCTCATTGAGTTTGTTGCAAGGTTACAAAATCTTGTGGACGCTTTTGAAGAATTAAGTGAAAAGGCAAATTTCAAGGAACCGGTTGAGCCATCAGCAGCAGCAGCAGAGCCTGTAGGGATATTTGGCAGATTGTGGAGATGTATCAAGTGTTGATAATTGGATGTTGCATGTGGCTGGGAAGGATGAACCTCTGAACCGCTTCCAGAGCCAAAATGAAGATACAAATCTGGTAATTGCGAGATCAAGTATGGGGATTGTTTTACATTCGCGGCGCCCCTGAGAAGGTAATTTTCGTGCTTGGCTTGTCTGTCATCGATCCTAGAGGTTGAGACTGAGCTGTTGAGGAAGCCTTTCAGCATCAAGGTGGAGCGCTGGTGTCTGATGTCAGTTTATCTAAGTTAAAGGAAGCCGGGATACTCGAGAGAAAATTAGTCGCAGCTGGACTAGAGAAACGATCGCTACTGGATCCAAATTTGATACGAAAATGCAAGAAACGAAAATCGAATCAGGAATTTATCACAATGGTCTTTGACCATCAAGATGTTGAAATATGCTTAATTTTCTTATGTAATCTTTTTTCAGAACTGGTCGAGTAACGTACTGCTTCTCACTGAATATTTAACCCGTTTCACATTGGTATAGGATAAGGGTGACAGTTCTAGGTTCTACTTAGAATCTAGAACTGCTCATTAGAATAAGTTGTTTAAATTTTGAAGCTTGAAACATACCCCGCATACTTAGGAACATGAAATCTATCATGTCACAGATTTGAGGGTATATGCAGGTTCCACGTGTGCTCTTAATTGAATGATTAATTAATAACTTTCATTTACTATAATTTACTGATTATAATTTATATTTAGATACACGAAAATTACGAAATATTTATTAATAAAATAAAAATCTCAATAATGAATATTGTCAGAAAATTTAGCCAAGTGATTCATATTTTTTGAACTTGAAACCTACTTTGCATTTTAACCGGTTCGGTTCTTAGCTTCTCGGTTCTATTCTAAAATCATGTTCACCTGCACCTCTAGTGCAGGTTACGTCATAATAGAAGTTACATCGTAATATCATAATAGAAGTAATGAGTCGCGGATAGGCTTATTGGAACAAAAACAAAATACAGAAACGAAAACAGAAGCTGGGCAATTTTCCTGCGGAAGTAGAATTACTGATGACAAGTAGAAAGGTGTCCCTTTTGGGGGATCTAAACAAGCAGGCGATAGGTCGGCACTGATAACAAGTGATTAGCTCTTGGAACTGATAAGCCTAACCTTTCGCTCATGTCGATATCGCTCGGCACCATGCCTTCGGGTAATTCCCACTTGAAGCAATGTGCTAATTAAGCCAGAACAAGCTTTACTTGTATCAGGCCTAACTGAATTCCGGGGCATCCCCTACGTCCCGAGCCGAAAGGAAGCAGCTCGAAATGATGCCCTTTCGCGTCTATACCATTGTCGGCAAATCTCTCGGGTATAAATTCTTCGGCGTTTTCCGACCACCCACTAGGATCTCGCCCAATCGCCCATACGTTCACGAGGATTCGCGATTTCTTCGGTATGAAGCATTCGTTTATGACAGCATCCTCCTTGGATTCTCAGGGAACTAGTAATGGTCCAACTGGATGGAGTCTCATGCTTTCCTTCACCACCATGTCCAAGTAATTTAGCTTTGGTAGATCTGACTCCTCAACCATTCCAGTTAAGCCAACGACGGTCTCTAGCTCTTCATGAAGGCGTGCCATTACCTGCGGATTCCTCATGAGTTCAGAAAACGCCCAGTCGATGGAGGTCGAAGATGTCTTGAAGGAACCCGAGATCATGTCCAGTATTATGGCTTTTACATTCGTTCGATCGATAATATATTGTTCTTCACGAGGGTCTATGGGCTGATTCATCATCGAAAGCAATATGGACATGAAATCCTGCTCATGTTTGCTGTCATAATGAGCGAGGTCTTGCACATGGTCATCGATAATCTTCTCCAGGAGTTTGTCGACCGACCTTCTGACTGCCTTCAACCGCCGAGTCAACCCCTAGGAAGAACAAACTTCGTCAGTACCTCGCTCAAGCTTGCCACGGAAGATAGACCAGAGAGGTGATAACGATTAGGAGTTCGTCGTGTTGAATTTGTCTCTAAGGTACACCAGAAACTTGTCTGTGGACACTGCTATTGTCCATACTCCGATGGCGATGTTCCTTTTTTGTCGATTACATAGAGTGCAGATATATGTAAACCCCATGTAAAATTATTGTATTTGAAGTTGGAGCGAGCATGGTTCTAGGGTAGAACTTGGAACTGAAGAATTAGATCACTAGGAGCCTGTTTGGTTTCAGATTCCAAGATATGTATGGTAGGTTCCAGGTTTCAGGTTCCAAAAATCAAGGAATCTCTTTCGACAAGTAGGTTCCAGGTTCTAGATAAGTGGAACCTAGAATAAATTTTTATATTTTTCTTGGTTCATGTCTTTAGGTGATCATGAAATATTCCATGGCGTCCAATGTTGAGTGTATGATATGAAACCATAAATCCGAACTTCCATTTTATGACTGAAACTTTTACTTTGTTAATATTTCATATTATTTGTATATTTAAATATAACTTATCGTTAGTGGATTGTAATAGTAAGTGGTGGTCATTAAAAGTGGTGATTCATTGCAATCGTTCAACTAATAGTATAGGTGTAACCCAAGTAAAATTTGGAACCGACCTTAGAACTTGTGATAGGGTAGATTTCAAGTTCCTGTTCCAAATTCCAAATAAATAAGGAACTTGTTCTAGTAAATAGGTTTCAAGTTTTGTATAAAACCTATATGGAACCTGAAACCCTCACCTTTAACTTGAAGGATGTGCTATGAGAAAGACATAGAAAATCATGGTTTTGATGAGACAGGGAAATGCATGATTTGTGTTAGTATGGCTTTAACGTAGTAATATAGATAGAGATAATTGGCGTTAGCATATTAAAACAATAAACCATGTATTTATCTCAAACTTTTAGAATAATTGACAGTGGTCCCACCAAAATCTCATATGGAGAGTAAGTGATCTCATGAGTGGGAGTGTTAAAATATTTAAATAATAAATTACATCTTCATTAAATAACTTAAGCTTTCCACCAAAACTTTACGGTTGGAATGCAATGCTTTGACATGATGTGCCATCTTCAATAACTCAAAAGATGAACTTTTTTAGACACTGTTTGTTTCGCGAAAAATATGACTTTTTTAGAAAACATTTTTAGAAAACCATTTTTCACTAAAATAACTATATTTTCCAATGTTCAGTTGAAGTTTGAAAATGAACTGGAGAATATTTTCCGCCGTTTGGTATGAAAAATTCGATTTGGTTTTCCTCTTTACACTCCTTTTTATATATATATATATATAAATATTTGTTGTTATTATTATTATTTTTTCAAAAAAATCGAAATTTTAATTATTTTATTTTTAATAAAATTTGAAATTTTATTTATTTATTTTTTTCCTTTTATTTATTTTTTCCATTTTTTCAAAGTGAGCTCGAGCCTTGCCAACCTCGAGCCTTGCCAGAGCGATGAGCCAGAGGCTCGTGCTCGTTGATTTGGTGGGGGTGGAGGCTGGTGTTGGCGAGCCTCGAGCTTGCTTGGTCTAGCTTGCTGGAGGGACATGATAGGCCCATATTGGGCTGAGAGGCGACAGAGGCTGCGGTGGGGGAGGTTGCCCTGCATGTGGAGGTTGCTGACAATGGGGAGCGGAGGTAGGCCCGGAGGGAGGCTCTAGCAGCGGCTCCGGTCATTTGAGAGGAGGAGGCGAGCGGCAAATGAGACGAGGGCTGTGAAGAGGAGAGGTAGGAAAATGGCAAGAGTCTTCGAGTTTGTTCGTCTCACGGAAAAATAACTTCCAGGAAAACATTTTATGGATTTTTTGAAATTCGTTTCATGGAAAATGTATTAATTGGGGATAACATTTTCTATGAAGGGAAAAAAAGTCCTTTAAAATTGGGGAAAATATTTTCCACTTTTCAAGTCGGAGAAAATATTTTCCACACTCACTCTCTCATTTTACACTGCCCACCTCTATCTTTTTTCTTTTTTTTTTTAAAACCAATTTTTAATTTTTGATATTTGATTTTTTTTCCTTTTTCTTTTTGCTCTTCTTCTTGTTCAGCTGGTTGTCGGTCACGCGATGGCTGGTGACTTGACTAGCCACGGGCGAGTCAAGCTTGCTGGCAAGGCTCGGGCCTTGCCGTCGTAGATTGGCAACAAGCCTTGCTAGATTGGCAATGCCTAAGTATCACTAGAGGCCGTGAGGCTCGGGCATCGTAGATTTGGTGAGGCTCGAGCCTCGCGGCCTCTAGCGACGCTTGGGCATCACCGATCGGCAAGGCTTGAGCCTCATCATCGTTTGGCGACACTTGAGCCTCACAGATCAGTGACGCCTAGCCTTGTTGCCGTTTGGCGATGCATGGGTGTCGCCGCGATCTGTGGCGACGAGGCTCAAGCCTCGCCTATGGCCGGTCGTCGATAGTCACGTGGCCAACGATTGGTTGAGGGAAAGAAAAGAAAAAAAGAAAAATAGGAAAGAAAAGAAGAAAAGAAGAAAATAACAATACAAATAAAAAATAATTAAAAATTCGAATTTTTAAATAAAACAATAAAATAAAAGTAAAAATAAAAAAAATCATCAAAAGAACTATACAGAAAAAAATTAAATAAGATACCGAGCAAAAAAAATATTTTTAAAAATATTATATTTTTATGAAACGAATGGAGTCAAAGTGTCCACGTTCAAGAGCTTTCTTGGTCTTGTCCTGTGGTTCTGTGTATGAGTGAGGGAGTATGGCTGTGTGAAGATAGAGGAGATCCTAGAGGCTGGTCATATCTTTTATATTGGACAAGGTCGGAAACTGTTCGTACAATTGGGATTTATCTGCGAATTGATCTTTGCACGCAACAATTTTAACATGTTTCCGACTTTTAACCTTGGTATAAGAGTGTCACATTCTCTCTCTCTCTCTATCGGTAGCCGATCCTCTAGTCTAGGTCGCGTCCCCATTCCCTGTCGCACCCATGATCCGTCGCCGCGTGTCCCTAAGATGGGACGGACCGGTGGTCGGGGGGTCGCCATGAGCCGGAGTTGACCACGGCAGCTCCGAGGGGGCAGCGACAGGCTGCCGAGGGCGGGGAGCGGGGGATTGGCTAGTGTGATTCACTTGTTGTTCTTTTTTGAACGTGTGACGATGTACCCATGTTGATTAGTACGGCGGGGAGGGGGACTGAATATGTGAAGCAAATTCAAGCTCACATCCAGTGGCAAAGTCGACGACGACGACGTAATTAATGCTCAAGACAGGGACGATCGCAAAAGCACGAGGCTGAAAAACAAGACATGCAGGGACTCCTTCGCCAGGCCCGGGAGGACAATGCACCGCCATCGCATTGCTTCGTACCTACGTTGGGAACGCTGCCATTGAACGTGGTCACCCATTTGCGTGAATCACGAGCATCTTTTTGCCATTAAATTTAGGAAAAGTAATATAGATGATTCGGGAATCATTTTGATTCAATGTGTAACGTGATCTCTGAATTTTTAATTTGTTAAATGTGATATTGAACTGTAGCTTAATATGTAATGCGGTCCTTAAACTTTTAAATTATTTAACGTGATTCCTAAACTTTTAATACGTGTTCAATCTAGTTTCTGAATTATATAAAAATGTTTAATATTATCTCTAATTTTGAATTAATTGAATGATAATATTAAACATGATTGAACATACATCAAAAGACTAGGGATTGCATTGGATAAATTAAAAATTTATAGATGATATTGCATATTGGGCTAAAGTACATGGACAACATTGAACATATTAAAAATTCAGGGATCACATTGTACGTTTGGTCAAAATTTATGGATTATTTGTATTATTATCCCCTAAATTTAAGCTTTTGGGTTAGGCATTTTACATATAGTACTATAGTTGGGTTTTGTCTTACTTATTTTGTGTGTGTAGTCCAATTGTTCCTTAAATTTCACTTGACATTTCCCATTTGATTTACATGTGAGATGAGTGTTAAAGTGTCTCAAATCATTTTCTAAAGAGCTTATATGTGCTTTTGTCTACATGTGATCCCTCTCTACATATAACTTTAAGTTTTTTCAATTGGACATTCTATCAATCTTATAACAATACTTGATGTGTTGCTCATTTGGGATTGCATTACATAAACTAAATTCATGAATGACATTATACATTGGGCTAAAGTTCATGGACAACATTGAACAAATTAAAAATTTAAGGACTACATTGTACTTTTGATCAAAATTCTATGACTATTTGTGTTATTATCCCATAAATTTAAGCTTTTGGGTTGGGCATTTTATATATATTATCATAGTCGAGTTTTGTCCATGCTTATTTTGCATGTGTGGTCTAATCATTCCTCAAATTTCACTGCCGTTTCCCATTTGATTTGCATGTGAGATGGGTGTTAAAAGTGTCTCAAACCGTTTTCTCAAGAGCTTAAATGTGCTTTTGTCTACACGCATCTCTTTCCACATATAACTTCAATATTTTTAATTGGACATTCTATCAACCTTATACAATACTTGATGTGTTGCTCATTTGGGGTTGCATTGTATAAATTAAAAATTTATGGATAACATTACACATCGGGCTAAAAATCATGAATCATATTAAATAAATTAAAAATTCAAAGACCATATTACACTTTTGGCCAAAATTCGAGAACTATTTGTATTATTATCCACTGAATTTAAGCTTTTGGGTGGGGCATTTTATATGTAGTATTATAGACACGTTTTATCTATGTTTATTTCGCATGTGTGGTCCAATCGTTCCTCAAATTTCACTTGTTGTTTCCCATCTTATTTGTACGTGAGATGGGTGTTAAAGTGTCTTAAATCATTTTCTAAAGAACTTATATGTGCTTTTGTCTACATGCGATCTCTCTCTACTTATAACTTTAAGTTTTTTTAAGTGGACAGTCTATCAACCTTATAACAATACTTGATTTTAATTTTTTTTTTCTAGTATGACTTGGACATGCGATCTCTCTCTCCTTTTTTTTTAAAAATAAAATAGATTTTAATACTTTTTCTAGTCTAACTTTGAAAATTTTTTTCTTAAAATTGCCATGTGGATATTTTATTTTTGAAAAAAATGGTCCGTCAGCAAATAAAATCATCGGAAAATGGACACATGGCAATTTGGCCAGATTTTTTCACTATTGACACTTAACCTATCCTTTTTCTCCGATTTTGTCACTTAAGTGTTTTTCGTACCTCAGGGATTCCGTCTATTTTCTAAATAATCCTTTTGGCTCCACTTTAAATGTTTCTTTGCGGGTTAGATGTGTCAAAATGGGTCATAAACCCATATTATGACTCACTTTTAGTTAAATGGGTCAAATATGGGTCCAGTGAAAGTTAAATATTGGTTAAATATGGTTTAAGTAAAAGTTAAATATTGGTCAAATATAGGTTGAGTTGGTCATTCTATTTTCGATTTAGGTGTGAATCCTTTTTGCAGGCTCCAGCTGAGCGAAGACAGGTCTTTCACAATGAGCTGCAGCGGGTAGATACTGCGGGTGCATGAGGCTGTAGACACACTAGGTAATAAGGTAAAGAAGACGGAAAAATTAGGGCCTGTAGACATACTCTTTGAAGTGCATGAGGCTGCAGAAGAGTTGCCGAACAAGGTCGACTGGAAGTCATACCTTTTTGTTGACACAGAGCTGGGAAATTGGAAACCGAGCAAAAGACTCGGCAGAGCCTCAAGATCTTCTTAACTTTGACGATGACGAAAATAAGATTTTACAGTATTAAGTCACTTAGTGAAGCTGTACTAGATCTCAGGCCATTTTCTGCACCAAGAAGTGTGGACTCTGCGAAGCCAAACGCCGGGTTGAAACCCCCAGTTCCTGTATTTATTCCTGCAGATGGCGTGATGACGAAACAGATATCATGGTCTGCAGATGTCTCGCTGAGAACTAATCCTGTTGTTGAAGAATCGAAAACATATGACAGCGCAAGTGCTCTGTCTCTTGCAACTTTCACGTCGCTTCTCATTGAGTTTGTAGCAAGGTTACAAAATCTTGTGGACGCTTTTGAAGAATTAAGTGAAAAGGCAAATTTCAAGGAACCGGTTGAGCCATCAGCAGCAGCAGAGCCTGTAGGGATATTTGGCAGATTGCGGAGATGTATCAAGTGTCGATAATTGGATATTGCACGTGACTGGGAAGGATGAACCTCTGAACCGCTTCCAGAGCCAAAATGAAGATACAAATCTGGTAACTGTGAGATCAAGTAAGGGTATTGTTTTACATTTGTGGTGCCCCCAAGAAGGTAATTTTCGTGCTCGGCTTGTCTGTCATCGATCGTAGAGGTTGAGACTGAACTGTTAAGAGGCCTTTTGGCGTCAAGATGGAGCGCTGGTGTCTGATGGCGGTTTATCTGAGTTAAAGGAAGCCAGGATACTCGGAGAGAAAATTAGTCGCAACTGGACTAGAGAAACGATCGCTACTGGACCCAAATTTAATACGAAAATGCAAAAAACGGAAATCGAATCAGGAATTGATATTGAAATATACTCAATTTTCTTATGTATTCTATTTTTGCTATGTCTTGCTTCCAGAACTGGCCGAGTAAACAGCGTAATTCTTATTTCCATGTATTCAGGTATACTGCTTCTCATAGAATATCTATCGCCTTTCACATTGGTGCAGGATACATCATAATAGAACTTATGAGTCGCGGATAGGCTTATCAGAACTTAAGCAAAATACAGAAAAGAAAACAGAAGCTAGGCAATTTTCCTGTAGGAACTAGTACTACTGATGACAAGTAGAAAGGCGGCATTTTTGGGGGATCTAAACAAGCAGGCGATAGGTAGGCACTGATAACAAGTGATTAGCTCTTGGAAGTGATAAGCCGAACCTTTCACTCATGTCGATATCGCTCGGTGCCATGCCCTTGGGTAATTCCCACTTGAAGCAATGCGCTAATTGAGCCAGAACAAGTTTTACTTGTATCAGGCCTAACTGAACTCCGGGACATCCCCTGCGTCCCGAACCAAAAGGAAGCAGCTCGAAATGATGCCCTTTCACATCTATACCATTGTTGGCGAATCTCTCAGGTATAAATTCTTCAGCGTTTTCCGACCACACACTAGGATCTCGCCCAATCGCCCATACATTCACAATGATTCGCGATTTCTTTGGTATGGACCATTTGTTTATGACGGCATCCTCCATGGATTCTCGGGGAACTAGTAATGGTACAACTGGATGGAGTCTCATGCTTTCCTTCACCACCATGTCCAAGTAATTTAGCTTCGGTAGATCTGACTCCTCAACCATTCTAGTCAGGCCAACGACCGTCTCTAGCTCTTCTTGAAGGCGTGCCATCGCCCGTGGATTCCTCATGAGTTCAGAAAACGCCCAGTCGATGGAGGTCGATGACGTCTCAAAGGAACCCGAGATCATGTCCAGTATTATGGCTTTTATATTCGTTCGGTCGATAATATATTGTTCTTCACGAGGGTCTATGGGTTGGTTCATCATCGAAAGCAATATGGCGATGAAATCCTGCTGATGTTTGCCATCATAACGAGCGGCCTCTTGCACATGGTCGTCAATAATCTTCTCCAGGAGTTTGTCGGCCTGACCTTCTAACTGCCTTGAACCGCCGAGTCGACCCCTAAGAAGAACAAATTTCATCAGTACCTTGCTACGAGCTTGTCACGGAAGACAGAACAGAAAGGCGATATCGATTAGAAGTTCGTCGCGATGAGTTTCCCTCATAATGTTTGCCCAAAACTTGTCTGTGCACACTGCCACGGTCCATATTCCGATGGTGACGTTCCTTTTGTCGCTTATGTTCATCAAACGAGCGCGCAGACGTATATGAACCACATGTGAAATTATTGTATTTGAAGGATTTAATATGAGAAGACATGGCAAATCAAACGGTTTGGTGATACAGGGAGATGCATGATCTGTGCTAGTATGGCTTTGACACAGTAATATAGATAGAGATAGTTGGAAATCGGAATGAATAGCACTGTGCGTACCTGAAGATCGAGTGGCCTGAGAAATGGCACGTAATCGGCCAAGTTGAAAGTTCCGGCCACTCTTGCCGACTCCTGGATGATCCCCTTCAGATCGTGCTCGCTGTCCGTGCTCCTCCCCAGTATCATCCTACAAGCCCCGTCCTCCATCGCGCGCGTCACCTGCGCGGTCAAGTCTACTGCCTCACGAGCTGCTGCGGACTCCTTGAGCGAGGCCACCAGCGAGGCCACGTCCTCCCTCCTCACGCCCTCGAAGCTCCGGACCCTGGCTGCGCTCAGCAGGTGCGTGGTGCACAGTTTCCTCACGCTCCTCCAGTACGGGCCGTACTCGGCGAAGACCAAGCCTTTGGTGGTGTAGAAGTCCAGCTCCGCTTCCATAAACCTGGGCCTGCTCGCGAAGACAGCGTCATGGGTGCCGAGGAATGACTTGGCGGCCTCTGGCGAGGAGACAACAACGGTCGGGATGAGGCCGAGGCGGAGGGACATGATTGGCCCGTATTGGGCGGAGAGGCGGTGGAGGCCGCGGTGGGGGAGGTCGCCTAGCATGTGGAGGTTGCCGATGATGGGGAGGGGCAGGGGGCCAGGCGGGAGTCTCCGGCGGTGGCTCAGGTCACTCCAGAAGAGGAGGCCAGCGGCGAAGGAGAGGAGGGTTGTGAAGAGGAGAGACAGGAGGATGGAAAGAGTTGAAGAGTCCATGTTTGAGAGCGTGCTGTGTGAAGATGGGGGAGATCCTAGAGGGGTCATACCATATATATATAGGACAACGTCAGAAACTGTTCCTACACTTAGGATTTACCTGTGAATCTGATGTTTGCATGCAAGAATTTTTCACACGCTTCCGACTTTTTACCTTGGTACAAGAGTGTAACATCCCCTCTCTCTCTCTCTCTCTAGGAAGCGGATCCTCGAGTCTAGATCGCGTCCCCATTTCCGGTCAAACCCATGATCCACAGCCGCGTGTCCCTAAGATGGCAAGGAATGGTGGTTGTGGGGGTCGCCATGAGCCGGAGCTGGTCCCGGCGGCTCGGAGGGTGAAGCAGATTCAATGATGAATGAAGGTGGGAAACAAAAGAGCTCTCATCCAATGGCAAATTCGGCGACGGGAAGAACGTGATGCACGCCCAAGACAGGGACAACCGCAGAAGCATAAGGCTGAAAAACGTGACATGTACAGATCCTTGACCCGGCACGCGAGGTGGTGGGCGACCGCGAGCGACGGGTGTTCTTGGATGCTTTGCAAGAACGAGGCCAGGACAAAATGCATCGCCATCGCCATCGCCATCGCCATCACTTCGTACGTTCCGAATGCTGCTTCTGATCGTGATTACTCATTTGCCTGGATCCCACGCATCTTTACGCATATCATATCAGAGTGAGGTCCTTGTCTTTGACTTTTTCAAGTGTGCAGCCTTAACCCGATCCTCAAATTTGATATGTCATTTCCCATCTGATTTGGACGTGAGAGAGGGGTTAAATCATCGTAAATCGTTTTCTAAAGAGCCTATATATGCTATTGTATACTCGTGATCTCTCTATATATAACTTTAAATTTTGTTATTGTTGGACATTCTATCGATCTTATAACATTGATGAGTTGCTCGATTGGGTTATTTTCTTGAAGAAAATGACACGACCTCATCATTGTAGCATAATTTCTACATAAATATAACTTAATACAAAAATATATGGTGACCTTATACTTCAAGTTATTTTGTCATCAGTCAAACTCAAGACACCGCATTTACAATCATCTTCCAAAGAAGGGAACTATAGAAAGATTTTAATATGGTAGACATATAAGGAAAAGTGTCACAAAAGTCCTAAATATATTGTATTGGTATCAATTTAGTTCTAACTTTTTAACTATGTGTTAATTCAGTTATAAATTTTTTGAATAAGTATTAATTTAGTCATAAATATTTTGATTTGGTGCCAATTTAGTCATTCCGACTAATTTTGATAACGTAGATGGTACCAACTTACACAAGACTACCGACACTACCGTAGACAATTTTAAATAATTTTTAATTTTTTTTTCTTTTTCTTTTCCTTTTCTCCTTCCTTTCTTCTTCCTTTAGGCGGTGGCTCGTCGGCAAGCAATGGTTGGGCAGGCTAGCCTCGCTTGTCCAAGGCAAGGTATAACAACTAGTTTTGACTTGCTATAGCATTATTAAGAGAGCAACATCAACTCCCTACTAATTTGTGCATTAAAGGTCAACTTCACCTTTAGAGCTTCTTAGAGATATTTAGTACCAACCGCATTGATATCATTCCCATGAACTAATTATATTCATCCCTTTGCATTACTCATTTTTCACCTGATAATCCCAAGCTCTACTCACAAAAGTACGTGAGTATGGGAGACTCATGATCTATGAAATTTTCCCCAACTTAATTCAGCGGCCCGCTCTTTATGAGCTATTTTGTCGCTTCCCCATGTCACATCTAATCATTAACGCCACTATTTCCAAACTTGCATGAGTGGTGGATGCTTGCTCAATAGAATAGGCCACTCTGCTAATAGTTTCTTTTGATTGTAGCTATTCGAGCACTTTTGGTTGCTTGTGCTTTTCCTAATAAATGTGGCATTTTTCACCAACTGCCCCTTTTGGCAACACCTTATTTCTCTTACTAAGCTTTTCTTGATCTTAGCAGACCAATGGAGGATTTTCTCCTTACTGAAAACATGGTAATAGACTTCTCTTGAGATTTGCCTATTAATCTAAAAACATTTTCCCTATTTAGTGAGAATTGATTCTTTCCTATGCTCCCATTGTCAATCAAGAAGCTAATCGAGAGATGCACTTTATTCAATCATGTTTTGCTTGGTAATTCACTCTGTCCTTGTAAAACCAAGTAGACCATAGGTTTTCTCCTACTCAATTGATTTACTAGAAGGATCTTGCTTTTATACCACTTATCACGGACCGATAATTCTTTGGCCATAGAATAACTCGTGCAGTGCCTGATGAGCCGATAACACAAAGTTAGCCTTCCTTATATAGTCGTTCCCAAGGACAGCATGTCAAATAATATTCTCATATCGGATCGTATCATGCCTAATTTATCTTAGGCATCTAGTCTATTGAGCAAGACTGTAGAGCACATTAAGCACAACAATTGGCTTTGATCACTATGGTCTCATTAAGAGAGCGATATCAGCTCTCATCAAATTTATACATGACAAACGAACTTCGCCTTCAGAGCTCTATAGAGATATAATCATTATGTCTTAGAAAACCTAGCATCAACCATCTTGACACCATTCTCACAGACTAGTTGTGTTCATTTTCTCAACATCACTTACTTTTTACCTAATAATCCCAAACTTCGCTCACATGAGTATGCGAGTATAGGAGAATCACGGTCCATGACACATTGCATGCATCTCTATTTAATCTTGGCAACAATTTCCATTTTTTTTATTTCAATATTAACTAGTCTAATAAAATTTATATATTACAGTTTATTGCGGTTTCATCTTTTAATAAGTTGAATGTCAATTGTTAAAGTAGGAAAGTTGTGTTGTACCACTATGGGGAAAATTATTCAAAAAGTCTGAAATTTATTATTCTTTTATCAATTCAATACTAAATTTTTCAATTTTTTTTTAATCAATCAAGTCCTATGTCCTTTTATGTTTTGTCAATTGAGTTCATTTGACTAATTTTGATTATAAATTGCTGACATAAATAAATTTTAATCATATTTTAATATTTTTAGAATTTTTTATTTTCCTTTATTTTTCTTTTTTTGCCCTTTTCCTTCTTTTCTTGTTTTCCTTTTTATTTTTGCTTTTCCATTTTTCACTCCACTAGATATCATTAGGCCTGATTGATGGCTCCTCATGTGAGGATCGCCCGAGTCGGCCTTGGATGCCTGAGCCTAGGCGGGTGAGAACGAGGGTGAGTTAGTGAATGTCGCCCTCACTTGGGCAAGCGGATGAGGGCCAAGTGGGCAGGCAAGGGTGTCAAGGGCGACCCTTGCTAGCCTAAGCTCGGGTGCCTCTCACCTCGAGGGTAGCCCTCACCTGAGGGCAATGGATAAATGATGCAAGTATCATAAATAATTAATTGTCATTCACTTTTTATCTGATGCGAGTACTGCAAAGATTATTTTGAAAAGTAAATAAGCCAAATATGAAAAATCAAGAAATCGGCTAACAAGCTTGAAGGAAAATTTTTGTAAATAAGTTTATTTGGGGCCCTTTTTTCCTCCTTCAGGGGTATTTCCACCTATGAAGACCATTGCTAAATTCTCTCTAATAAAGGCGCTCAATTTGATTATATTTTTTATTTTAACATGTCGGTATTCACACGCCTTACACTTATTATCTCAAGTTGTATATTTTTCTTTTTCAATAAGGTGGGAATGCTTTCATGTTTTATGTATCAGAATTTAGTAGAATTTAGATGAAATAGTTTGTGAATTTACTCAAATCCCAAATAAGTTGAATATGAAAAATCAAGAAATTCACTAACAAGCTTGAAGGAAAATTTTATAAATATCGAAATTTTTATGACTTCTCGAGGAGCCAATCTACTGTCTTAACGAGAGATTTAATCACTATCTCTTGTGATTCAACGGTCACTCATCTTCGAAAATCCGATCATATTGTCCGAAAAACAATAAAATAAATGTAAAAAAAAATTGTAGCGCAAGAGAACAACGCCGAAACACGACAAAAAAACAAAGAAGGATTTTCACTTCCCCAAAATTGAACTCCACTTTAATGGCGACCTGAGATTTTTTCCGTCAGTCTCTCCGACGTTGATCGCCATCGTCAAAGCTCCCCCATACGCCGGAGACGGCGAGCAGCGAACCGGAGAAGCCGCCGGCTGTTCGGTCCAATCGCGAAGGTAGGACGCCGGATCCTCCATTTCTCCATCGGATCGCCGCTGCATTTGCCGGAATCCGCATCGCGGCGCCATCGGAAGAAGAGGCCGTGCCGCGGTCGGAGAACAGGGGAGGCGCGGATCCATGCTCGCCTGAGACGCCGCTCGCTTCATCTCCGATTCGGGTTCGAGAGATCCAGAGAGAGGGAGAGACCGAGACTTTGGAGGGGGTTCGCCGGAAATGGCGAACAGGATCTTCGAGTATTTCGTGGTGTGCGGTCTCGGGCCGGAAATCCGAACCCTGGAAGGGAGCAAGGGGTTCCACGGGAGGGAGATCCTGTACATGCCGTCGCAGCTCGACCAGTTCCCTCCGTTCGATCACTCCCTTTACCCTCCTCCACCTCCTCAGCTCTCCACCGTAAGTCTGCATGTCGTAGACTGTTAGGAGATGTGGGGAGGATCAGTTGTTTTTGCGATTGAAGTTTGATTATTTGGGTTACGTGGTTTTGATGCAATTGAATGCTTGCAGTGCGTCTTGCCTGCTGGCGTGGAGGTCTATTCCTCGGGCTTTGATTCGAACAACCCTGCGACTTTTCCACGTAGCTATCCGATAGTTTTAACCGGTATGTCTCCCAGCTTGAGTTGATCTCCACTGTAATGATGCTATTGTTAGCGGGTATAGGTTCTTCTCGTTGTTTACTTAGTGTTGGGAAATCATTGCGGCATCAGTTGTTCGTCCATTAGGAGAGAGAAGTAGCAAGTGTGGTCGGGTGTTTATTGGGTTTAATTCTTGACTGTTATATTGGCGCGTTTTATTTGGGTTGTACTTGGCTTTGAGCTTCCTGTCCGCCTGCAATTGTTAATCATGTGAGCTGAAAATATCGAGTTCATATGGCTGACTTTATGCTCATAGAGAATGGACAAGGTAGAGTATGTGAAGTCAAACTATATGTTTGCATGTTTAGTAGTGTTGGTACTTGAATCCGAGGTTAGTGCACTTTGCCAAGGTTCTCTTTAGAACAAATGTGCTGTTGAGCTGAATGACATTATTTCTATATAGCCATGTAACTGGGTTATCACTTCTTTTTTTGCATGACGTGTCAAGAAAGTATTGGCAAGTGTTTTGTTGGGGTTAATTAGTGTGCTTTCCATGGCGCACTTCCAGTGGTCATGTGTTGTAATCTTGCTTTTTATTGCAATTTTGAATTATGAATCATGTGACCCTAAGTTTCAAATCACGTACTATTTATTTATTCTAATAGGGAATGGAAAAATGGCAGTATTTGATAGCAAGGTACATTGCATTTTCATGACTAGATTGGGTCTTACTCTTGATCCAAGGTCATTTACTATATTGTAATCACATAGAGCTGAAGGAGATTTTACCTTTCATATGCTTTACATATCAGACATGCGGTTCTGGATAATATGTCTTAGGAAATTTCCCCCTTCAGGGTTATGCCATTAATACACCTAGAGAGCCTTCGATCTCGGTTAATTCAGCTCAATATATGAGAGGTGGCCAGGATGTTCTAGAGATGATTATATACAAAATTAAGTCTAAAATGTGGAGCCGTTTTTCTTTTATTTATTTTGCATTGTTATTTGTTTGGATCAATGTGGCAAAAATGGATTTTGGGCATAGTAAAACTAATTGTTTTACATGTGCAATACTTGGTAAATGTTTCCTTCTGGTAGCTATGTGGATCTCTTCAATTGTATCATTAATCATATATAAATGATGTTAACGAGTGCTCTTAGGCACGTGTTAAGTAACTGAAGTAAAGACCTCTCAATTTTCAAACAACCAACTTTTCTTGTGATATGCGTAATTAGTGTTTTAAATGGAAAATGTCCTGTTCGCCAAGTTGTATCACTACCTATAGGGCACTCATGGAACAAAGAATACTAGATAAAAGTATAGTAGAAGGGGAAAAAAATAATAAGTAACAAAGTAACAATGGTGTTTCTCTAATTTCTGATAATTTTCTTTAACTGTGTGAATATTTTAGTCTCTCAAAATTTTTCTACTAGAAATTGAATTGCTACCTTAATGTGGAATCATAATGCAGAGGGTGATGGCTCAAAAATTTATGTCAGCTGTATCGCTTTTCGAGATCCTGTCAGTGAGGATATAGCTGAAGCCTACCGTATTCCACCAAATTCATTTGCTGATAAATGTATATGTTTCGTTTCGCACTCCCCCAGTTTCCGTGTTCTTCGGAATGCATTGGAGGAAATATTTGCGCTTTGCTTTTCAGATGGCGGAAGTAGGTAACTATTCTTTCAGGAAATACTTATTTTTGTAATACGAAAGGGAGTGGAGAAAGTAGTTTCAAAATCTGTTCAAAAAATATTTTTATTTTTATTTTTTATTTTTATGCGCGGCACATTATCTAAGCGAAGGAAGCACTTTTTTTCTGCAAATTATTCTTTTCGCACAAGATAACAATGTGGGTTGGATGCATGGGCACCGTGCAGCCCGACACTGTGCTGACCCTGGTTCTTAGATTTAGCACTTTGCTGTGATGTATTAGTTCGTTTTATTGTGCCATATATAGATAGAAATATCATCTGCTGCATTTATTAATCTACCCCTGCAACAATCCCAGCAAGCCATTATGGGAGGTTATAGCATACATGGTGACAAATGTGCCTTTGCCTACTCCTGGAAAGGACAGAGTCCTGTTCTCCATTGAGAACTGCCTGCTTTCTGTAGAGGCTCCACCAAAGACTGGGCTCCCTCATGCTGATGTATGGTACTTGTTTTAGGCTCTGTATTTCTCTCTGTTGTTTATGCTATGACTCAGACTGTGGATCATGTTCTTCTCTGACCTACTTCTTTTATCACCTATTGCAGATTTCATTTCAGCCACTTGTACAATGCTTGGATATCGACAATCTTATCAAGCTATTTACTGCCGTATTGCTGGAGAGAAGGATTTTGCTTCGATCTAACAAGTATGTGTTCGGTTGAGTTAGTTAAACATGGTTATTTAAAAAACAGATCTTGAAGACATTTTACATAGCAGTGTAGCACCTGAGACTTCTTGTCCTTCTGAGTCTTGTCAATTTGTGTCCTTTTCAATTTTCGTCATAATCATTACTAATCATATTATGCTATTTAAGTGGTTTTTATGCGTATTTGTATTAAGTGAATTTGTTGATTGTTTGGCAGGTACTCGCTCTTAACCCTTGTGTCAGAAGCTATGTGCCATTTAATCTATCCATTTAGGTGGCAGGTATGGTTACATACTCTAGCAATCCACCATTTAGCAATAGGAAACATGTCCAGACCTACTTGCGATACATATCATAGTTAATTATGCTTCCATCATGTTACCATGTCTGAATCTGTAATTCGAATGATCTTGATAAGGCATTCCACTGCACATTTACGTATGTTTTTCCATAAATCTCATCTGATCTTTGCATTTTTCTTTTTTCTGAAGCATGTCTACATTCCATTAATATTTTTCAGTGGAGTTGACTATATTGATGCTCCTACACCATATATGATGGGTCTACATTCAGGTGTAGATACATCTGGCCTGATGATGGACGGGGTAAGTTTCACATGAACTTCTTTCAACCTCTTTTATCTTATGCCATGGTATTTGCTCTGATTTTTTAAGTTTGAAGTACTTATGTGTCCCGAGTTTTCACTCTCATGGTTTCTAGGTGGTTGTCCACAAATTGCTTAGATTTTTGTGGGGAAAAATCTGATTCTTTTCTTCTGATAGATGTGAAAAAATATGATTTTAGCAAGTGGGTTTTATCTTCTTACTATGGTTTGGATGATAAGAATAGACTTTACAAGAGATGGAAAATGGAAATGCTGACTTTGAATAAGGATCAGAAATGTGGGGAGAAGATGCAGTTGTCTATCTACCTCCAGCAACTTTTTGTTGGATAGGGATCTTTTGAAATGAGATTCTTGTCTTTTTATGTAAACTTTCTTTTACCTTATCTGGTGAGATTTGTATGTGAAGGCATAGCAAATTCGTTGTATGCTTGGGAGCCGGCACTCCCTGGTGCATTATTGTGATTGGAGTTCTTTAATTTGAATGTAGAATTTCTTTTAATTGGCTTATCTGTTCTTGCCACTGTGTTATAGGTAGTTGTTGTGGACCTTGAGTATAATCGCATCACCACATCAGAAGAAATTCCTCCCATTCCGGAGCCAGAATTGAGTTTGCTACGTGATGAAATTACAAAGCTGTTGCATCCAAATGTTGTGGGTATAGATCTCATGACAGCAGGTTTAGGGGCATCATGTGAGTACTATTCTAAGCTGGGCAGTAAGCCATGGGGAGAAGATCATGACCTCCAATTCAGGTGATATTTCATGGTCACCGTAAATGCTTTTAATATCAGTTGCTTTTTGGAGCTAATCGTTGTGGTATATTGTCCTTGTGAAGCTACATTCCTATCTTTTTTCCTTGGAGGGGTAATAATTAATCTTGAAGTCTTCTTAAGGGACTTGAGTGTTTTCATTATTTTTCTCCTCATAGCGAGGCCTTGTTTCACTTGGAATGGAAACATCTAAATAGATATCTAATGCAGATGCAGATGGAGAGATTATATTTTGTGATTTGTTGTACTCGAAGGTATTGAGTTCCAAAATATACTTTTTCTGTGAAATTTCCAAGAATCAATATTATCATGAGCAATTTCTTTAGATGGTTCATTGGTGTATATCAGCCTTGCTTCATGGGCCTCTGTAGATGTGTTCTGTACTTGCTGCTGTTTATATTGCACAGAAGTTTGAACAATCTCTTGGACTGCTCATTTGAATAACTTTTCTATTTTGAGAATTCATACTTCTCCTTATTGTAAAGCTCTCCTCATTACTAGGCGGGGATTTGGCTTACGATCAAAGCACGAAATGAGTCATAAGGAGGGAAATAAGGGACTTGGAGAGATTTTGTAGAGAGAATCTTCTGCTTCTATACCATGTGATATTTTATGGACCACTGCAAAATGATATAAAAACTTTAAAGGAAATATTGAAATAGTTCAACAGTGTCATTATTGCACTGTTTGCTCAACTAGCAACCTTTTATATGTTTGACGCGCTCATTTTACTTGTGAATTACATGAAGACATGGTTATAGTGGAATTGATATGATAATGCCTGATCTTATACTTCTTGAATGGTGTGTACAGATTAATTTTCTTGAAGTTTTTTGCGTCCTTGTTGGGTGGATATCGCAATTTCCTAGTAAGGCACCTTATTTACTTTTTCTTTAGATTTTAAACTTAGAACAGGTAGTCCGATTGACTCATGTATTGTTGAACCGCATTTGGCAGGAAAATACTGCAACTTATGCCTTCAATGTTGAAGCATTTCTGAGAAAGCGCTCTCGTTCTACTAACCAACCATCAGACCCCATGGTAATTCTTGACCAAATGTGTCATCATTTTGCTGCCTCCTTGTGTATTAACTGTACAAAATTTCTGGCCAGTCATTCCTAGCTGGGCTCTGTCATTCGTGTGCCCGCTGTAATATAATTGGTACTGAAGATTGGAAGTGACTAATGCATGTTTTTCCCATTCATGTTAGTTTATTTACTTTTTATCGTCAAAGGCCTCCTGAATTCTCACTAAATCTTCCTTCAATTTGTTCAGATGACACAGTTTTTGAATACTCAAGGCTTCTTGGATTATGTGGAGAGAAGTACCAGTCCTGATGAAAATAATGCCAATCTTCTTGACAAGTTACAAGATGCAATTGGGAGGGGCCAGAATCCTATGTCAATCTTTCCCTCATTCTTGATGGAGCCTGAGATCATAACAATATCAGACTCTGATACAGGAACATCAGGTCGAGACAGCCGTTCATTTTTAGTGTTCACTGTAGAGCATATTTCAAAGGCTTTTGCATTGATGCTTCTGCTTATTTGTGATTTGGTGCTTGGAAAGTTAAACACAGAAGCCAGTGAAGGAGCTTAGGAATGAGTTTTTCTAGTGGTTAGTATAAATAAGGGTGGGGTGTGATTTGGTGCTTGGAAAGTTAAACACAGAAGCTAGTGAAGGAGCTTAGGAATGAGTTTTTCTAGTGGTTAGTATAAATAAGGATGGGGGCTGTACGGTCATCCTCCAAAAAAGAAATTCATAGAGTTAAAATGAGAGCTGCTAAGACCAGATCTAGGCAATAGGAAATTATGAACCCAAAGTTAACCAGAGAAGTCTTTAAGTAAATCAAAGGTGGCTCTTCATGTATTGATCAAGTGAGTCAGGTATAAGGATCTTAAAGTTTGCATCTCTCTACTTGTCAGGATCGGGTGCCAAATACACCTATGATAGGTTTCCTTCAAACATCAGGTCAGAAGAGGAGGAGGAGAAGAGGAAGCAAATTCTTGTTGTAGCAAGTGGAGCTATTGATTACTCTGGAAGGCGTAGTCCTAGGTATGCCTACACATGGACGTTGACGTATATCTGTTTCTGTGTGCGACAAGTTACCTGATTAAATTTTGTGCTGTTTCTGTGGATTTCTCATGAGAGTCCCTTTTCTTTACCAGGTCCCCCTCCGCGTTAGTGGGTAATTCCAAAGTTGATACCCTGAGTCCTATCGAGAGGGCTGTAAGTGCTTCCACCATTGTTAACTTCCCACCCCTAATTGGGATCATGGAATCTTCTTTAATTGTTTTCCCCCATCAGGCTGAGAGAGAACTCATGGTACTGGACATAAAGGTCAAGCTTCAGGTAAGATGTTAAATCTCTTGGTCCTGCATAGATAGGGATGTTCTAACCTATCAAAGTGGTTCTCTTTGTTATAAATCTGTATATTGTAAATTGTGTCCTTAGAAGTTGGTATGGATGTGAGTTCACATTAATTCTGATTAGGGATAACCCCATAAATGCCTGGACTTTTTCAACTCAATCTAAAGTTAAGGAGATATTTGCGGGTTGAGATGGTGCATGTAGTTCCGTAGAATTTCAATGATGAAAAAGTTTTGGTGACCTTTTGTCTAAAGAATGTCTGTAATTTCTGAGAGCTTTGTTGGTAGAATCGTGATGGCGCATTGTGATCACAACTCCCAGGATATATGACAATTTGGGCTTTAACTAAAATCAATTGCTATGTGGTTGCAGTTTTAGTTTTCTAGAAAGGTTTAGTGAAGTGTTCATTTTTCTGCCACCAGGGTTTGTGGTTGCGGCTCCTTCAATTGGGAGCAACTGATGATCCTCTTTCTTCCTTTGAACATGGTACCATTGCTGGTATGCTTTTATGAGATATCAATACTTGCGTTTATCTTCTTAAAGCAAATGAATAATTGATGGCCAAAGCATTTTGTATCCATGGGCCAAAATTTGCTGCATGCTAACCGTGTGTTCATTTGTTTTTGCAGCTTTAATTGAATTTGATGCTGAGGGAATTGGTGGTAGTGGCTTTGTTGAATGCATTAGGGAGCACATCAATTCGGTATGTAGCACTTAAAGTTGCAATTTATTGGATGTTCCCTCCTCGTAGTGTAGTAACTAAAAAACCACACATGATTTCAGGGATGGCATTCTCAATTGACTGACGAACAGTTCATTGCAGTTAAAGAATTGGTAAGTCCATTCAACTTAGAAAAATGGCCAGATTGACTGCCAGAATGATTTGCTGAAATTTCCTATACATTAAAGTGAATTATAGTATGTTGTACTCTTTTAGCCTTCTGCCTTTTCTCCTCTTACATTTAGCGTTTAGTGTGATTTTTATATAATTTTAAACATCTCAAATATTTACCAATTATATAAACTTCGACATAAGCCATAGAATTTTGTCGTTAACTTTATGAAATGGAAGCATTTTCTTTTTTTTCTTTTTTTTGAGAGGAGAGGTTGGGGGGGTGTGTGAGGGTTAATGAAAGTTCAAAAGGTACAGTGTCTTTTGTTTTTCTAAGATTTCCTCTAACACAACCAGAGGTTGAAAGTTCGCTGATGTAGGGTCTTATTAGTAAGCTGGCACAAATTTATTTACTCTATTCACACAAGTTCCTTCAGGGAGATTGTGGTAAACTTTTTGGTGGGATGATAATCTCATACTCAATAAAAATGAGAAACTTCCTACAAAATGACTATAGGCATAACAGATTGGCTCCTTTTTTCTATGCATTTTCTTCTCTTGAATTAGACTTGGTTTCTTGAAATGAAACTGGACAAAACATCTCATTTAACACCCCCTTCTCTCTTCTTTTTCTCTCTGCTTTGGTTAATGAAAATCATGCTAAATGCCAGTTGAAAACAGCCATTGGTCGTGCAATCTCTCGGAATGATGTTGTGACAATAAGAGATGCCCTGGAAGTTTCTGCTGAAATTTATAAGAAAGATGCTAATAATGTTCCAGACTACATCCAGCGTCATCTTCTCTCTATATCGATTTGGGAGGAGCTGAGGTAAATCTTACCCACCATTACTCTTGGTTGCTTTCTCTTTGAACGATTTGTGTATAATCTTTTCTATGTAATTTCATAACATATTTTAAGCTTCCCCTGCTTCACCATTTGGATTAAAATAACAGGATCAGTAATTATGCAATTGGTGCATGCTGCTTCATATATTCATAGCATTTAATTTCTTGAATGTAATGTTTGAATTTTTCTCTTTTAGATTTTGGGAAGGATACTTTGACTACCTAATGGACCGGTCGTCAAGCAGGTAAGTATGACTATGCTGCATGTTCCATTTGTCATGCATAGAGCTTTTTGGTTAGCATAAGTTAGTCACCGTGGGTGTCATCTGTTGGGGTAGTTGGTACAGTTGTTCTTTGCAATGAAGTAGATGTAGTTTTGTTGAATTAGAAGCATACATAGAAGATCCTCAAGAGAGCTGCGAAGAACATATGACCTCCAGCTTGAACAGTAAAGTATATTAGATAGCCACCAATGCATCTAAAAAATTAAGCTGGTATATGGAGACGTGGTTTAGATATGAGAAAAGAGTATTTTGGACTCTTTCTTGAGCCAAATTTTGAATGCTTGGAAATTTGATGTTTTTACTGTTTTTTCCAAACTAATGGAAGGATGTACATCCCCGCCGAAGAACCCGTCTTTTTTAACAGGACCAATTTGACTATGGAAATAAATATCTCAGCTTCTTTTGCTGGAATTATTACTATGTCAATTTATTATAAGGAATGGTGATAATGCAGTCTAATATTTGTGACATTATTAAGTTCCTGTTGCATGAGAAATTTACTCAAATGGATGCTTATTAGTGGTTGACGCTTTTGTATTAGTTCTGTCAACTATGCAACTCAAGTTTCCAGTCAGCTAATAGTGGTGGCATCACACATGGTAACATCCTTTCCTATTGTTCACAGCTGTTGCCTTTTGTAGCTCAATCAACTTTGTCTTGTTCTTTTCCCTCTTTTTACTAGTGCCTTTGCTTTTCCCATTGTCAAGGCTGGGCTGGGACTTCCTGATGCTGATGCTTGGTACATGATTGAAACAATAGCAGAAAAACAAAAAGTTGGATTCAAGCAGTTTGTAAGCTCAATTTTCCTTTCTTGGTTATTTATGGTGTTTGAGACCTCATGTCTGTTTGGTCTTGCCACCTCAATTTTGACATGAACACGTATCTTGGACTTGTACTGCATTAAGTTGCTCCTGTTAATTGTCCATCATCTGTTTCAAGTATGCCTATTGATGATTTTTAAGCTGCAAGAAAGCTGTGTCTTCAGAATAAGAACTTCCTTGACCGTGTCAAAATCAAAGCTCAGAAATCATATTGTTATGTCTACTTGTACCTTTTTTTAGGGGAGAAGAAAACACGACTGCTCAAATGAGATACAATTTGTCAAATTGAATCATGGGACTTTAAACATCATTATCTGATCAGAAAAAAATAAAAGGCTCTGGTCAAAAAGGAAACTAGAAAAGTTTTCTTTAGGATATTATTCTTCTTCTTAAGTTATCTTATGTGATGTATATGAATCCATTTCAATCATTGATAGTCAATTGCAACTCTTTTGTATTACATGCTGTGCCAATTTGATCTCTGATTTATCCTATTTCTGGATCTTGTTACTGAAGTCTGAAGTAGGGAGGAAGCTTTTCATATGCTGCTAAATAATTCTAAATTATTTGCCTGTGATTTGTTTCAGATAAAGTTGAGAGGATTCTTGTCACATATCCAACAAGTGCGTATTGGTTATTGGGGAAACTCATCGATAAAAGCACCATCAGTTTCATCTCAGGGATTACCATCTCCTTCCCCAAAAGATGCTGCCAATGAAAAGTACCAACCTGCCGAGGCTTCGGGTGTTGGCAGGAGCTGGGTTCAGAGCATGTTCAGCAAAGACAATGCTTCAAGAGCAAACTCATTTGACCGTGTTCGTAGATGGACTTCTGATGGTGGCGCTTCAGGTTTGCATTCTATATATCTTTGGCATTCTACTTATGTAATTACCCATAAAATAATTCTTATCATATTGTTATATTCCAAATAAACGTATTATATGAGTAATTTTTTCTTTCTTTGGACTCACACTGCAGAGAATGGGACTCCACACAGACAAGATCTGTCATCCGCTGCACAGAAGAAACTCCAAACAAGTGTTCGCACACTAAGGGGTCATACTGGTGCTGTTACTGCTCTACATTGTGTAACTAGAAGGGAGGTATGGGATCTGGTGGGAGACCGTGAAGATGCTGGCTTCTTCATCAGTGGGAGTACTGACTGTTTGGTAGGTTAATAGCATAAAATCTACTTGCATTTATGGTACACTTTTGGTTGTGTGTTCCCTGAGTTCCGTTGAATCAAGATGGGGTTGAATCTGGTTTTAAGGTGATATTTCCTTTGTTATGACTAAAATGCAGGTTAAGATTTGGGACCCTAGTCTTCGTGGCTCTGAACTTAGGGGAACTTTGAAAGGACATACAGGGTATGTCCATTCTCTAATTATTTTTTAACATAGAATTTACCTTACTGTCTTGGCATTACACTCATTATTCTGAATTGTTCTAGCAAATGTTTCTGTCGGATTACTTTTTTGTAGCACTGTTCGTGCAATAAGTTCTGATAGAGGAAAGATCGTGTCGGGATCAGATGATCATTCTGTTATTGTATGGGATAAGCAGACTTATCGACTTCTAGAAGAGCTCAAAGGCCACAATGCACAGGTTCTTATGATGATAATATTCTTGCAGTTTGCGTGGTCTCACATTTTGCAACTCCACAGAAGCATAATCAAGATATTCATGAATCTATCTTGTGCATGTTTATCACGGATTGAAATGATTAAAAATTAATAAGGAGTGACGACTGAAATTTTTCCTTCTTTGTCCTTTATTCATAGTGGCTGGAGGCTCATTATTCATCCTCTGGGTTTCATTCTCAGTTGAAGTACGATGAAATCACAGCTTGATGAAAGCTGTGCTGATATCTTGCTTCTATATAAGGAGTATGTTAGTAATCCAGTCCAAAAGTTTAAGCTATTAGATGGAGGGAGATTACATGTATAAAAAGTCATTATGAACACGTATAGTAGATATGTGGGATACTTATCAATACTTCTTTGCTCAGATTTCCCTCCTCCAAGAGTGTCACTAGTGACACCATATAAACAGCTTATGTGGAGTTGAATGGAATAGAACGAACAAGAACCACACATGAAATGAATTATTAAATGGGGCATGAAGAACTTTTTAGCTCTAATACCATGTTAGGCTTTGGGTGGAGAGAATAGACAATTGCAGAGAGCATGATGTTAGTATATTTGTACCCCAGTGAAGAATTAAAATATGCCCTAGTACCATGATAGAAAGTCCACCTTGAAAGCTTATGATGTTAGTTGGAGGGAGACTACAAGTATATAAAAGCATTACAAAAACCTCATAATAGCAATGTGAAATACTTCAACAGAGTATAAATTCGTTTTTATCTTTGTTAAAATGAGAGGATAAGTATTGTGGTTGACATTCTCCATTGCAGGTCAGCTGTGTGCGCATGTTATCCGGTGAACGCGTCCTCACTGCTTCTCACGATGGATCTGTGAAGATGTGGGATGTTAGGACTGACACTTGTGTGGCAACTGTTGGTTGCTGCTCCAGTGCTGTCTTATGCATGGAGTATGATGATTCCAGTGGAATCCTGGCTGCTGCTGGAAGAGATGCGTATGTACCTTGAATTATTTTTGTTATGCTAATATCAAGGATCTTGAGTTTCATTCATTTATATTTTCGCAGGGTTGCAAACATTTGGGATATTCGTGCTGGAAAGCAGATGCACAAGCTTTTAGGGCATACAAAATGGATCAGGTGTGCAAAAAAATTGCAAAACATGCTTTTTACTATGGCTTTATTTAGGTAGACACCATAGATTGGTCTACCACAGCAACTGGGGGTGTGAGAAGTGTAATTTACACCACTAAATGTCAGAACGTCTGTGTGGACTGGAAGATTTCCCATCCAGGATTCTTCAAGGGGAGAATACGATTAAAATCAGCCATATCTGTCACTTTCTTCTACCATTATAGTTATTCAATCTCTATACATGCATGATTTATTTTTTTCCTTAAACACGAGCGCTATAAATAATTGGACAAGCCAGTGATTTAATGAAGTTTCTGTCCTTCAACTTTTGGATTTTAATCTCATAATCATGCTGATCATGCATGTTCTTATTCTTTATCTCATTAAAGTACTGATTCAATAGGGTACCAAATGGGTGCCACCCCAAACACATAAAAGAGCTTAACCTCAAAGCCAAAAATGAGCATATTGACATTAATCACGAAATTGATCAATTGGTGCATGCATACTCAAAAATTGTAATTCATGTGATCCCCTTTTGAAGGTAGATATGCATGACTGCATGACTGCTTGTGCAGTATGAATTCTTTCTCCATTGGGGTTTAATAAACAACCATGTCCTTTAAGTTTATAACTGATAGTAGAATATCAATCTTTTTCCATTTGATAGTAATAAATAATCATGACTATAGGACTTCCTCCTTCTTATCATCTTATTTGCCATCCTGCAGGTCAATTAGAATGGTTGACGACACTGTAATTACTGGTAGTGATGATTGGACGGCTAGAATATGGTCTGTTTCCCGTGGGACTTGTGATACAGTTCTTGCTTGCCATGCTGGGCCAGTCCAGTGCGTTGAATATTCTTTATCAGATAAAGGCATAATCACAGGTTCCTCCCTCATCTGATGTCTTGTTATTAGGGTCCTTTGTAATGGTGACAGAACATAGTTTGGTTCATAATCGGATGTTGTTATATTTGTCCTTCATATTGCTGAACGTTGATTAAATATGGTTTTCATTGACACTATCAATATTTTCAGGTTCTACTGATGGACTTATTCGTTTCTGGGAAAAGGAGGAAGGTAAGAGTATTAACAATGGATCTCCTTAATGTCTTTCTTTCATCTTTTTGATGTTCAGCATTATCTTGGAAATTAGTTTCTCTGACTTGTTGACGATGACTAGTTCTGGGCACTGTTATCGAGAATCACTTTGGATATTGGTTATGAAATATGTGGTTGCACACATGAGTGACAACAAACTACATGCCTAACTTCAGCAAAACCGCTGTGAGGATAATGGGCATACATGATTTCTTGACCTCTGATGGTTCTTTTTTTCTCTGAGAAAGATAGTGCTAGTGGTACAAGCTGGTTCTTGCAACTTGTGATGCTACAACTCCGGTTGTGATTTTTGATGCTGTAAATTCCTGCTTTCTAAGGGGAGTAATCACCTCTTACCTTATTCTTCATCTGTGGTCAGGGTCTATTTCCTCAGGTGGTAGTGGTTGTTGAAGCTTAAATAGAATGTGAAGTGTACTAAGTTCTTCATAATCATGTAAAACTAGCAGGTTTCTTTACTCTTAAGCTTGGACAGATTTTCCTGCATTGATCGGCCTCTCTAGACTAGACAAAATATGCTGACTTTTTTAGACAACTGAAGCAATTATCACAGCATAAAAAAATACACTCATTTTTCCAGGGGGTATAAGGTGTGTGAAGAATGTCACCATTCATTCATCTGCTATTGTATCTATCAATGCTGGGGAGCACTGGTTGGGGATTGGAGCTGCTGATAATTCAATGTCCCTCTTCCACCGACCACAAGAGCGAGTCAGTGGCTTATCAAGCAGTGGACCAAAAGTGGGCGGTTGGCAACTTTATAGAACACCGCAAAAAACTCTTGCTGTGGTATGCATCATTTGTTTCTTCCAATATTTTTTTTTCCTAACATGTGCTACAGGACTTGTTACTAGTCGTAGTAACTACATCTATTTCATCGATATCAGAATTTTTTTTCTTGGCTTATTGTCATGGCTTTGTGCTCTCTCTCTTTGGTAATGTGGATCCATCATTTGTCGATCTTAGTCATGGATTCTACTTTTGGTTTCCAGGCGAGGTGCATTGCTTCAGACCTCGAAAGGAAAAGGATCTGCAGTGGTGGTCGTAACGGCCTTCTTAGGCTGTGGGATGCTACCATCAACATCTAAAAGTCTGTTGACCTGATGTGAATGTCGCGTTCTGTTCTTCAATCTGTATGCAGTGTTGTTTGTACATCAGACGCAATTTTTTTTTTTTGCTTGTTTTTGATTCGGGAAAGACGGATGATCGATATGCTGAAACTGAGATGCAGTTTTGTTTTCTTTCAATTCATTCTGTTTCTTCATTTCTTACTCTTGCTATGTGGACAATAAAGCTGTCAAAATATGTCACTAATCCATGTTTAAACCCATATTTATTGAAGTGGGAAAAAAGAAAAATCTAGTTTTCTCTTCTGACTCTCAGTTCTTGTGACATATAATTTACCTCTCAAGTTTGTTTTTTTTCCTCCTCCTTCGATACAATTTGACACGCGACTCTAAAATGTGGATTATTTTTTTTTATCCAAATTTTATAGATTATTGGCATGCAGTTGAATTTGTCAAATTAAAATAATAAATGATATACAGAAATGATGAATTAATGTTTTTAGTGTAAATTCATTCTAGGCTTTTTTTTTATTTTTTATTTATTTGTGAATTTGAATTCAATTAATTTGATTGAAATAATCATAAAAATGATAATTTATAATGTACATATAAAATTATATATATTTAATATACAATGTGTCTCAGTGTATATATCGGAATTTTCTATTTTTTGAGAAATAACGTGTTGGCGTATTGTATAGTGTTATGTTGGGTGTCGGTGTCAGGCTACTTAGGATTTGCTTAAATTGGCTCGCTTAGGGCGCTTATGTGGTGAGTGAGCTCGTGAAGAATTATGCGGGTTGAGGCGAGGCTGGGGCTGCAGAGGAGTGACTTTGAGGAGTGCGAGGGAGTGGGGTGGTTAACGTGGTTTGGGTCACTACGGTTAATAGGGAGATCGAGAGTGCGAAGAAGGTATTTGTGGAAATGCGCGGATTGGCAATGGAGGTGGACCAGTGTAGCTTGACCACCGCTTACGTCATGATAGATATATTTTCCTTGGTTGGAAGTTTTGTTGATGGATTATAAAGACAGACATCGGGGTAAGTATACGGCGTTCACTTTGGTGTAAATTTTTTTTTTTTCACGTAAGTGTCAAATTGGAGTGAAATCGTTCACTTGAGTGTCACTTCGCCGGAAAAGCTGAAGTGGCGCCGGAATGTTGACGTGGCAGCCATAAAACAATATTTTAATTAATTTTTTTGAATTTTTTTGAATTTTTTGAATTTTTTTGAATTTTTTTTAAGGGTCGGCGAGGGCCACCGTTGACCTTTGCCAGCCGCCGAACTCTTGCCTAGATTGGGCGAGGGTCCCCTCGCCGTTGGTCGCGAAGGCCTTGGGTGAGGCCAGCAAGGTTGTCGAAGGCCCTAGGTGAGGCCAGCGAGGCCGTCGACGGCCTCACTGCGACGGCGACGGCGAAGGCCAGGTGACCCTTGCCCAAATCTAGCTCTGGGTAAGGTTGCAATGGCCCTCGGTAGTCGCGGGGAGGCCGTGACGGCCTCCCACAAGGCCTTCACGGCCGATGGCGAGGGGGCCCTCGCCCAATTTGGGTGAGGGTTCCGCGGCCGGCAATGGTCAATAGTGGCCCTTATCGGCCCTTAAAAAAAAGCAAAAAAACATCAACAAAAATTCAAAAAAATTAATTAAAATATTGTTTTCCGATTGCCATGTCGCATTCCGGTGACCACATCAGCTTTTCTGACGGAGTGGCATTCAAGTGAACGATTTTACTCCGATTTGACACTCAAGTGAGCGAAAAAAAAGTTTTGGCACCAAAGTGAGCGCCGTACGAAAGTATTGGCACTCCTAGTGTCCTAATCTCGAGAGACATCACTCACATGTAAATTAACTTAAAATAAAGGGGTAATTGCTAAAAGTCCACTAAAGTTAGTACTTACTTATCAAATATACTATCATTGTTTTTGAAGCTTGTCTTTGAATGAGATTTCTTTGATCTCCTCTTCAAAAAGGGGCACCGCTAACATTTAAATTTTGACAACCCCATTTAGTGAATTTTTACATAGAAAATTAGGAACCAATCTCGAATCTTAAACAAAAATATTATTAATTTGCATAATAGGAGCATTTTCATATAATAGTACTAGGCTCACATAAATTGCATTCTAATCGGACTAAACCTATGTAAACATAAAATCTTGAACCTGTGTATTCTGAGCTCGGGCTGCAAGGAATTTGCCGACACTTTCGTCGAGCCACCCTGCAGTTTTGGCGAGTCTCCTGGCAACACTCCCGTCCAGCACCAGCAACCGCCAGTGACTCCGGCGAGCTTTCGAGGACCGTAGTAGCCGAGCTTCTTCACCGCCACCTACCAGTCGTGGGCATTGTAGGGAGAGAACTATCAGTGGAGGAAAAAAAGAAAGCCATGCGCCTTGTTTCTTATCAATGTGAGGTGTGCTTTGGCCGGGATTGGAGATTCCAGGAACATTGGAATATGGGAGTAATCAAGGTTTCATTTGTTTTGCAAAAAATGAAAAAAAATACTTTTTTAAGAATGAATTTTTATATCACTTAAAAAAAATAAATGAACAAAATATATTTTTATCGTATGTGAAAATTTTTAAATATAAATTGTTGTTGATGATGAAAATATTTTTAATTGACTAATTTTTCAAGCGATATGGGCAATTGATTTAAAAAGAAATATTTCAAATTATTTGTTTTCTACAAAATAAACTCTGACAATTTCATATTGTTTGTCCTAAATCAGTTTCATGCACGATATATTTTGAACGGGGGTTGATATCTCACTGCCCAGATTTGCTTCCTTGCTTAGACAATGGTTAGAGATAAATTTTGACCCAAGTAAGCAAATGTTATGCTAGTGGGAGATCATTATAGGCGCACAGTGATTGAGACATGTCCCATTTCTGTGTGTTGTCGTGCGCTTAACATCTTATTTAGTTGAATAAAGTGTTTCCAAGTATGATCAAGTTCACTTTACTTAAACAATTTGAGTTTAATTTTATTTAATAGTTAGGCCTTAGCTTATTACAATATTATTATTAGTATTAATTAAGACCGTGTTAAGGCATTGGACCTTTGAGCTTAAAGTCGGGTCCCTAACATGGGGAAATTATCAAAACCTATTGCATTTGTGCTAATTCAGTCATAAATCTTTTAGTTTGACCAATTTAGTTATAAATTTTTTGATAACTTGTCAATGTAGTTTTTTCGACCAATTTTGGTTGAAAATTACTAATGTAGATGGTGGCCTTTGTATGTTCATGGCCTCTATCGCTGTGGACAATTTTTAATTTTTTTTTATTTTCCTTTTCCTTTTTCCTTTCTCTCCCTTTCTTTTTCTTTTGAGCCCGGTAAGGCCATGGCTTGATCTTCACTGGCCACATGTGAGGTCCGATCAACCCTCGCCCACTACTAGGTGAGGGCTAAGTGTTAGTTGGGTTCACTCCTATGTGGAGGAAGCCCAATAAGTTGCAAGCCCAAAAGAGCTTGAGCCCATATGATAAGTTATATGGAGAAATAGGGTTTATTACTATCTTTGAAGTGGTAGTCGCAAAAGACGTAGTAACAAGAGAGAAAGTAGAAAATTTGGGGTTTGGGGTAAAGTCTGATTTACATCAAGCTGGCATTAGAGGTCGATTTGAGGTCCGATTGAGCTGAAATTTTGTCAGCGTGTTCGTGGCGCAATCTTCTCGAATCTGAACGGTTTGATTTTCGTTTGAAGCTCCCTACATCATGTTTTTTGTGGATTGATCAAAACTTGTGTTTTTAGTTAGATTTATCCTTGATTTCTTGTGAAATTCATGTATATTGCCAAGAATTATGTTCTTGAGATCTTTGTTGCTATGTACCTCTAGTATTTGCTAGAAAAGAACATTGTTCACCCAATTTTGTTGATAGTGAAGATTTTCGGGTGGACTCCGGTCCCGTGCTTTTTGATCTCCTCACATTGAGGAGGTTTTTCACGTAAAAAAATCGTCTTGTGTTTGCGTGCTTGGTATTTATTCTGCTCTACTATATCGGTTCCTATTAGGTTTACACAAAAGGTGAGATTATTTTATTCCGCTGTGTTAATTCGATATTGTTCGAATTGTTACCGTTCTCCCATCACTAAGCCTTTGCCATATTTGGGCAAGGGTCGAGACCCTTTTATGTAGCCAACGATGGCCTTGCGGCCCTCCTATGACTGGTGAGGGTTGGTCGGCCACCATTGTCGGACTTGGTAAGAGAGAGAAAGAAAGAAAAAAAAAGGAAAAAGAAAAAAATAGAAAAATTTAGGATATTTTTAATTTTAAAAATTATCTATATCAGCATCGGCAATACTACTTAGCATTGTCAATATCCGCATTAGTAATATTCTGCCAAAATTGGTTAGGATGACTAACTTGGTAAATTGTCAAAATGTTTATAAATATAATAGCTAAATTGAAAGGTCTATCATTGAAATGGCATAGGTGCAATAGATTTATGACATTTTTTGGTAATTCCCCCCGGACATTGTCATAAGTGTGTTTTATCCGTGATTAATTGAATCCTAATTGCTCTAATATAGTATGTCATTCAATTATATTGATGAATTTTGGTTAAGACATATATTTTGATACAAATTGAGGTGTATTGATTGTTTAGGATGATGCATGTTGGTCTTAGAATCCATATAAGCTTAGGATAACTCACGGTTTTCATTAATATATACAAATCAAATAAAAAATGTCATTTACGTCATATAAATTGCATAAGAATTAGTTAATCACATAACATACATGTCATACATCGCACATTAAGGGGCTCATATGTTTCGGGTCCATGCTCAATGCTCACATCATTAGGTTGAGTTAATTAATAATTGCATATCATGCATTGCATATAGTGTAATTTTTATAAAAAAGAAAATACCGAAAATAATTAGCATTGCATAATTAGGTTATCTTCTTTTAATAGAAGTCACTTAGGTCATGTTGGGTGTTTCAAAGTTTGGTCTTTTATTTTTTAAAAAGAAAACACAAAATTATTAATCTCTTGCATGGTTATATAGTAGGGTTAATTCATAATTGATTCTATTTCATGTCATTAGAATTGCATATAGGTTGCATTACATTTAAATTGTAAGGTAGCATAAATGTCACTTAGAACTTATGTTAGTTCATCAATGCATGTTAGACTAGATTTCATATAGTCATAGTATTTAATCTAATTCATTTTTTAAACAAGAAAAACACAAAAAGAAATAATTAACATTGCATTTAGAAATCACATCTAGGTCACGCATGCATTATTTGGTCTTTAGTTAATATTTTGCAGAACACTGGATGTATTTGACATAATGGAGCTTTGTTTTTTATTTGCTTAGTGCATCAAGGTTTTTCTGTCTCCTCAAGTAATTTATTTATTTTTTTGATTAGTAAGATTATATTATTGATTGCACACTTACATGATCAACCATTGGATATTAGTGGTTTAGAATTAAACTTGATCAAGATTGCTTGCAAAATATTTTTGAAATAAAAAGAAAAGGTGCCAAAAAGGAGTTAAATTTATCTAGTGTAATCAAGTCCCTGTATTCATAAAGTCTTTGATTTGCAGAAGTAAAATGTTATTTCTTTCATTTTACTTGGGTTTCTAATCGATCCATAGGAGATTAATAGATTAGTGGGGACTCATAAATTAATTGATTTGCATGTTTAAATAATCTAATTAAAACCCTAAAGTTACAATTGACATGGACACGATGACACCATCTCTTTATCAAGTAATAGTTGGTACTCGCTCAATAATTATTTAGCTTTCTCTTGGTGGTTCACCTCCCAAAAAGTCATGATAGGGGAAGGGTAATTTCATACATAATTTTTCAGTCATTGATGGTGGGTCTGTGTTCAAAGACATCGTTCGGAGGCTTATTAGGCTTAACAACTAAGCACACAGTGGCGCAACCACAAAAATGTTGGCCCGCTAATTTGTCACTCCATGCTTTGAAGGTCCTCTCTTAGGTAGAATCAAATTCTAACCAATTGCAATTGATTAACTATGGTCATCATCAATTGACTTTCCAAGGCCAATTAGAGATCTACAAAATATTGCATTGATAAACCCGTGTCGAAATTCGCTAAAACGTGATAAAGGAAAAATTACAATTTGCCATAAAGAAATGTACTTAACATCATTCAAAATATGGCAACGTTTGCCAAGGTTGAGAAATAAAGAAATAATTTATAACTTGTCTATTCAACCATTCCATTACAACGGCATACCATGCTTTGGAGCAAGAAATGATCCCAATACAATTCTTAGCAACATTTTTTTGTAGGACAACCTTAAAATCAAAGGAAAAAAGATGACACAAGAATTTTGGACATGAACGCATTCAACACATCATCAAGCCCTCATTCTTTGATTCGTTGGGGGCACCAGAGCAGCCTCCTGCTGCTGCTGCTGCTGCATCTTCTGTTGTTGTCTTCGAATGTTGCCCCCCAATCCTGTCCAAAAGCGAGACAATCGAATGAATACACACAATTCTTCAACTGGACATGAGATATGTCTGAATTCTTTTCAACTTTGAAGGTTTGTTCAACTGGTTCGTTCTCTTATACCTTGCTAAATAAGAATCCTTTTGTATTACTATAATATTATAAGTTAACTCCAGGAACGAATAATCGATTTACCGATGGCGGGATCCCAGCCTCGGAGGTTAAGTTCTCTGTACGCTTGGCAAAGAGCGCAGGGCTCGCAAAGGAAGTGGACGATCCAATCCGGGGCAGGCGACTCCACCAGCCCAAACTTGCTCCTGAGCTTCGATCGGTACGTGCATGAGCAGATAAATGGCATCCCGATGAGGGAGCTGCTCAGCGCGTATATTATTCCAGCAGTCGCACAAGCTACCATCATCGCAACACACCAAAAGTCAGAAGTCATGCAAATGATTTTAGTCCAGACATGATGAGTTGTTTCTTTCTGTTCTTGTTTCACTCACTGGTCGTGCCGTTGTCTATGATCTCTGCGACCTGGCCGAACGTCCAGCATGGGAAGAAGAGCGTAATAGCAGCTGAAACATGAGAGACATGATAGGTATTAGATACATGATCTTGATAATATATATTGTCATTGCCATGTACTCAGTTAGTCATTAGTCAAAAAGAAGAACCGAAAGAGTAAGGGAAGACGTTTGAGATATTATGAATGTCAGTCCTAAACTAATTAGCTTTACATATCATCATGACAAGCATACAAAAATACGACAACGATGCATGTCCACAATAATAGCTCGATTTGGATATCAGACACTCTGAAAAAAGGTTATATCATTATTTTGGTAAATTCGTATATAATCTTACCGTTCATGGGGTCGTCCATGCAATCACACAGCCCCGTCTTCCATTCTTCGGTGTTGACGCTGCCCATCACGTTCGCCTGCATTGGAATGCCCTGAGGTTTGCCGCTGTACCCCTGGACTCCTGGCTCGATTGGTGAAGGCGGCTCTGCTGGATGCTGCACTCCTCCGCCTGCCTGCGGTGGGAACTGCACAGGCTGAGCACGACGACTGGCCACAAGCACGAGTCTTGCCTGACGCCAACAAGCTCGAGTCTTGCCAAATTGGTGAGACTCGAGCTTGTCAGTCGTTCGTGAGGCCTTGACCTTACCAGATCCGGTGAGCCTAAGCTCGCTCGACTTTAGTGAGCTTGAGTCTCATTAGTCATTGGTGAGCTCGAGCCTCGCCGGCATTGAGCGTGCTTGATCTTGCCAGAATCCAGTGAGCTTAAGCTTGCTTGACACCAACGAGCTTGAGTCTCCCCCGATCGGCAAGGCTGAAGCCTCGCCAAATGTTAGCAAGCTTGAGCCTCGCTTGGCTAGTTGTCGGCCATGACGGCCGGCGACTAATGAAGATGGAGGAAGAAAAAAAAGGAAAGAAAAAAGAAAAGAAAAAGGAAATATAAAAATTAAATATAATTTCGATTTCTATAAAAAGTATTTCCATAAGGTTAGGGACTCTTTAGTAAAGAGGAAAAGAGAGAGTAGGTTGTAAAATGAGTTGTAATTGGATTTAAACTAACCCATTTATGACTTAAGTAGCATCGACACGGACATGCGATATGCGAGATGCGACATGACATGACATGACATGTCGACACATTGTTTCTCAAAAAATGGAGAACTCCAACACGTTGGGACACATTATTTTATTAAATATATATTTTAATATATTCATGATAAATTATCATTTGAATGATTATTTCAATCAAATTAATTTGATTCAAATTCACAAATAAATAAATAATAAAAAAGAGTCTAGAATGAATTTACACTAAAAACATCAATTCATCATTTGTTAATATCATTTATTATTTCAATTTAACAATTCAACTCAATTTCAAAAATCTATAAAACTTGGAGGAAAAAAACAAACAATCCACATTCTCAAAAACTCTTGGGTTAAAGTGTGTTGGAAGAAAAGAGGAAAAAAAATAATTTTAGTCCCTTTATTTTTGAAACCCATAATGGGTGATTTGAGAAATAAAAAATTACCCATTTAATGTTTAAATAGGTCATTAATGGATTATAGACCCATTTTAATAGGGGCAATGCTTTGTGTCATTCACGAAATTGACGATCATTCATATAATCACAATGACTTCTTTTCCCTCTCTGATGAACGTTACGATAAGTAAATAAAATGCATAATGCAAGATCATGAAGCAAACGCGCTTCCTGTCCCGCAAACACACTTTGTCAAACGTAAAGCACGAAAGTCAAAATTCCTATCGAGATTCTTCCTATGTGATGATGGCCAAAGATTGGCTCATGATTAGGAATAAACGGTTCTGAGTTTCTTACAAATTCCGCTTGAAATTTGGAATCTATCATCGAGTATAGGTTTTTTATTTTTTAGAATCTGAAACCTATCGTAGAAACCTACTTTAGCTCTCAACAGTTTTTTTTTTTTATTTGGTTACAAAATGAAAATCCATAAAAATGAACAAGATTTTATTAACTACAATAAGAAAAATGGTTTTAATGCATTGACTTGTATTATATGAATCATTATATTGAAAGAAGTAATTACTCAACATAATTGTATCAAAGAAGCAATTGGAGAGTTTCATCATCTACGAAATAAAATTCTCAATCATAAAATAGAAGTTTAGATTACGATTATATATTTATCATCAAATATTATCTTCAAAATCTGAAAACATAGATTAAAAAAACATAAAAATACTAGTTTTTAGATTTCAAGTTTGTTCCACCAATCGAGAACCTAGAATCTACCCTCGGGTAATGAGGATTATACCTTTTCATTTCATGAAAGTAGTAACTTCTCATAGCTAATATTTCTTTTATAGCATTCCAATAATTATTAAACCATTAATAAATAATATCATGCAAGCCACAATAATTCTTACATTCTCCCATTTAGCCCATATGACCTTCCTTTCATGGTTTAATGAAGACCATAATGTGCACAATAGCATTATGCTACAATCTTCATTAAATTGACTATCATATAATAATGACAATTAAGTAAATAAAATTAATGCAAGTCATGACGGTTGTATGTCATTAATCAACATAGTCCATTCCATGTACTATAATTGTAGCTCTCTACTTAACATAATCCATAAATGAGAAGTACAATAATGGTCCAACTACAATGTCTCTCTTAGAGACTATCCTTTTAAACGTTTATCTATCTCCATAATGTACAGTAAGGCTCTTTTCGTTCCACAGAAAATGTAGCGTTTTTGAAAAATGTTTTCCAAGAAGTCATTTTCCAAGAAAATGTGCTTATTTTCTGGTGTTTAGCTGAAATCTGAAAATGAAGCGAAAAATGTTTTCCTCTATTTGGTAGGGAAAATCTTTTCCTTTGCATTCTTTTTCAATAATTTTTTTTTTATTTTTAAAAATGATTTTTAATTATTTTAATTTTAAAAAATCAAAATTTTAGATTTTTATTTTTATTTTTTTTTTTGTCTTCTTCGTATTTAGCTAGGCACCAGCCATGATGACGGCTAATGCCAAGTTGAAGGCGAGCTCAAGGCGTCGGGGGCAAGACTCGCCAGAGACTTCCATTCATCGATCTAACGAGGCTTGAGCTCGCCCCTCACTCGAGGCTCGCCTAATTAGCAGCGAGCCTATGGTCAATTGTCAAGCCGTCGTCATGGTCAACGACTGGCCAAGATAGAAGTGAAAAAAAAAAGAAAGAAAGAAAGAAAAATAATTAGAAGAAGAAAAGAAAAATAATTAAAAATTCGAACTATTTAAAATGAAAAAAAGAAGATAAAATGGTTCACATGGATGTGAAATGACAGAAAATGAGCAAGGAAACTTTTTCCTCATCTTGAAAAATGGAAAACATTTTCCCCCTATTTTAGAAGACTTTTTTTTTCTCTTGATGGAAAATGTTTTCCCCTAGTAGTTCATTTTTCGTGAAACGAACACTAGAAAAATCGGAAAATATTTTCCTAAAAGTTATTTTCTATGAAATGAATGGAGCCTAAATAGAAAACAGAAAATATCATAAACACATAATTGAGTTCAGAGGGTCAAATACACAAACTTAATGTAGCCATAATTCAATCATTAGTGGCGTCCAATAACGCCCAACCTTTCAACATGTTTATTAAATGTTTTGGGCAGCAATCCTTTTGTTAAGGGATATGCAATCATAAAGTTTGTGCTAATGTGCTCAATTGACACTCTTTGTTTCTAAATTTCTTCATTAATAGACAATTACTTAATTTCCATATGTTTAGCACCCTTAAAGTACTTGTTGTTCTTAGAAAAGAAAATTAATGCAGAGTTAGCATAATTCATAAATAGTGCCCTAGCTAATACTGTCGACAATTACAAGTCCTAAAGTAAAGTTCCGTGACCATAATTCATGAATAGTGGCCTCAAAGCATGCCACAAACACAACCTCCGTAGTGGATGCAGTAATAACTAAATCTAAATATCTAATCACTGTAAGATGATCGGATCTTTTATAAGTGAACACATAATTTTTTTGATTCACTTGCACGTATCTGAGAACTTTATACTTCCCAACATTCTAACAAAAAAATTGATGTCTAGTCTGGTGCAAATTTGAGCATATATTAAGCTCACGACAACAGATGCATAATGAATACTTTTCATTTGCTCTCATTCCAATTCACTTTTCAAAAATTGCATAAAGCTAATTTTGTCACCTTTCTAAACTAGAACTATTCTTGCCGAACATTTATCCATATTGAATCTCTTTAAAATTGTCTCAACGTAGGCTTCCATGCTACTTAGATTTCGTGTTAGGTTTATCAATGTATGTTAGACTAGAATTCATATAGTCATAGCATTTAATATAATTCATGTTTATTTTAAACAAAAAAAACACAAAAAGAAATAATTAATATTGCATTTAGAAATCATGTCTAGGTCATGCATATTTTGTTTGGTCTTTATTAACATTTTGCAGAATACTTGATGTATTGAACATAATGGATCTTTGCTTTTCATTTGCTTAGCGCATCAATGTTTTCTATCTCCTTAAGCAATTTATTTGTTATTTTGGTTATTGAGTATTACATTATTATTTGTGCACCATCATGATCTCCCATTGCATGTTAGTGCTTTAGGATTAAAATTGATCAAGGCCGCTTGCAAAACATTTTTGAAAGAAAAGGAAAGGTACTGAAAGAGAATTAGATTTATCAAGTATAATCAAGTCCCATATATATAAAATCTCTAATCGCAGAAATAAAATGTTCTCTTGCATTTTACTCAGATTTTCTAATCGATCCCTAGTAAATTAGTGGTGACTTCTAAATGAAATGATTTGCATATTTAAAAATCTAATAAAAACCCCCAAAGTTGTGATTGGTATGGATTTGGGAGAGTTCGTACTAGGTGACGGTATTGTCTCTTTAATGAATAATTGTTTGTACCCGCCTAGTAATTCATTAACTTTTTCTTAGTGGTTCACTTCTAGGAAGGTTGCAAGAGGGAAGAGTAATTTCATAAGTAATTGTTCAGTCATCAGTGTACGTTTATGTTCAAAGACATTGTTCCGAGGCTTGTTAGCCTTCGCAACTTCGCACACATTGGCGCAACAACAAAGATTTTGGCCCATTAATTTGTCGCTCCATGCTCTGAAGGTCTTCCCTTAAGTAGAATCGAATTTTAACCAATTGTAATTGCTTAACTATAGTCATCATAAATTGACTTTCCAAGGCCAATTAAATATCTACAAAATTTAAAGCATATAACGCGTGCCGAAATCGCTAAAACGTGATAAAAGGAAAATTACAATTGCCATAGAGAAGTTTACTAAACGTCATTCAAAATATGGCAATTTTTTTCCAATGTCTTATTTTTGAACCGAAAGGAAAGAAATAATTATAACTTGTTAATTTAATATTCCATTACAACGGCATACCATGCTTTGGAACAAGAAATGATCCCAATACAATTCTAAGCAACATATTTTGGTAGGACAACCTTAAAATCAAAGGAAAAAAAATGACACGAGAATTTTGGACACGAACGCATTCAACACATCATCAAGCCCTCATTGTTTGATTCATGGGGGGCACCATAGCAGCCTGCTGCTGTCGCTGCATCTGCTGTTGTTGTCTTTGAACGTTGCCCGCATATCCTGTCCAAAAGACAAAATAATCGAATGAATACACCCAATTCTTCAACTGGACATGTGATATGTCTGAACTCTTTTCAACTTTGAAGGTTTGTTCAACTGGTTCGTTCTCTTATACCTTGCCAAATAAGAATCCTTTTGTATTACTATTATATTATAAGTTAACTCCAGGAACGAGCAATCAATTTACCAATGGCGGGATCCCAGCCTCGGCGGTTAAGCTCTCTGTACTCTTGACAAAGAGCGCAGGGCTCGAACAGGAAGTGGATGATCCAATCCGGGGCAGGCGACTCCACTAGCCCAAACTTACTCCTGAGCTTTGATCGGTACGTGCATGAGTAGATGCATGGCATCCCGATGAAGGAGCCGACCAGCACGTACATTAATCCGGCCATCGCGCAAGCTATGATCATCACAACACACCAAAAAACAGAAGTCATGCAAATGATTTTGGTCGAGACATGATGAGTTTTATCTTTCTGTTCTTTTTTCACTCACTGGTCGTGCCGTTGTCTATGATCTCTGCGACCTGGCCGAACGTTAAGCATGGGAAGAAGAACGTAATAGCAGCTGAAACATGAGAGATATAATAGGAATTAGCTACTTGATCTTGAAAATATATATTGTCATTGCCACGTAAAACTCAATTAGTCATTAGTCAAAAAGAAGAAACTAAAGACCAAGGGAAGACATCTGAGATATTATGAACGTCAGTATTAAACTAATCAGCCTTACTTATCATCGTGACACGCATACAAAAATACGAGAACGATGCATGTCCACAAAAATAGCCCCATTTGGATCAGACACTCTGAAAAAACGGTTATATCATTTCTTTGGTAAATTCGTATGATAATCTTACCGTTCATGGGGTCGTCCATGCAATCAAATAGGCCTGTCTTCCACCCTTCCGTGTTGATATTACCCATGGTTGCTTGCATTGGAATGCCCTGAGCAGTAGCGTTGTTCCCTTCTGGGTTGATCGGCAAAGGTGGCACTGCCGTATGCTGCACTCCAGCTGCCGTATGTGGGAACTGCACAGGCTAAGCAGCCGGCTGTTGTTGATAAGCTGTTCAAGGAGGATTTGGCTTCGGCGGTGGCATGTTTGGAGGGTTTACCTGGGGTGCGCTCTGTTTAGCATATTGTGGTTGCTGTTGAGGAGGGTATTGTTGAGGTGCCACCGCCACCACCAGAGGGTAGGTTGGCTGCTGCTGCTGAGGTGGTTGGAACTGTTGCTGCTGCAGCTGCAGCTGGATCTGGACATTTGGAACGTCTTTTTGCTGGTATTGTGGATTCGGGCCGTTGTTGTCACCTCCGTCCCATGGTGGGTTCGGGTCGTAGTAAGCCTGGTCGTTGCTGTTATCGTCGCCTGATACCTGGACATTGTAATCTGCTTGGTCTTGCTGGTAATCAGAAGAGTCTGCTGCTTCAGGGTTTTCCATAGTAGCAAACTCTAGAGAGAGCAATAGAGAGACTGATAGAGAACACACAAAGGCATGGGCTCTTATATAGCGAGAGCTGGTCGTGCTAGGATTGAGAATCATTCCCACTTGCTAGATAAGACAAGACAAGTTGTATTTTTTTTTTTTGGTCATAAGTTGTATAGTAGGCAAAACTTTTGATAAGAGAGAGACGGAGAGAGAGAGTTGACGTTGACTTTTGAGAGAGGGGAAGGACTAGGGATGATTAGGTCCAGGGTGGGTAGGGTCCAGACTTGGATCCTGTACCCAACTCTATTATAACCGGTTCCTCTTTTTGGACCTTATACCCTACCATATTTTTATTGGACCCTGTTTTGGACCCGATCCCGTTTTTCCGATCCGGGAACAGGGTTAACCATGTTTTCATTGGAACCTGTTTTACAACCGTTCAATATCCTATATGGCTTTGAATTTTACATTAATTAGTGAAAAAACAACAACGTAATCCTCCTAACATTATAAGACAAAAAAAAAATCCTAATAATGCATAAACATTAGCAATAAATATGGATCTAATATTAGTCTCATTCCTATAAATACTTCTGATATGATCGAATGTGCTTGCTCATGTGTATGCAACGGAGCTCTTATTAAGAAGATAACTTTTTTTAGTTGGACTGAAAATGCTTTAATTAGACAAAGCAAAAATCCTAATAATGCATAAACATTAGCAATAAATATGAATCTAATATTAGTCTCATTCCTACAAATACTTCTGATATGATCTAATATGATTGCTCATGTATATACAACGGAGCTCTTATTAAGAAGATAGCTTTTTTGAGTTGGACTGAAAATGTTTTAATTAGTGCTACAATAGTTAGTAGCACTTATCCTGCGACTATACTAATAGTTGAAGGTGAGACTATTAAAAAAGAAAAACAATGCAAGAGAACAATTATTTTTAACAATTTTTTCAAAATAATTCTCCATTAACTTGATTTAAAGAAAAGATTTCTTTTTTTTTTTTTTTTTTTAACAATTCTTCGAAGATAAAAGGACTCAAATGCACTATATAGAGAGAAAATTTAATTTTTTTTTAAAAGGGTAAAAACCGGCTCCAAAACCGGTCCGATTCCGAGTGGGTCTTTGCTTGGACCCTTTTCCAAAAACTGGAACCGATTTCAACCTGTTCCCAAAAACTAGAACCGGTTTCCGGACCGGTTTAATAGGGAACCGGTTCCCGACCTTGTTTTTCGGGTGATCCGGTCGGGGTTCCAAGTAAATCTGGTCCGATTGCACACCCCTAAGAAGGACTGGATTACTGCGAGACAATATTGGGTACGTAAGGAGGCCAGATCAGCAAATAGGAAGTCCATTCATCCCATTGGGCACATCTGTCATCTCGGGCCCACTTACGTTAATTTTCCTCTCTCTCCTCCTCTCCGTTACTTTTCCTCCGCTTCTATCTCTCTCTTCCTTTTTCCTTACCTGCTCCGTCCGTCATCTTCTCTTTTTAGAACCTATTTTTCTTTTGGCCTTTCGAATCAGCCATGGCTAGAGCTCAAGCTCGCGGAAGCCATGGCGACCTTTTTTTCTTCTTGCCATGGACCCGCACATGGCAGCCGGCAAGGCGGTTGGCAGAGTGCACGTCCACGTCGCACGCGGCTCACAAGGCGGCGGCGTCGGAGCCGGTAAGGGGATTGGCAGAGCGCACATCCGCGGCGCACAGGGAGGCGCAACGGCCGCGTCGAAGAATGTTTCTAAAGGGACCCGCACATGACAGCCTGCAAGGGGATTGGCAGAGCGCACGTCCGCGGCGCACAGGGCGGCGCAGCGGCCGCGACGAAGAATGTTTTTAAAGGGACCCGCACACGGCGGCTGGTGAGGGGGTTGGCACAGTGCACGTCCCCGCCGCACGCGGCGCACAGGGTGGCGGCGCCGGTCGCTGGAGCTTCAGGCGTGGGGATGGATGTTTCATGGAAAAAAGCGACGGAGAGGATGAGGTAGAAGGAGAGAGAGAGAGAGAGAAAATTAATGTAAGGGGACTCAAGGTGACTGGTGTCGACAAATGAATGGACTTTCTGTTTTCTCAAGGTAGCGAAATCAAGAATCGAGGCGCAATTACGGACTAATCCGTTCATTCTTAATCATTCCAATTCCAATCCCGTTTACTTCGACCGAAACGACAGCGCATGAGAATGCTCGCCCATCCCTCCCATGTGCACACTTCACCGTCGCCCCAAAAAAGAAAAAAAGAATCATATATAGGTATCTCTCTCATCCAATGGGACAACATCGATTCGGATCATGCATCCATGTATGAGGAACAGTGTGGAATCTGATGGCATTTTAATTAGCTTTTGATGAGGTCCGAGTATGTTATATTTATTGGGGATTGCTTGCTTTGTGGAATTAATATCTTAATCTTTCCGAAACGTATTACCTATTTTCTTGGTTTCTCTTGAGGGAATTATTCCGGTATATATAAATATAGGAAAAATTTGTCCAAAAAACCTTAAATCTATTACACTTTTGTCAATTAAATTTTAAATCTTTTAATTGTACCATTTTTTTATCGTAATTTTATGTCAATTGAGTTTTAAACATTTTTTTTATGTTTTACCAATTAAGTCAATCTGGTTAATTTTGGCCAAAAATTGCTAATGTGAACACTTGTCATTTTATGATGCACGATTGGCTCTAATGTAAACAATTTTTCATGATATTTTAATAATATTTTGAATTTTTCATGACTTTTTCTTTTTATGATTTTCTTTACTATTTCTTTTTATGATTTTCTTTACTATTTCTTTTTATGATTTTCTTTACTATTTCTTTTTGGTTCTTGGACTATGGATTAGCAACTCTTGTTGGTACTAGGCAAGGGTGTTGCAACCCTCGCGCCCTTGCTATGGCTAAGCAAGGGCTTAGTTGCCCATGTTGGCCAAAGCAAGGGGTGTCACAACCCTCGCCTAAAGCTAACACGTGACATTCTAAATTTTCATTATGCTTATTATGTTATATAGGAATAGTATTCGTATTTCTCAATACGGGCATTGACAATTGTCACATGATTCTCACTATCTCTAATAACTACAATCTATTAATCATTTTTTACTAATTTGATTGCCACATTCCTTAGTTTAACCCCTAGTTTTTTATCTTAAAATTACATCATTCTTTACATCACTTTTTTTTTTTAATAACTTTTCCCCATTGATGCTCCTTAAGCTTGCAAGCTAAGAGTCCTCATTCATTCTCCACATCTCTATATTCTCCACCAAGTTTTTTAGCCCCAATGTCATCATGGCTTTTAACATTAGTTAACTAAAATTATTATTTTTAACTAATGAGAAGCACAAATCATGGTCTTCTCTATCTCTCATTAATATTTGGAATGATTACAACTCAAATAATGCATCCTTATTCATGCATTGTGCTTGGCCAATGACTCTCTCTCTCTCTCTCTCTAATCAAATATCTCTATATTTTCACATTAGTTAGCTAAAATTATTGTTTTTAACTAATGAGAAGCACAAATCATGGTCTTCTCTATCTCTCATTAATATTTGGATTGAATACAACTCAAAGAATGTATCCTCATTCATGCATTGTGCTTGGCCAATGACTCTCTCTCTCTCTCTCTCTCTCTCTCTAATCAAATATCTCTATATTTTCACATTAGTTAGCTAAAATTATTGTTTTTAACTAATGAGAAGCACAAATCATGGTCTTCTCTATCTCTCATTAATATTTGGAATGATTACAACTCAAATAATGCATCCTCATTCATGCATTGTGCTTGGCCAATGACTCTCTCTCTCTCTCTCTCTCTCTCTCTCTCTCTCTAATCAAATATCTCTATATTTTCACATTAGTTAACTAAAATTATTGTTTTTAACTAATGAGAAGCACAAATCATGGTCTTCTCTATCTCTCATTAATATTTGGATTGAATACAACTCAAAGAATGCATCCTCATTCATGCATTGTGCTTGGCCAATGATTCTCTCTCTCTCTCTCTCTCTCTAATCAAATATCTCTATATTTTCACATTAGTTAGCTAAAATTATTGTTTTTAACTAATGAGAAGCACAAATCATGGTCTTCTCTATCTCTCATTAATATTTGGATTGAATACAACTCAAAGAATGCATCCTCATTCATGCATTGTGCTTGGTCAATGATTCTCTCTCTCTCTCTCTAATCAAATATCTCTATATTTTCACATTAGTTAGCTAAAATTATTGTTTTTAACTAATGAGAAGCACAAATCATGGTCTTCTCTATCTCTCATTAATATTTGGAATGAATACAACTCAAATAATGCATCCTCATTCATGCATTGTGCTTGGCCAATGATTCTCTCTCTCTCCCTAATCAAATATCTCTGTATTTTCACATTAGTTAGCTAAATTTATTGTTTTTAACTAATGAGAAGCACAAATCATGGTCTTCTATATCTCTCATTAATATTTGGATTGAATACAACTCAAAGAATGCATCCTCATTCATGCATTGCGCTTGGCCAATGATTCTCTCTCTCTCTCTCTCTCTCTCTCTCTCTCTCTCTCTAATCAAATATCTCTATATTTTCACATTAGTTAGCTAAAATTATTGTTTTTAACTAATGAGAAGCACAAATCATGGTCTTCTCTATCTCTCATTAATATTTGGATTGAATACAACTCAAAGAATGCATCCTCATTCATGCATTGTGCTTGGCCAATGATTCTCTCTCTCTCTCTCTCTCTAATCAAATATCTCTATATTTTCACATTAGTTAGCTAAAATTATTGTTTTTAACTAATGAGAAGCACAAATCATGGTCTTCTCTATCTCTCATTAATATTTGGAATGAATACAACTCAAATAATGCATCCTCATTCATGCATTGTGCTTGGCCAATGATTCTCTCTCTCTCTCTAATCAAATATCTCTATATTTTCACATTAGTTAGCTAAAATTATTGTTTTTAACTAATGAGAAGCACAAATCATGGTCTTCTCTATCTCTCATCAATATTTGGATTGAATACAACTCAAAGAATGCATCCTCATTCATGCATTGCGCTTGGCCAATGATTCTCTCTCTCTCTCTCTCTCTAATCAAATATCTCTATATTTTCACATTAGTTAGCTAAAATTATTGTTTTTAACTAATGAGAAGCACAAATCATGGTCTTCTCTATCTCTCATTAATATTTGGAATGAATACAACTCAAATAATGCATCCTCATTCATGCATTGTGCTTGGCCAATGATTCTCTCTCTCTCTCTAATCAAATATCTCTATATTTTCACATTAGTTAGCTAAATTTATTGTTTTTAACTAATGAGAAGCACAAATCATGGTCTTCTCTGTCTCTCATTAATATTTGGAATGAATACAACTCAAATAATGCATCCTCATTCATGCATTGTGCTTGGCCAATGATTCTCTCTCTCTCTCTCTCTCTCTCTCTCTAACTAATCAAATATCTTTATATTTTCACCTTTAATATTGCCACTTGTCACCCATATAATTATTCTCATTCTCATTCATGACAATTTAACTCAACCAAAGTTTGAAGCAATCATTGCAAGTAAAGTTATTCTTTGAGATAAGTAAAGGAGGAAGAAAGATTCACTTTTCCTTTCTCCTCATTGCTAAAGGAACTTCATCTTCTTATCTTCAAGTGCAACTTCTCTTTTCCCTTTCAAAACAACAAGTGAAACTTTCCCCTAAATTTCAATCAAGTTCCAAAGTTTTTTCAATTTGAGTTGTTTGAGCTTTAAATTTCATTTTTCAAGTATTTACAAGGTAAAAGTTCATGAACTTCATTTTCTTCTTATCGAACTAGTTTTGTTGTTTTCTTAACGATTAAGAGTTGTTGATGTTTGTTCTTGTTTATTTTGCTTTGAAGGTGATTAAGATGTTGAGTTGTCCAAGTCTTTGTTTAAAGTAAGTGAATACCGAGGGATTAAGTTATAAAATGATCTATTTGGTACTCTTGACTTTAGTCGACTGATTTTTTGTTTGATTAGATTTGATATGAAGTACATGTAGGTTCCTCGATTGACAACTAGAGTTATGGTGATTTCTTGCATTTATTAAAATTTTTAATACATGCCTAGAAGGTGTTTGAAAAGAATATTTAAGTGGTTTTGTTGCACCTTAGACGGGAAATAATGAGAAAATAATAAAATTAGGCATAAAAGGGTATCTTGGTAATATTTGACAAAGTTATGGGAAAATTTTAAAAATTTAAAGAAGAGAGAGGGTGTTGTCAATAGGGTTATTTTGTGGGTTTAAACATTAATTAATGGGTTATTAAGTAATATTCATTAAAAGAAATCAAACCGATTTAAAAATGAGTTTAGAAGCTATAAGGACAAATCCGTAATTTCACCAAGTAGAGGGATGAATTTATAAAAACTAAAAGTTTTGGAGAGCTTCATAGCATGAGGAGTCTTATTTTGATAGGTTGTTAAGTTATTTTAAAAGATAATTGCTTCATCTAAACTGTGTCTAATCATGAAAAATTGGACCTAATTGTGTAATTAATTTGGAAGTAGGATATTTTGGTAATTTATAAAATATGTGGTATGCTCATAGTGTAAATAAAATACTTGTATATTTTAGATGACAAATCATTGGCCTTTGGTGTTTAATTTAATTAATATTGCTTGAGGAGGTGAAAATGTAAAAATGGTGAAATTAGATTTGATAGTAATATTCTTGTAATCTGTCTAAGTTATTGAAGTACTAGCTAAATGTTGCCGATTAATGATCCATTGAGTTGTTGTTATTCACGTGATTGATTCTTTGAGCTATCAATGTTCACGTACTAGATTTATGAGCATTCGTTACTAAGTTATCAGTCACTTATCTATGGCTTCCGATCAAATAATGATGGCTTGACATGGAAAGAATGATGATATATATGTTGAAGTGCATGTAATTAATCATTTATAGTTAATTGCATGAGAAATGACAAATTATTAAGACGTACATTGCAATTGTTGTGTTGTTATGAAATGTAAATGAATGATGCAACATGGTTAAGATCTTTGCCACGGCCTATTCGCCATTGAGTGAATTTCCTTATATGTGTACGTGGAAGAGACTCTAAAATTAGCCAAATGTTCTACCTTATATGACGATTCTCTATAAGGTTAATATGACATGAAAGCCTATGATGACATGACTTGTGTAGTCATTGTATAAAATGGCTAAGTGTAGCCATGATATGATGTTAAAAAATGACCATCATCATCTGAATGTACAATGTTGTATTTATTCTCGCTAATGTAGAGGATAGCCGTGATGAATGGATTGAGGCATGACAAATGGTATATATGATTCCGTCCCAAATGAGTTGGTGGTGAAGATGTCTCGTTAGTCAAAATGACTTTGAATCGAGATGGTCCTGCCAGTGACGAATATGAACTCACGTGTATATCGATGAATTGCTAAGTGGTATTTATGTATCATGAAATAATAAGCCATCTACTTGCATTTGAATAAATATCTTATGCAACATCATTAATGATTTTCATCAGTATATCATGATAGAAAAACAGTGCATTTCCTACCACACTAAGTAGCTGTCTTGAACTTACATTATTCTATTGATATCCTTACTACTAAGTAGGAAAGTGATGAGCAATTGGAATATGTGGTTGAAGATGTAGATTTTGATGTATACTATGATACATGCTCATAGAAGATGAAATGTTTAACATGTTTATTAGGTTGTACGGCAAGTGCTTGAATCATATATGACACGTCTAGTTCTTCTTGAGTATCATTTAGTTATGAATACAAGATTAATTAAGGAGTTATTTATATTTATATAAACAATAAAAGGCATTTCTTGATATATAGTGATTCATATAAGTGTTCCGTGATGAAATATTGATTATATGTTGTGGTGCTCCCAAGTCGATTGATATGACGATCTTCTACCTTAAACTTAGAGAGTTCATTTATTGAGTTTAGGTTTACCCCTAATATATTTTACAGATTTGTTAGGTTAAGAATTCAAATATATTAGGTTAATTCTTTTGAAAATCACCAATAAGGATCATATGTACAACGAAAGTGGAAATTGATTTTTGTACAAAAGGTTTTGATGCACATTTACTATAATTAAATTAATTGTACATTTAAAAATAAGTTAATTATTTATTAAAGATTGAAGTGATATAAATTTATATACTCATTCGAGGTTTAAATTGTACGAAAATTCGGGTTATTACATAACAAGGGTCGCCAACCCTCACTCCAAAAAAAAAAAAAAAAGTAAAGAAAAGGAAAGAAAAAATATAAAATATAAATCTCAAAAAATTATAAAAAATGTCAACGTTGGCTTCGGTTGTGTAAAACGGCCAACATTTATGTTAGCAATATCATATCAAAATTAGCCTGAATGGACTTAATTGATACCATTGAAATGTTTATAATTGAATTGAAGTATAATACATTTAAGATTTTTTGAATAATTTTCCCTGCAGATATGTATTGGCAATGTAAATCATGATGATGGCAATAGCATTTAGTGTTATGAGACGGATCGAGTGTCCTTTGATGATATTGATGCTTTGTTAATTGATCAAATAAAGACCTCGTTGTCTCTCTAGATAAAGAGAGATGGGTGCTCATGAACCCTAGAATATCAAAGTAGGAGAGATGACTTTTGATCATTGAACATTTAGGTCAAATGGGTCACATTCCTTCTGTCTAATAATAGACTATCCGCACCTTCATGATTCTAATTAGATGGCCAGCATTTGTGTATTTGCACCTAATAACGCCAATAATTAAGTGAATGAGAATACACTACTCATATTCAAACTAAGGATTGGAATAAGTTTGAATTTCGTTTTATTGAAAATGAGACATTGGTTTAGTTGTAAAACTCAATGGGCTGTCAGACCTACTTGCTTCTGGAATTTTAGATAGAAAAGAGAACGAAACTAAACACAATTTGCCCGAATGATCGCTATAACGTATTGAAGAAATACTTGCAGAAATAAATGAGAGATTTCAAAGTGCTTATTCATTTATTCAATTGTATCCATCTATCTATACATTGCTAATTTACAAGTCCATCACTCTTCATTATCTTTTCCTTCTTCTTGAGGGACTTGCATCACCAGAAGAGGAAGAAAGTAGAGCCCTAGCAAATAATTTATTCCAAAGTTATCAGATGAGCTCAAATTAGCCTACATATTTCTCCCTTGACGGGACTTGATTTAGTGAATACCGCACAAAATAGATGTTGCCAAGAAGAAAGTATTCGATCAATGCGTTGCATGTATGAAACCGAATTTAAACCATATGATTTGGTGGGTCACACGTGAAATTTATATGGAATTTGACAATTCAAATTCAATTTAGTATAGATAATATGTTAGTTAAATCATTGCTAATTGTCAAGAGACTTCCTCAACCAACTAAATCATTGGTATGATTGCAAAACTCGAAGCCAAAGTCCTCCTCTCTCTCTCTTAGAGCTGAGAGAGAAGAATAAATAGTCATCTTAAGAATCAAGACCATTGCTGAATACCCATATCAAAATGTTGATCTTTACTCAAACTTGTTATGCAGTAATTGGATGAATAGGAAAATTCTTACTCCATTTGGTTAATATTGGCCAAGGGTTTTATGCATGTACAATATTTATGATGAAGTTCACAAAGGGTGCTTTGCTTGATGGAAGGATGGTGAACGGTTTGTTAGTTGACTTTAATGTGTCCTACGACTGTGCGAATCATCTTCTGTTTTCTTAGTGCCCTGAGGGATATATTCTTGGTGAAAGAACTTGAAAAACAAACACAAAGCTTTGTCCTAGTAAAGTGTTTACTTTTTTCTTTTTCGTTAGGTTTGATTTTTTGATTGGATCATAGATAAATCATCAAGTCGCTGCTCTTTCCTAAAGGTGAAGGGCTTGTGGTATAGGAAAGTCGGGCTAAAAAATATGATAGTTTTGTAGATTCGTCCCTATGGTTCAATTTTTCCTAATAAAACTCGACATGTTCCAATTCTAATTACTTTTATGCGAGAAATTGTGACCACACCTCGTTGCTAGATCTAGTGTTGAAGTTGAGTAGGGCTATGGCCCGAGGTTTAAGGTTTTCAATTATAGTCTATTGTAATCATGGTAAAATGAGATACGTTGTTTCCGTTCACGTATCTCTTTAATTCATGTATTCCTTAAGTACATGTATCTTTTCGATTCGTGTATCTCTATAATTCTTGGTATGTATACCTTCTAGATTTTTGTATCCATTTAATTCATGTTTCATGAACCATTTATGTACATAAATTCAAAAACTCAATAAATAGATTTCAAAATCTTCATTTCAAAGAGAACAAAAGTGAAGCAAAAAAAATTCCAACATCTCCTCTTTTCAAGTTCCTCTAAATGTGTCTATTTTAATAAGTGTTCAACAAAGTCTTGTTTGTATAGTGTTGATACCAATAGGTTCAAGGCGTTGTATCTTGGGAGGCGAAATTTGTGAAGTTTCTTAGCACCATTAGGAGGAACTAATTGTTTTAAAGAGATCCAATTAGTCGTACCTCACATTTAATTCTTGTTTATTTTGTTATCACTTTTTCCAATTAATTTTCTAGTTACAACAAAAGTGTTGTGCATTCTTCCCCCAATAAGTCTTCTCCTCCTCCTCCTCCTCTTACTCCTTTTCCCCTCTATATTTTCCAACAATCTTAAGATGATTATCATTTTCACTGTTTGTTGGGTTCATCAAAAAATCAAGATGGTTGATAATAATGATGTGCAAAATGTTCTTAGAGACATTCCTATGGTCGTTTTGACTGGTGAGGTTCAAACCTCGTGGCTTAGTGTTGTTGTAGCAAATGCTGAGAGCCTTCAAGCTGAAACCATTTATGGTGGTACGAGTATGAGTCGCTTGACTGATATACTAAAGACTATTTTCCAAAACAGTACAAGCCAAATGGTGTATGGTCCAATTTCTGAAGGGATGGTTCAACAAGATTTACTTGGTTTGATGGTAACACCTCCAGTAATATTGAATGAGAAACTAGAGAAATTCACCATTGTGGGCTTTAAGTAGTGGCAAAAGAAAATGTTCTTCTATTTGACCATGCTGAATCTAGCTAAGCACTTAGCAAAGGTGTGCCTAATAATTAGTTTATATGAGCAAGATGTCACGACTTCAGTGCGTTGGAGGCTTGGAAGCATGGAGACTTCTTATACTAAAACTATATCATTAATTGTTGGGTGAATTCCATATATAATATTTATTGTAACATTGAAAGTACCAAACAATTATGGGGATCCTTAGAAAATGAATACAAAACTGAGGACATGGACACCAAGAAATTTGAGGTTGCTAAATTCCTGAAATTCAAGATGGTAGATTCTAAATCTATCATGAATTAGGTTCGAGAATTACAAATAATTCTGAGCAACATCTTTGCTGAGGGAATGATAATTAGTGAATCATTCTAAGTGGCAGCTATTATTGAGAAACCACATTCGGGCTGGTGAGACTTCAAATATTATTTGAAGCACCAACGGAAAGAGATGAACCTTAAATATCTCATTCCGCGATTTAGAATTTAGGAGGACAATAAGAGGGAATGTAAACCTCATGTTGGATTGAAGGCCGACACTATGGAGCTTTCCAATTCCAATCAAGATAGGTAGGGGGAAGAAGTTATTTCTAGGGAAAGGTAAGCAAAAGGAATAGTCCTAGAAATTCCAAATGACATGTTTTGTCTGCAATAAACCTGGCCATCGAGTTAAGTATTGCAAGAAGCACCCAAACAAAAGCAATGACGATGATATAGCTAAGTAACTAAATCTGACAAAGCAAGAAAATATCGAGAGACAAATTGATATGGTAATGTCTAAGGTATCCTTGACGTTGAATGATGTCAATTGGTAGTTGGACACAGGTGCCGCAAATCACATTTATGTGGATAATACTTATTCTTGTCTTACAAGAAGGTTGAGGAAGAAGAGACGCTCTATAAGGCTAACTCTACAACAACAAAAATTGTCAAGAGAAGAAAGGTGATCCTGAAGTTCACCTCCAGCAAGGAAATCACATTGCTAAATGCATTGCATATACCAAAGATCCGGAGGAATCTCAATTCTAGCCCCATATTTGTCAAGAAGGATTTCAAATTTTTAATTGAATCTGACAAGTTTATACTTTTTAAAATGGGGATGTATGTGGGGAAATGGTACTTGTACAATAATTTATTCAAAGCCAATGTGACTATTATTGATGTGAACTCGAAATTTTTATACCCAAAGACTATTAATAAATAAAAGTCTTTAGTTTACACTATTGTACCTTCTTTTTTATGGTATGGTAGATTAGGATATGTTAATTATGGTACAATGAAGAAGATAGCAAGCTTGGGGCTAATTCCAAAGTTTGAGTTAGATGCCCATTACAAGTGCGAGATTTGTGTTGATGCTAAGTTTGCTAAGAAATCTTTCAAAACCATTAAAAGAATGAGTGAACTTCTACAATTAATCCAATGATCTATGTGATTTAAAGTTTGTAGAAAGTAGAGATGGAAAAAAGTACTTCATCACTTTTATAGATAATTGTACTCGATTTTGCTATGTTTATTTGTTAACAGCAAAGATGAGACTAGGAGCATGTTTATTAAGTATGAAAATGAGGTCGAGAACCAACTTGATAGACGAATTAAAATGTTTATGTAACATTCTCGATTTCGACCTCTTGAGGAATGGCCATAAGGTCCAAAATGGATCGATCATGGACCATTGGTCATGGAATCAATTTGTAAGGAATGAAGGATAGGTCATGGTTCTACTAACCGACTGGCCATGAACTAGCCACGGGATTGGCCATGAATTGGCCATTGACCATACTAGTGAGATCGGATCACCAACCCATAAGATGATTTTTGAATCACGAGAATTGTTTATGGGATTATCATGGATTGTCGTGGATCAATCGATCATGATCGGTACGAGTGATTCCGCCTGCCATGCTCCGATACACAGATGATCTGACTTGACCAATTATGATCGTGTCCTAACTGAAAATGTATTATTCCTTATTTAATTCTTAGTGATCGGAAAAAATCTCGAATTGGGGATGTTCAATCATGGATCGATCATGCACTAGCCATGGACCCATACGTTGAATCGAGAATTGATTGGAATGAGTCTCAGGATAGACCCGTGGATTCTTTCACCAAGTCTAGGATTCATAAGTGTCTTGGCTTAATGATAGGCCATAGATGACCTCGGAACTATCCTTAAATCGACTAGCGAACTATGGATTGTGCAAGGGATTCAGTCGCAAGCAGGCCCTATGACGGACTTAAAGATTGGCCCAAGGGCTAGTTTTGGACCCAAGTGAGCTAACCGTGCCGACCACAAGGCTAGCCATTGAGCTGACTAGTGACTCGGCATTCCTAGCCGAAGGATCTCCCAAGAGGATGGTTTAGGCGTGGAAGGGGTACGATGGCTTGAAACTTCGGCGCATGAGAATCAGATTTTTGGGGTGTACCTAGTAATCCATTTTTCAATTTCAACCAATTTAATTGGTGGATTCTTGTGACCACCTCATTTTTGGAGAAAAAGACGAGGGAACTCTCTAGAACCTCTCATTTAATGAAGTGATGAGTCATGGTGGTGAGTTGTCCCTAAAAAGGGTTTGCTAATGATTGCATGAGAATTTGGCTTGATAGCCAAGGTGATGAGTCACTACCTATGTGAACCAATCAAAATAGACATGCAAAACACTCTTCATGAACCTAAGAGATTTAGGCACTGATTTGGCACTATAGGCAATACTTCCTCAAGAATTGCCTTAAATGCTCTTAAATGCAGGTACTTGCTTGACTCAATGAAAGAATGACAAGTGGGCCTCCAATAAGGATATTTAAGCCATAGGTTGCTACACAAGAACAATAGGCTTACTACCTCAATTCCATAGGCGAGATATTTGCAAAATAGGCCTACCACCTAAATGAATTAGGCGTGCCATTTGGAAAAGGAAGATTGGACCGTTTGGCTCGATAATCATGAGGTCGAAAACTATAAATAGGAGGATCTCTCCTCATTTCTAACCCTTTGATCTCTTCTCCTCTCATCCTTCCTCTCCTTAAGCATCCTCACTGCTCTCCCTCCCTCTTGGGCAAGTTATTTCTTTAGTTTTCTGAGGTTCATCAAGGTAAGTAGAGTTTCATATCTCCTCTAGTAATGCTATTCCTATTCTTTAAGACTAGTCTAGACTCTTTTGTAAGCCATGGGTTTTTTTAGTCTCGAGTTAATGATATTGAGTCTTATGCGCATGTTTGTATATTACACAATTGGAATGATGTCAAGACTTGTTGATATGTCTATTGCAAGTCGAGGTTCACCAAAACCATAAGACATTCACTGATATTGAGGCATATCGAGCTCATGTCTTTGATTGATGTGGAGAACCTCAAACCCTTGTTAATTAGACTAAAACTCGGGTCAAGATGCATTCTTGGCATGATAGAATGGTGTCGTAGGAGGCATTGCACACACACTCGCATGAGCACAGCCTTATAAGGGCTCTTTATGTATGATTGAGTCCACTAAGAACATAAGATAATAACCAACCACATAGGATATAATTGTGTTTGTCATGTCTGTATGCATTAAATGGATGAATAATGTCATTGCCACATAGCGTTGGTGACAATTCCTTGTTGAATGAATGGGTTGCCCAAGAGATGAGTCCCAAGTGCCTGACTATGCAAGCCCAAATTGAAATGGGTTTGAGTCCCATGACGGCCTTCGAATATCTTAGGTTTGCTAGCCCCGAGATGCCTTGGGGTTGAGTCCCAAGATGCCCGGGTTTTGAAGTGCCTGGAAGCTGGATAAAAGCCCGAATTAAATTGAGTTCGAGTCCAAAGACTGCTTCAGAAAGATCGAGGTCTGAGTCATCAGTGACTATAAATGAATTGCATGTTGCATGAAGTGTTGGTTATGTGTGAGCACATGATGTGAATTCGGCTCTTACCGATAGCTATAACTATGGAAAAACATGTTTATTGCATTGACACTATTTTTCTTGTGTTGTTGGGCTAGTCCTTATGAAAGGTTTATCTTACTAGTAGAGTTTAAGGATTTTACTTACCGGGTATCCCAAGTACTTACTCCTTTATTTTTACAGGTAATTAAGTATGGCTGCCGAACGTTTAATTATCTTGTAGAGATTATTGTGTCCATCGTAGATGTAGTGAATGTCGAGAAGAATATTATCTACCGCAAGCTTGAGTATGCCGTGTGGATTGACGAATTGGTGCCTCTCCACTTCGAGGCATGGTATGCGTGGTTTGATGGTGATTGGGTCAAATCCCTTCGAGGCTTTGACAGTCCATTCAATGCGATCGATGGGGCGAATTCCGATGGGATGGTCCCTGCCCTTGAGATTGACCCAAGCGAAAGGGTTTCCAATTTTGGATAGCCTCAATAGTAGTAGCAAAGCTAAGGAAACCTTTTTAATTATTTTTATTTTAAAAAAAAAATTATTTTTCTTTTATTTTCTTTTTATTTTTCCTTTTCTTTTTCTTTTTGTCTTCTTCTTGTTTAGCTAGGCATCTACTATGACAATGGCCGGCTCCCTACAGAAGGTGAGCTTGAGCTTGCCTCTTGTCAATCTAGCGAGGCCTAAGCTCAAGGCATCGAGGGCGAACGGCGAGCCTCAAGCTCGCCAAATTGGTGAGCTAGAAACTTGCACTCGCCGATCTAATGAGGCCCAAGCTTCACCCCTCACCATTGGTGGCAAGCTCAAGGCCCTTGTTGCTCACTCGAGGCTCGCCCTATCAACAACGAACCTGTGGCCAATTGCTAGCCATCGTCGTGGCTGGTAGTCAACCAAGATAGAAGTAAAAAATAAAATTTAATAATAATAATTAGGAAAAGAAAAGGAAAATTAATTAAATTTTTTTTAAAAATGAAAACAAATGGAAAGGCTCACATGGGTGTGAAATAAGAGAAAATGAGTAAGGAAAATGTTTTCCTCATTTTGAAAAGTGAAAAATATTTTCCCCATTTTAGAAGACTTTTTTTCCTTGATGGAAAATATGTTCCCCAAGCAGTTTTTTTTTTTTCCGTGAAATGAATGCTAGAAAATCCGGAAAATGTCTTTTTAAAAGTTATTTTTCATGAAATAAACGAAACCTAAATAGAAAACAGGAAATATCATAAACACATAATTGAGCTTAGAGGGTCAAATACACAACTTAAGGCAACCATAATTCAATCATTAGTGACGTCCAATAATGCCCATCCTTTCAACATGTTTATCAAATTTTTTGGGCGGCAATTCTTTTGTTGGGGAATCTGCAATCATAAGGTGGTGCTAATATGCTCAATTGACACTATTTGTCTCTAAATTTCTTCATTAGCAGACATGTACTTAATTTCCATATGTTTAGCACCCTTGGAGTACTTGTCATTCTTAGAGAAGAAAATTACTACAGAGTTATCATAATAATATTTCAGTGGTTCGACAATACTGTCGGCAATCACAAGCCCTAAAGTAAAGTTTCGTGGCCATAATCCATGAATAGTGGCCTCAAAGCATGCCACAAACTCAACCTCCATAATGGATGTAGTAAAAACTCAATATGAATGTCCAATCATCTTACAATGATCGGATCTTTTATAAGTGAGCATATAATTTTTGTTGACTCCTTGCACAAATCTGAGAACTTTATACTTGCCTAGCATTCTAATAGAAATATTGATGTCTACTCTGGTGAAAGTTTGAACATACATGAAGCTCCCAATCACATATGCATAATGAATGCTTTTCATTTGCTCTTGTTCAATTCACTTTTCAAATGTTGTGTAAGGTTAAATATGTCACCTTTCTGAATTGGAACTATTCCCACTGAACATTTATCAATATTGAATCTCTCTAAAATTGTCTCAAAGTAGTCATCTTACTTAGATTTCTTGTTAGGTTTATCAATGTATATTAGACTAAAATTCGTATAATCATTACATTTAATTAAATTCATGTTATTTTAAACAAGAAAAACATAAAAATAAATAATTAATATTGCATTTAGAAATCATTTCTAGGTTATGTTGGTCTTTACTTAACATTTTGCAAAATACTTGATGTATTGAACATAATGGATCTTTGCTTTTCATTTGCTTGGCGCATCAATGTTTTCTATCTCCTTAAGCAATTTATTTGTTATTTTGGTTATTGAGTATTACATTATTTGTGCACCCTCATGATCTCCCGTTGAATGTTAGTGCTTTAAAATTAAAATTGATCAAGACTGCTTGCAAAATATTTTTGAAATAAAGAGAAAAGGTACTGAAAAAGAATTAGATTTACCAAGTATAATTAAGTCTTGTATATATGAAATCTTTGATCACAGAAATAAAATGTTCTCTCGCATTTTACTTGGAATTTTTAATCGATTGGTAGTAAAGTAGTGGCGACTTCTAAATGAATTGATTCGCATATTTAAAAATCTAATCAAAACCCAAAGTTGTGATTGGTATGGATTTGGAGAGTCCGTACAAAGCGACAGTACCATCTCTTTAATGAATAATTGTTCGTACCTGCCTTGTAATTCATCAGCTTTTCCTTAGCGGTTCACTCCTAGAAAGGTAGCAAGAGGGAAGAGAAAGTAGTTGTTTTGTCATCAGTGGCACGTTTATGTTCAAGGACATTGTTCGGAGGCTTGTTAGCCTTTGCAACTTGGCTCACATTGGCGCAACAACAAAAATTTTGGCCCATTAATTTGTCGCTCCATGCTCTGAAGGTCTTCCCTTAAGTAGGATCAAATTTTAACCAATTGTAATTGATTAACTGTAATGCATATAATTGACTTTCCAAGGCCAATTAAAGATCTACAAATTGTAATGCAAATAACGCGTGCCAAAATCGCTAAAACGTGATAAAAGAAAATTACAATTGCCATAGAGAAATTTACTAGACGTCATTCAAAGTATGGCAATTTTTTGCCAATGTCTCATTTTTTAACCAAAAGGAAAGAAATAATTATAACTTGTTAATTTAACCATTCCATTACAACAGCATACCATGCTTTGGAACAAGAAATGATCCCAATACAATTCTTAGCAACATTTTTCGTTAGAACAACCTTAAAATCAAAGGAAAAAAGATGACACAAGAATTTTGGACATGAACGCATTCAACACATCACAAACTCATCAAGCCATCATGGTTTGATTCATGGGGGGCACCATAGCAGTCTGCTGCTGCTGCATCTGCTGTTGTCTTTGAACGTTGCCCACCCATCCTGTCCAAAAGACAAAACAATGGAATGAATACACCCAATTCTTCGACTGGACATGTAATATGTCTGAATTCTTTTCAACTTTGAAGGTTTGTTCAACTGGTTCGTTCTCTTATACCTTGCCAAATAAGAATCCTTTTGTATTACTATTATATTATAAGTTAACTCCAGGAACGAGTAATCAATTTACCAATGGCGGGATCCCAGCCTCGGCGGTTAAGCTCTCTGTACTCTTGGCAAAGAGCACAGGGCTCGAACAGGAAGTGGACAATCCAATCCGGGGCAGGCGACTCCACTAGCCCAAACTTACTCCTGAGCTTTGATCGGTACGTGCATGAGTAGATGCATGGCATCCAGATGAAGGAGCCGATCAGCGCGTACATTAATCCAGCCATCGCGCAAGCTATGATCATCACAACACACCAAAAAACAGAAGTCATGCAAATGATTTCGGTCGAGACATGATGAGTTTTATCTTTCTGTTCTTTTTTCACTCACTGGTCGTGCCATTGTCTATGATCTCTGCGACCTGGCCGAACGTTAAGCATGGGAAGAAGAACGTAATAGCAGCTGAAACATGAGAGATGTAATAGGTATTAGATACTTGATCTTGATAATATATATTGTCATTCCCACGTAAAACTCAATTGGTCATTAGTCAAAAAGAAGAAACTAAAGACCAAGGGAAGACATTTGAGATATTATGAACGTCAGTATTAAACTAATTAGCCTTACTTATCATCGTGACACGAATACAAAAATACGACAACGATGCATGTCCACAAAAATAGCCCGATTTGGATATCAGACACTCTGAAAAAACGGTTATATCATTTCGTTGGTAAATTCGTATGATAATCTTACTGTTCATGGGGTCGTCCATGCAATCGAACAGGCCCGTCGTCCACCCTTCTGTGTTGATGCCACCCATGGTCGCCTGCATTGGAATACCCTGAGCAGCGGCGTTGTTCCCTCCTGGCTTGATCGGCAAAGGTGGCACTGCCGCGTACTGCAGTCCACTTGCCGGCGGTGGGAACTGCACAGGCTGGGCAGCCAGCTGTAGTTGATAAGCTGTTGAAGGAGGATATGGCTTCGGTAGTGGTGTGTTCGGAGGGTAAGCCTGGGGTGCGCTCTGTTGAGCATATTGTGGTTGCTGTCGAGGAGGGTATTGTTGATGTGCTGCCACCGCCCTCGGAGGGTATTGTTGAGGTGCTGCCGCCGGTGTTAGAGGGTAGGAAGGCTGCTGCTGCTGCAGCTGATAAGCCCCTTGGTTTGCATAGGCTGGGTTCATGTGCAGGCTTTGAGGCGGGAACTGCGCCTCAGGCTGAGGGGCAAGTGTCGTGGCATAGGGCTGGTGGAATTGCTGTGGGGGAGGCTCATTCTGCGTGCGGCCAAACTGCTGTTGCATCTGAGGTGGTTGGAACTGCTGCTGCTGCTGCTGGTTATTCGCAGGGTCATTTTGCTGGTATTGTGGATTCAGGCCGTTGTTGTCGCGTCCTCCGCATTGTGGACTCGGATCATAGTAAGCTGGGTCATTGCTGTTATCGTTGTATGATACCTGGACATTATACTGAATCTGGACATTGTAATCTACTTGGTCTTGCTGGTAATTAGAAGAGTCTGCTGAGTTTGCTGCTTCAGGGTTTCCCATAGTAGCAAACTCGAGATCGAGAGAGAGAGAGAGAGAAACTAATGGAGAATATACGAAGGCATGGAGCTCTTATAAAGCGGGAGCTGGTCGTGCTGAGATTAAGAATCATTCCCACTTGCCATACAAGATAAGACAAGTTGTGTAGTAGGCAAAGCTTTTGATAAGAGAGAGAGAGAGAGAGTTGACGTTGACTTTTGAGAGGGGGAGGACAGGATTACTGCTGCTTTGGGAGGTAGCGAAGTCAAGGGTCGTCGCGCAATTACGGACTAATCCGATTGTACTTAATCATTCCAATTCCAAATACAGCGCACGAGCATGCAAGTTCAGCCCCATCCCCCCATGTGCACACTTACTTCACCGTCGCCCCGAAAAAGAAAAAAAGAAAAAAAAAGAAATATATATCCCTCGAATCCAATGTGAGAACATCGATTCGGATCATGCATCCACGAAGGCTGAATAATGAGGAATTTGATGGCATTTTAATTAGCTTTTGGTAAGGTCCAAGTATGTTTTATTTATTGGGGATTGCTCGCTTTGTGGAATTAATATCTTAATCTTTCCAAAACTTATTACCTATTTTATTTGTTTCTCTTGAGGAAATTATTCTTGTATATGTGAATTTGGGAAAAATTGTTTAAAAAGTCTTAAATCTATTACACTTTTGTCAATTTAGTCTAAACATTTTAATTGCGCCAATTGAGTTTTAAACATTTTTCATGTTTTGCTAGTTAAGTTAATTCGGCTAATTTTGGCTGAAAATTGCTAATGCGGACACTTGACATCTTATTTGGCACAATTAATTTTGACATGGATAATTTTTCATGATATTTTCTTAATATTTTGAATTTTTTATTATTTTTTTCTTTTTTTTACTTTTTCTTTTTTGTTTTTGGATTGGGAGCCAGCGACTCTCGTTGGTATTGGGCAAGGGTGTCATGGCCCTCGCTACAGCCAAGCAAGGGCTTGGAGGCCCACGTAGGCCAAAGCAAGGGGTGTTGCAACCCTCACCCAAAGCTAACATGTGACATTCTAAATTTTCATCATATTTATTATCTATATTATGTCATATAGAAATAATATTCATATTTCACCATTCGGGCATTGATAATTGTTACTAGCTCTTACTATAGTTGATAACTATAATCTATTAAACATTTTTTCACTAATTTTATTGCCATATTCCTTAGTTTATCACCTAGTTTCTTATATACAAATTACATCATTCTTTACATCACTTTTTTTTTTTTTTTTTTTTTTAAACTTTACCTCATTAATGCTCTTTAAGCCTTGCAAGCCAAGAGTTCTCATTCATTCTCCACATCTCTATATTATCCACCAAGTGTTTTAATGCCAATGCCACCATGGCTTTTAACCTTAGTTAATGAGAAGTACAAGTCAAGATCTTCTCTATCTCTTATTAATATTTGGAATGATTACAACTCAAATAATGCATCCACATTCATGCATTGTGCTTGGCCAATGATTCTCTCTCTCTCTCTCTCTCTCTCTCTCTCTCTCTCTCTCTCTCTCATATCAAATATCTCCATATTTTCACCTTCAATATTGCCACTTGTCATCCAAATAATTATTCTCATTCTCTTATTTGCGTCATTGAACTTAGCCATTAAAATGACATTTGACAATTTAACTCAACCAAAGTTTGGATCAATCATTACAAGTAAAGTTATTCTTTGAGATAGGTAAATGAGGAAGAAAGATTCGCATTTCCTTTCTCCTCATTAGTAAAGGAACTTCATCTTCTTATCTTCAAGTGCAAATTCTCTTTTCCCTTTCAAAACAACAAGTGAAACTCCCCCTAAATTTCAATCAAGTTCCAAAGTTTATTAAGAAAAAATTCTCATCTGTCAAGTATTTACAAGGTAAAAGTTCATGAACTTCATTGTCTTCTTAACAAACTAGATTTGTTGTTTTCTTAAAGATTGAGAGTTGTTAATGTTTGTTCTTTTTTATTTTGCTTTGAAGGTGATTACGGTTTTGAGTTGTCAAAGTCATTATTCAAGATAAGTCAAAACCCTAGAGACTAAGTTAGATTGATTTACTTAGGACTCTTGACTTGATCGACTATTTTTTTGTTAGTTTAAATTTGATCTTAAGCACATGTAGGTTCCATGATTGACAAGTAGAGTTATGGTGATTTATTGCCTCTATTGAAATCTTTAATACATGCCTAGAAGGTGTTTGAAAGAATATTCAAGTGGTTATGTTGCACCTTAGATGGGAAAGAACAAGAAAATGATAAAACTAGGCATACAAGGGTATCTTGGTAATTTTCAACAAAGTTATGGGAAAATTTCGAAAATTTAAAGAAGAGAGGGGGTTGAGGTCAATAGGTTTTTGTGGGTTTAAACATTAATTAGTGGGCTATTAAGTAATATTAATTAAAAGAAATCAATCCAGTTAAAAACAAATGAGTTTAAAAGCTATGGGGGCAAATCTGGAATTTGACCAAGTTGAGGGACGAATTTGTAAAAATTAAAAGTTTTGGGGGCTGTTCACAACATGAGAAGCTTTCTTTTGATAGGCGGTTAAGTTATTTTTAAGATAATTGCTTTATTTTGATATGTGTCTAATTATGCAAAATTGGACCTAATTGTGTAATTAATTTGGAATTAGGATATTTTGGTAATTTTATAAAATATGTGGCATGCCACATAGCGTAAATAAAATACTTGGCATATTTTAGATGAAGAATAGGTGGCCTTTGGAGTTTAAATTAATTAATATTATTTGAGTAAGTGAAAATGTGAAAATGGTGAAATTAGATTTGGTAATAATATTCTTGTAATTTGTCTAAGTTATCGTAGTACTAGCTAAGTGTTGCCGATCAATCACATGATTGATCCATTGAGTTCTCGTTATTCACATGGTTGATTCTTTGAGTTATCTATATTCACATGGTAGATTTATGAGCATTCGTTCCTAGTTATCGATTTCTTATCTTTGGCTTCCGATTAAATGACGATGGCTTAGCGCAAAAAGAATGAGGATAAATGTGTTCAAGTACATGCAATTAATCGTCTATAGTCAATTGCATGAGAAATGACAAATATTGAGATGTTCATTATAATTGTTATGTTGTTATGAAATGTACGTGAATGACGCAACGTGATTAAGACCTTTGCCACAACCTATTTGCCATAAAGTGAACTCCCTTGTATGAGTACGTGGATGAGACTCGGGAGTTAACCTGATATTCTTCCATATATGACAGTTCTTTATAAGATTGATATGATATGAAATCCTATAATGACATGACTTGTGTAGTCATGATATGACATGGCTTGTATAGCCATGATATGATGTTAAGAAATGACCATCATCATACGGATGTACAATGTTGTATTTATTCTTGTTAATGTAGAAGACACCCGTGATGAATGGGCTGAGGTGTGGCAAAAGATATATATAATTCCTTCCCCCATGAGTTGGTGATGAAGATGCCTCATTAGTTGAGATGCCTTGTGAATCAAGATGGTCCTAACCAATGACGAATATAAACTCACATGTATATATTAGTAAGCTACTAAGTGGTATTTATGTGTCATCGGCATATCATGATGGAAAAGGCAATGCATTCCTTGCCTCACTTGTCGAACATAATTATCCAATGGCTATCTTAAACTCACATTATTCTGTTGATATCCTTGCTACTAAGTAGGAAAGTGACAAGCACTTGGAATATATGGTTGAAGATGTAGATTTCGATGTATCCTATGATGCATACTCATAGAAGATGAAATTTTTGACATGTTCAATTGGATTGGACGACAAGTGCTTGAATCATATATAATGTGTCTAGTTCTTCTTGAGTATTATTTAGCTATGAATACAAGTTTAATTAAGAAATTGTTTATATTTATATAAACAATTAAATGCATTTCTTGATATAATGATTCATATAAGTGTTTCGTGATAAAATATTGGTTGCTAATATGTGGTGGTGCTCCCAGGTCGAGTGGTAGGATGATCTTCTACCATAGACCTAGAGCGTTCATTTACTAAGTTTAGGCTTACTCCAATATATTTTATAGATTTATTAGGTTAGGAATTCCAAGGCATTAGGTTAATGCTTCCAAAGATTACTAGTAAGATCAAATGTACATAAGATTTTAATGTACCTTAGCTATGATTAAATTAGTTGCACAATTAAGGATAAGCTAGTTATTTATTGAAGAATTGAAGTGATGTAAATTTATATACCTATTCGAGGTTCAAATTGTATGGAAATTCGGGTTTTACATAACAAGGGTCGCCAACCCTCCTCCAAAAAAAATTAAAGAAAGGAGAGAAAAAAAAAAATATATAAAAATTCAAAAAGTTATAAAAAAATGTTCATGTTGGCATTGGTCGTGCCATGTGTAAAGCGACCAGCATTTACGTTAGCAATTTCAGGCCAAAATTAGTCAAATGGACTCAATTGATACAATTTAAAAATTAGGACTAAATTAGAGTAGATTAGATATAAGACTTTTTGGACGATGTTTTTTACAAATTTGTATTTGCAATTTAAATCATGATGGCAATAAAATTTAGGATTACAAGATGGATCGGGCACCCCTTGATGATAGTGATGCTTTGTTGATTGATCAAGTAAAGGCCTCGCCGTATCTCTAAATAGAGAGAGATGGGTGCTCATGAACCCTAGAAAATCAAAGCAAGAGAGTGAAATTTTGATCATTGAACATTTAAGTCAAGTGGGTTGCATTTCTTCTATCTAAAAAAAGACTATCCACGCCTCCATGATTCTAATTAATGGCCAGCATGTGTGTATTTACACCTAATTATGCCAATAATTAAGTGAAGTAGAATACACCACTCCTATTTGAACCGAGGATTGGAATAAGTTTCAATTTCATTTTATTGAGAATGGGACGTCGGTTTAGTTTTAAAATTCAACGGTTTCTTGGTCCTACTTGCTTCTGGAATTTTAGATAGAAAAGAGAACGAAACTAAACTCGATTTGCTCGAGTGATCGCTATGGCTGATTGAAGAAATCCTTGCAAGAATAAAAGAGAGATTCCACAGTGCTTATTCATTGATTCAATTGTACACATTTGTCTATATCTTGCTAATTTACAAGCGCATCACCCTTCATTATCCTTTTCTTCTTTTTGTGGGACTTGCATCACCAGGAGGAAGAAGTAGAACCCTAGTAAATGATCTATTCTAGGGTCATCAGATGAGCTCAAGTTACATATCCCTCAATGTGACTTGATTTAGTGAATACTGCACAAAATAATGTTGCTAGGAAGAAAGCATTCGATTAGTGCGTTGCATGTATTAAACCGAATTCAAACCGTATGATTTAGTGGATCATGCTTGAGATTTATATGGAATTTGACAATTCAAATTCAATTTAGTATAGATAATATGCTAGTTGAATCCTTGCTAGTTGTCAAGAGACTTCCTCTACCAACTAAAATCATTTGCACGATGTGAAGCTTGAAGTCAAAGTCAGCTAGCTCTCTCTCTTTCTGTGTAAAAACTGAGAGAGAAGAATAAACGGTTGTCTTAACAATCAAGACCGGAGCTGAATACACATATCAAAATCTCAATCTTCACCCAAACTAGTTATGCATTAACCAAATGAATGAGAAAGTTCTTGCTCCATTTGGTTGACGTTGACCTAGGATTTTGTGCATGTACAGTATTTATGGCGAAGTTCACACATGGTGCTTCGCTTGATTGAAGGATGGTGAACTGTTTGTCAGTTGACTTTAATGTGTTCCACGACTGGCGAGAATCCTGTTCTGTTTTCCTTTTGCCCTGAGGAATCTGTTCTTGGTGAGAGAGCCCAAAAAACAAACACAAAGCCATCCAGCAAAGTGTTCACCTCTTCTTCTTTTTTGCCGGGTTTCGTTTGTGGATTGGATGATGGATAAACCACCAAGTCGCTGCTCTTTCCTAAAGGTAAAGGAGCAAGCACAGTAAACTATAATCAAGAAAAGGAGGGAAGATCTTGCCAAAGAAGGTGATAGTCTTGTAGTTTCGTTCCTATGTTTGATCCTTCCCAGTAAAATTCTGACATGTTCGAATTCTAGTCATTTTAATGCGAGAAAGGGGGACCACCCCCAGTTGCCAGATCTAGTGTTGAAGTTGAATAGCACTATGGGCCGGGCCGCAAGGGTTTAAGGTTTTCAAGTAGAGCCTTCCTATATTCCTTAATAAATGTTATCCAGCCGTCTTTTTCAGTATTCTCCATGTTGAAACTTATTCTAGTTCAACCAGCTAGAGAATTCATGTAGGTAACAAGAAGGAAGTAGAAACATTCGGGTAGCGTTTGATGCTCTCCACATCATGGAAGCACATGCTAGGGCCAGCTCTCCAAGGCAAAAGAAGATTTCAAGAGACACGACACAAAAATTCCACCTGATACCAGAAAAGATGTAACCTTGGAGGTTGGACAATAGTATTCAATCGGGTATCAAAGCTTTGGTGTAATGGCTCCTCATTGTACAAAGGCCATTTAATAGTTAGTTACGATGAGAGATCAATGAGACATCGAAATGGAGGAACTTAAAAATCAAGTGCATAGCTTTAAGAACGTTTGACGCTCTATATGGTTCTAGAGCACCATCAACTACATCGTGCCTCTGAAGATGAAGAATTGGCAAGTAGAGAGGATAGGAGACCGTCATTACTACTTGAACCATCAAGCCAATTAGTGTCATAGGGTCAATGGCTGTGGCTCTTGTCGAAAGATTCTTTTCTATACACCAATCGGCCTACTGGCCTGGGAGGAAACGCTCCTCATAAAGGCAAGTACCTACCAATATGCGATAGTGTTGAAATAGTGTAACTGTTTTTAATATAAGGACTTTAGTCTAATTTATTGCATTAGTCTTAGTTCCTTAGATGGAGGGAGGGAATGATTTCGCATTAAGGGACCGAAGCAAGCACCCGACCATTGCAGATCAGTTGAACTAGATTGAATAGCACATTTAATTGCAAGAAGAAAAAAAGGAGTAGCAAGAACCCAATGACTTACAGATAATAGAAAACTAATGTCTTAAAGTTCATCAAGATCAATTTTGGGTATGTTAAATATAAGTATCCAATCCATTTGAAGAAAACCTGTCTTTTTTTACTGTGGACAAATTTCAGGAACATCTAGTCAAAACAATCTAAATAATGGAGATGGAAAAGGGAGAGGTGGGGGCAAATACATATAATAGATGAGGAGATATGACAAGACAGATTCAACTTCTGAATCTGCTCCCGCTGCTTTGGGGTAAAACTAATTTTGTCAGGCCCGAGAATGCTTCTAAGATCATAGATGGAATTCATTTTTGTTGATCGACGGTCAATTAAAATGTATCATCAACCGCTCTTTTATGAAAGGAAAAACCTTCTAAGGCGCACGCTTACTTTCTAGAGTGATCAGTCGAAGCGATCTCAGAAAGGATCCTTTATTATCTGATCACGATTCACCTACGAAGTGTTCCTGCTACGGAGGCTAGAGTTTTCTCCACACATGAAGGGTCGGTGTAAAGACTCAGTATCAAGCCTTTCCCCGAGGACTGAAAAGAGAGGCCATACTTTAGCGGTTTGCTTCATCCCTTCTCCCTAAGCGCTATGCTCTTTTCAGATGGATCCAGGTCAAAGGCTTAGCATACTGAAAAAGCTAGAATTCTCTAAGGCAATTTGCTCTGTCACCTGTCGTTATTTTTTTAGTAGTGGTCTCACACTCGTTACAAAATGTTCAGTTTAAGTTATAGCTATATCCAATCATGGACATACAAGCTCACTGCCTCAACTCCACTGGTGTGTTAGAAGTCAATAAGTCTCTTCACATGAATTAGCGCAATTGCGTAAGGCACAAGTAGACTAGAGATTAGTTTATGACATGGCTTGGACTTGTGACCTCATAAAAGACGAATAGACTCTTTTACGACTTGGCTACCATGCTCTGCAGTAGCCACAACTCACTCTGTGCGCAGCAGTACACAACTAGTTATCTTAGATGGCAAGATCCTTTTGAGAGGGTATCAAATAAAGGGAAAACAAATGATAGAAAGTTGGCAGGAGACATGAAGATCCACAAGGTAATTTGGGTAGCAATACTAACGTTCCCTTTATCTTCTCTGCTTGTCCTCTATCCTTGATGGCATAAACTGAACTCCAAGAGTAATCGTGACAATTGTAATCAATGCCTTCCATCTGCATATTCGGCAAGAAAGACTAAATTTAATCAGAGTCGACATCTTGTTCCATTGTGAATAACATTTATCAGTCTGGCCGGTCTTCTTGGCACTATTGGAATCAACAGATATTGTATCCTGTAAATAACAAGCTGAGGAAAACAGCACCATTTGGACCCCAGCAACATTCTTCTTCCCCCATGTTTGATTAGAATAGCAACCAGACATATGCCTCACTTGTATCTCTAGTTCATGTCCCTCCAAGGAGCTGTCTCTTTCACCCAAAAATAAGAAATCTGGATAGAAAAAGTTAAAAGTTGGTCTAATGGCAACAACTCTTTTCAAGTCTTTGTTTAGGGGTGAATACAGATGAGGGAAGTGATAATTTCAAGATACCCTTCTCAAAATCTCCAGGTAAAGGCTATAGCCCTCCTGGATTCTATTCATCATGTTTTCCCCTTTAAATTTCACCAAAGAGAAGATTTCAAGAGACACGTCACAAAAATTCCACCTGATACCAGAAAAAATGTAACCTTGGAAGTTGGACAATCGTGTCCAATTGGGTAGCAAAGCTTTGGTGTAATGGTTCCTCGTTGTACAAAAGCCATTTTATAATTAGTTACGATGAGAGATCAATGAGACATCAAAATGGAGGAACTTAAAAATCAAGTGCAATAGCTTTGAGAATGTTTGAAGCTCTATGTCGTTCTAGAGCACAATCAACTGCATCGTGCCTCTGAAGATGAAGAATTGGCAAATAGAGAGGATAGAAGACCGCCATTACTACTTGAACCATCAAGCCAATTAGTGTCATAGGGTCAGTGGCTGTGGCTCCTTGTCGAAAGACTCTTTTCTATATAACAATCGACCTACTAGCTCGGGAGGAAACACTCCTCATAGAGACAAGTACCTGCCAATATGCGATAGTTTTGAAATAGTGTAACTTTTTTTAATATAGGGGCTTAAATCTAATTTATTGCATTAGTCTTAGTTCCTTAGATGGAGGGAGGGAATGATTTCACATTAAGGGACCTGAAGCAAGCACCCGACCATTGTAGATCAGTTGAACTAGATTGAATAGCGCATCCAATTGCAAGGCAAAAAAAAAAAAGTAGCAAGAACCCAACTACTTACAGATAATAGAAAACTAATTTCTTAAAGTTCATCAAGATCAATTTTGGGTATGTTAAATATAAGCACCCAATCCATTTAAGGAAAACCTGTCTTTTTTCGCTGTGAACAAATTTCAGGAACACCTAGTCAAAACAATCTAAATAATGGAGACGGAAAAGGGAGAGGTGGGGGCAAATACCTATAATAGATGAGGAGTAGATATGACAAGACAGATTCAACCTCTGAATCTGCTTCCGCTGCCTTGGGGTAAAACTAATTTTGTCAGGCCTGAGAATGCTCCTAAGATCATAAATGGAATTCATTTTTGTCGATCGTTGGTTATGGTCAATTAAAATGTATTATCAACCGCTCTTTTGTGAAAGGAAAAACCTTCTAAAGCGCACACATGCTTTCTAGATAAAGAGATCCTTTTCTTAATATCCTATTGGTGATTAACCTACAAAGTGTTCATGCTATGGAAGCTAGAGTTTTCTCCATTTGGTGAAAGAGTAAGCATCAAACCTTTCCCTAAGGGCTGAAAAAGTGATAGGCCATACTTTAGCGGTTTGCTTCGTTTCTTCTCCCTAAGCGCTATGCTCTTTTCGGTTGGATTCGAGTCAATAGGACAGCATGATGGAAGGGCTTGTATTCCTAAGGCAATTTAATCAAATAATTTCGTGTTAGGACAAATCGTGTGTGATAACTTTTATTTTTTACTTTGTCCAAATTTCACGTCGTATGCACTTTGACTTGTATTTAACATAAAATACAGGACCTATAAAATGGGCTTATATCAACATGTAAGTATACATATATAAATTGGGATGTTATTTTGAACTTTGGCGGCAACGTAAAAAAGGTTTCTTTTAACTTTTCAGGGGTCCACACTTACAAACTCTAGAGCTAGCTATTCTTCTTTGCATTTTTTGGGAAAATACTTGCATGCTAGCTTCTCCTTCAAAAACCTCAATATCAATATGTACCGAAGCTTAGCGCTTGTTATCATCGAGCACATCACAAGAATACTCGAAGGACTCTATTATCGCGAGGACGAATGATGGATCATGCTAGCTTATCCAGTAACTTCATTACTGTGGTCATTACAAAATTAACAAGCTTCAACATTTTGAGCGGTGAATCGAACTCAAGTTCTGCATAGCTTCAACGATTCTTATGCAGGAAGTGGATCATGAAGGGACCTATGGAAGTATACGGTATATGTGCTGTTAAAGAAGCCTGTCCCATATGTTGAAGTCGCAACTAACCTCCGCAGATCGAAGTCCCTGGCATGTCTCAATGTTGTAAAATTGTAAACAGGACCACAAAATGGGTAAAGAAATACCAACTGCCGCGAACGTGCCTTTAAGATGTGCTTTTTTTTATTTTTTACGTGACAACCATACATGTACCTAGTCAAATCTCTCTCTCTCTCTCTCTCTCTCTGTGAGCTGCTGATGAGATTGCAGCCATATCCAGCTGTTCCTGGAGTACTTTAAATGAGAAGTAGTCGATTGTTTCGACCAAGTTAGTGGTGAATAATTTACATATATTTCAGGTTTATCAGGAGAATTATGATGAGCTAAACAAGGTCTTCGCTTATATAACGACTGAAGAAAACCGCAGTGGTGTATGTAGGGTTCTCTCTCCTGTCCTCTCTCCTCTCGATCGTCTTCTCCTTTCTCAGGCAGAGACAGTTTTGAGACCCGAAGATGAACCTGAATAACGCCGGTGGCTATGACCAAAAATCGCCTCCGCCACCAATGATGCAAATGCCAATGCCAACAGTCCAATGCCCTCCGCCAGCGGGGGCCGTCCCCGGGCAATGGACGACAGGTCTCTGTGGTTGCTTCGAAGATCCCTCCAACTGTGAGTGCTTTCCGCCTTCATATATGTTGTCTGCTTTCAAAATTATGATAAACCAAGTAGAAATACATCATCATTCTGATGAAGCTTTCTGTTCTGTTACACGACATAAGCAATCCATCCATTTATTTAACATCTTAAAGTTCACCTTATGAACTGATTAATTTCTATCTCCGTTTACAAAGGCATCATCACTTGTTGCTGTCCCTGCATCACCTTCGGCCAGAATGCGGAAATCATAGACAGAGGAGGCACTTGTAAGTGCAAATTTAAGTTTTGAACACACCATATCTATTAGTTCTTCTCTACATAATCATGATCAGTCGTGCCTACATGGTTGATTAAAATGTTCCTCAAGCCTAATGAGAACGTATGTGTGTGATGACAATATATCTGCAGCTTGTGTCGTGGGCGGGCTCATATACTACTTGCTCGCCCATGTGGGCGTCGCGTGCCTGTATACGTGCAGTTACAGAACAAAATTGAGGGGTCTACACTCGCTGCAAGAAGATCCGTGCGGCGATTGCCTCGTGCACTGGTGTTGCATCTACTGTGCTATTTGCCAAGAATATAGGGAGCTCAAAAACTGCGGATTTGACCCTTCCATTGGTAAAAATTCTTCCGAAATCAAACCGCAACTGCCTGTGTGTTCTTTTACTCACCCTATTTGCTTGACCAAGCTAATTTTGCTACGCGTATCACAATGCTGAACAGCATGCTCGGTATGAGTTAATCTCATTTCCCGTCTTTTTAGTAGCAAATCGTCATAAGCGGTCTTTGCACGTAAAAATCGACGCTGCACGAGATCTATTTAGGTTGAAGATGGTTAATTTCCTTCTCTTTTGAGCTTCCAGCAACAAACTGAAGTTATGTTCGATCTTTTCTGTCTTAGCTAATGTAGATGATCAATGTATTGACTTCAGTTTTATCCTTTTCGTGATTCATGATGTGATAAAGGTTGGGTGGCCAATGCCGAGAAGATGAACAAAGGTGCTGCCACGATGCCTCCGATGACGCAGGGCATGGGTCGTTAACTTTGCTTTTCCAGGTCCATCCGATCCACAAACTATCCGTGTGCATTTGGCGTAAATGTGAGCTTCGCGAGAGCTTACGGTAGTCGATCATAAGTCGAAAGAGTCGCCTAGTTTATTCGCTTTTCTATTTTTGCACAAATCATGATTGAATGTCTCTAGTAATTTGCTTCATGGCCCGGTTGTTCGCAACTTTAGTTTGTATCACCCTTGTTGTTCTGATTTGTTGGAGTGGACATTGGAATTGGTTGTGTTAATTTGAAGCGGGACGTGTATGGGACAAACTAAGCTTATGTTATGCATTCTTTTTTCTTGCCAACTATTCAAGTGTAACCAATACTTTCGTCGTCACGCTCATCTTCTGTTCCAAACTAAAGGATTTGTTTTTTAGAAAATTGTCCAAAAAATCCTAAATCTTTCAATTTTATCAATTGAATCATAAACACTTTCACCTATAATCAATTGAGTCTATGCAACCAATTTGACCGAATTTTGTTGACATGGATGAGGGCACCTCACGTAAGATGGCCGACATTTACATGGATCATTTTTAATAATTTTTTGAATTTTTTTGTTTTTTGCCTTTTCTTTGCCTTTTTTTTTCGGCTTTTGGAGTTAAGGTTGGCAACCCTCGCGGGTTCTAGGCAAGGGCATTGTGCCCCTCGTCAGCTCTAGGCAAGGGCCGCAACACCCTTGCCAACCAAGGCAAGGGTGCGCAAGCCCTCGCAAGGCAAGATCTAGTGAGGGCGTGTGGCCCTTGTCGATTATGGGCAAGGGCTCTCGCGCCCCCACTTTGGCTGGCGAGGGTTAGTTGCCAACTAGCCATCCTCGCCAGCCCTAACTCTAAACCCCCTAAAAAGAAAAAGAAGAAAATCATAAAAATTAAATAACTATTTTAAAAACTTCATGTCAGCACTAATCATGTCATATTAAATGGTTAGCATCCACATCAGCGAATTTCAACTAAAATTGACCAAATGGACTCAACTGAAAAAATGTAAAAATGTTTAGAACTCAATTTTTTGGACAATTTTCCTATTTTCTTGCCATGTCAATAGAATTTTGAAAAAGCTAGTCAATGTTAAGAAACTGTTAATAAAAAAAAATTGACCAGTCACTTGATTTTTCCGGTAATTTGATAATAATATATTGACACTTTCATAAAATTACTATATCTTTTTGGGAATTCAAAATTTTGTTAATCTTTCATTAATTTTATTTATCTTTCTTACCAATGCCTTAAATTACCAACTTCCCTATCAATTTATCTTTTTTGGTAAAGATTCCCTATCAATTTATCAATCTTTATTTGAATGACATACCAACTTTTTCTGATTAAATTAGTAAGTAGTTCTTGAATTACCAACTCTTATATGAGTTACTCGTTGACTTTTATTTAGTTTTTTAGCTTACCAGCTTTTGTCACTGTTTGCCAATTTTTATTTGTCTCTTTTACAAACACTTTAAATCTGTCAACTCTTATATAAGCATGCCAACCTTTGTTTGTGTAACTTACTAATTTTTTTTCTATAGATTACCGACTAGTTTTGGCATACGAAATCTCATTTGGGTTGCCTATTGCGTTTATTTGTTTTTCCTTTTAACTTACCAACTTTGCCTTATTTACCAACCCGTTAAATTTATCAATTTTTTCTTTTTTTTAATTTAGCCTCAATTAAACTAAAATATAGGTTAAAGAAATAAGATTTGGACTTCGACTTTTTATCCTTGTATTTTCTGTTTTAATGATGTCAACCCCACATGGAAGAGACAAAATAATAAGAAAAAAAGTCATGTCAATATTTTCCGTTAGCCAAGTAAGACGAAGTTAACAAAAATACTTGATTACACCAAATTGATAATTTTTAGAATTTAATTATACTTTTTAAAAATTTAGAAGTCAAACTCACTTTCATGATAAGCTTTAATACTTCGAATACACTTATCCCTTAAAAGAACTTTGAGTTTACTTACCCCTTCAATTATAGGAATTACCAAAACTTATCGGTTTCAAAACTTAATTGCAACTATTGAGATTTGCCCCAGTATCCACCCTTCTCACATGAGAAGGGGGAAGTGGAGGTTCAAATTCTCATTTTCTTAGGGGATTAGAGTGGAGACAATTAGTTTCAGAAGTGAGTTTCGACTCTTGCGTCCTATAAAAAAGCAAGGTAAAAATTTAGAAGTGAGGTGAGAGTTAAAGTAGGACAGGCAAAAAAAAAAACTCACTTGCACTTTTGTAACATGTTTTCGAGTAAGTGCGCTTGAAGTCCCGAAAATACAATTAAATCCTAAAATTTTTAAAAATTTCAATCAAATCTTAAAACTTGTCAAATTGATATTATCAAGTCACTTCGTTAATTTTATCCAACTTGGATAACTTAAAAATATCGATGTGGCTTCTTTATTATCTTCTCTCTCCTACACTATTGACATCACTAAGACATGAAACATAATACTAAAATGACGTCGTTTTAGTACAAATCTTATTTTTTAATGCAAATTTTAATTAAATTAGATATAAAAAAAAAGGCTATGTTTTGATGAAAAAAGAGAGCACATGCCAAAAACAAGTGAAGGCTAATGGGCTTCACCTATGCTTGGCGAGGGTTGTCGGGCATTGCCCACTATTACCAATCGTGGCAATGGTGGGCTAGCATTAATAAAAGCCAAAATCCCAGGCTTATTGTCAAGCCAATTTATTTTATCTTATTTATATGCACATGCGGAAACGTTTATACATTAATTCCAACAATTAATAAGAAGTGAATTGTGAGAAACACAGCATACAAACAATTACTATATTACATAAGTAATATTCAAGTACAAGCTCAGTTTAGCCCTGTTCAATTTACATGATACAAAACGCTAGGATATCTCTATCTCCGCTATAATTGCGGCTTCTAAAATTGGGAACCATTTCCATTGTTGGCTGGTATTAAGAATTATAATCTATCTCGTCAAACGTTGTCCCGCCATTTGGGTTCATTGGCCCCTTATATCCACGAAGGGGCCCGATAAAATCTTTGCTTGACCAAACATACCTAGCCACATAACGATGAGGGACCAACTCGTTCCGTCCCTCGTCGACCCAAACAGTCGTGGTATACTTCTAGTAAGTTATTTTTGCTTCCAAATCTATTACATTTATGGTTGACCCTTCCATTTTTACAAGGAGACCAAAACGTATAAGAGGTGGGTTAGCCATACCTATAAACCTGTAAGGGTAAAGGAGTGAGTTTTGCGAACTCAATAAGTAAAACTCTTAACTCTTGGCTAGCAAGACATTCCTTCAATAAAGACTAGCCAACATCACATGCAAATAGTGTCAATGGCAGATCAATGGCAAATCAACTGCTATGCCATGACTATATGCAAGATCAATAAACTCATAACTTTCGACTAACACAAGAACACACACATGCAAATCCACGTAGGAGTAGGAGAGAGAGAAGGAAAAAAAAATCACGTTAGTATTTTTCATTAGCCGAGTTGGACGAACTTGACGGAAGAACTTAATTACAAAAATTTGGCCAGTTATACAATTCGGTTGCATTCTTATTATGGGTCTAAAAACTTATAGTATACTTATCCCTATTATAATAATGGTTTTCTAGTCCAAAATCAAATAAAAAAGCATATATAATTAACACGATAATGTTGCTTTCTACCAAATAAATATTTTATTTAACAAGAGTGACATCGGCTTTGTCGCAAATGAAAAGAAGAAACCAAACAAATTGAAGAAAAAAATGGTAAAAAAATAATCTTAAATCAAAAGCAAGTCACATACTTGACCTTACTTTTTGTTGTGCAGGTAAATTGAAAATCTTCAAGCTCCAAAAGCATGCTAAAATGAGACCAGAACAATGTGGCCAATTCAAGGTGGTAAGGGGTGTCCGCATTAAAACGGTGGTAGAAAATGCGCAAGTCTATAAGAAATTACAAGCAATTTTAGATTACCAAATGTTATTTGAGTTACCAATTCATCTATATCCTCACTTACCAACATTTTTCTACAATCATATGACCCCCTAATTTTTTGTTACCAACTTTAATTTGACTTAGTTACCAATGTTTGCTAATTTCTTAAATTGCCAATTCATTTTATCTTTGACAAAAACAGCTTCTTTACTTTATATCAACTTTGGGTTATTTTCTTGTGAATACTTTAAATTTACCAACTATTATATAAAGCTATCAAGCCTTATTGGGTAAATTACCAACTTTATTCTCGTTTAAATAACCCAACATAAAACCTTGTCACTAAAAAATGTAAAAAACTAAATCCAACCTAGAACTAGTTGTATAATCTAATCGAAAAAAAGTTGATAATACACTCAAATAAGAGTCAATAGTTTCACATAAAAGTCGGTATATTTAAAAAGTAATTAAGAATCCTAATTAACATTGGTAAATAAAAAATAAAAAAAGTTGGAATCCAAATTAGGGTGACTTAACAACTTTTGTCCCATTAGATTACCACATAATATTGGATCACCAACTCTTATTTGAGTTCCTCACCGAGCTTTTGTTAAATAAGCCTACTTCCTAATTCAAAATTTACATTAACATCGCAAATTTATGTAAATCTTGTAATGATGTGGCGGAACATCATTGGGTTTTTTAAGAGGCCAATCATAAACCTTAACCAAGCTCTCGCCGTCTCTCACACACGTACATATCCAGCTGTTCCTCGAAAGACTTTCATTGAGGAGAAACCAATGGACTCGATTTATTAACATTTCCTTCATCAATTATAGGGAGTTTCATTGGGAATTCCAAGGAGCTAAACTAGCTCTTTGCTTATAAAACGACGGAAAAAACCACAATTGTAACATAGGACTTGTCTCTCCTGTTCTCTCTCTTGTCGATCGTCTTCTTAGGCAGAGACAGTTTTGAGACCCGAAGATGAGCCAGAATAACGCGAGTGGCTGTGACCAAAAAGTGTTTCTGCCCCCGATGACGCAAGTGCCGATGCCGATGGCTCCATACCCTCCGGCAGGGGCAGTCCCTGGGCAGTGGACGATGGGCCTCTGCGATTGCTTCGACGATCCCTGCAACTGTGAGTGCTTTCCGTCTTCGTCTATGTTGTCTGCTTTCAAATTTATGGTGAACCAAGTATTGATATATCATCATCCTGAAGAAACTTTTTAGTTCTACTACGCAACATAAGCGATCCATCCTTTTATTTAACATCTAAAATTCCACCTTATGAACTTATAAAATTTCTATACTCATTTACGAAGGCATCATCACTTGTTGCTGTCCCTGCATCACCTTCGGCCAGAATGCGGAAATCATCGACAGAGGAGAAACTTGTAAGTGCAAATTCAAGTTTTAAACATGCCATGACCATATTTGTCAGTTCTTTCTCTACATAAACATGATCAGTCGTACCTACATGGCTGATTAAATGTGCGTTGAGCCTAATGTGAATGTATGCATGTGATGACATTGCATCTGCAGCTTGTTTGTGGGCGGGCTCATACAATTCTTGCTCGCCCAATTTGGAGTCGCGTGCCTGTATACATGCAGTTACCGGACAAGATTGAGGGATCTGCACTCGTTGCAAGAAGATCCGTGCGATGATTGCCTCGTGCATTGGTGCTGCACCTCCTGTGCTCTTTGCCAAGAATACAGGGAGCTCAAAAACCGCGGATATGACCCTTCCATAGGTAAAAACTTCTTTGGAATAAAGCCACGACAGTCTGCGTTTTTTATCACGTACCGTATTTGCTCGATCAAGATATTGTTGGTGAAGAACATGTATTATATTTTATTGCTACACCTCTCACAATCTGAACATCAACTCATGTTGATCCCATTTTCAGTCGTTTTAGTAGCGAATAGTAATAAGCGGTCGCACGAGATCTATTTTAGTTGAAGTTGGTCAATTTCTTTCTTTAGCTTCCGGCAGCAAGCTGAAGTTATGTTCAATCTTTTCTGTCTTAGCTAATGTAGATGATCAATGTATTGACTTAAGTTTTTCCTCTTCGTGATTCCTGATGTGATAAAGGTTGGGTGGCCAATGCCAAGAAGATGAGCAAAGGTGCCGCGACGATGCCTCCGATGACGCAGGGCATGGGCCGTTAACTTTGCTTTTCGAGGGTCATCCGATCCACAAACCATCCATCTGCATTTGGCGTAAATGTGAGCTTTGCGAGAGCTTACGATAGTCGATCATAAGTCGAAAGAGTCACCTGGTCTATTCGCTTTTCTTATATCTGCCCAAAACATGATTGAATGTCCCTAGTACTTTGTTTCATGGCTTGCTTGTCCGCAATTTTAGGTTGTATCACCCTTGTCGTTTTGACTTGTTAGATTGGATATTGGTATTGGATGTGTTAATTTGCAGAGGGACATGCTTATAAGAACAAATTAAGCTTATATTATGTATTCCTTTTTTCTTGCCGACTATTGAAGTGTAACCAAGGCTTTCGCCTTCACACTCCTCTTCTGTTCAAAACCTAAGGATCTATTTTTTTGCCATGTCAGTAAAATTTTGAGAGAGTTGGTCAATGTTAAAAAGCTCTTGATTAAAAAAAGTTACAAAGTCACCTGATTTTCCGGTAACTTAGTGGCAATACTTTGACAACTTCAAGAAAACTAAATCTTTAAGGATGTTCACAAATATTCAACTCTCTCTCTCTCTCTCGCGTGCGCGCGCGCGTGCGCATGTACACGTAAGTACATGCATCTGCTAATGAGATAGCTTCCATATCTAGCTATTCCTCGGAGACTTTCATTGAGGAGAAACCAATGGACTCGATTTATTAACATTTCCTTCATCAATCATGGGGAGTTTTGGGACTTGAATAAGTTCTTCAACTACTTCGTTTGACCTCTGAAATGCAAAACTTAAGGGTATTCCCACCTTATTAGGGAAGAAAAAGATTCGATTTAGAATGAGGAGTACAAGGTGTACGGGTACCAACACGTTAAAATAAAGAATGCAGTTAGGCCGGGTGCTCTCACTGGTAGAACCACCACCACCAGCTCTCGTAGGCGCCACCCCTAAAAAAGAATCAACCGATGAAGTCAACCTCAACTTTGCTTCACTATGAGCCTATGACCTTCCAACAAGTCCCAAGTTGAAGTCAAGTTGAGGTGAGGGTCACCAACTCTAATTTAAGTTACTCGCTAAACTTTTGTTAAATAAGCCTACTTCTTAATATGAAAATGATATTAACACCTCGAATATATTTAAATCTTGTAATGATGTGGTGAAATATCATTGGGTCTTTAAACAGGCTAATCATAAACCTTAAACCTCTCTCTCTCACGATCACACACACATAAGTACATGCACCTGTTAATGAGATACCTTCGATATACAGCTGTTCCGTGGAGACTTTCATTGAGGAGAAACCAATGGACTCGATTTATTAAGATTTCCTTCATCAATCATGGGAAGTTTTAGGACCCAAGTAAGTCCTCAAACTCTTTCGTCTAAACTTTGAAACATAAAATTCTAAGGTATTTCTACTTCATTGGGGAAGAAAAAGATTCAATTTGGAACGAGGGGTGTAAGGTGTGCGGGCACCAGCATGTTAAAATAAGGGACGTAGCCAAGCTAAGTGCCTTCACTAGAGAGATTACCATCGGCGGTCCTTGTAGATTGAAACACCCTTGAAAGAGAATAGGTTGATGAAATTGACCTTAACTTCATTTCACCATAAGCCCATGACCCTCTAACAAGCTCCAAATTGAGGTCGAGTTGAGGTGAGGGTCACCAACTCTAATTTAAGTTACTCATTGAACTTTTTTAAAATAAGCCTACTTCTTAATATGAAAATGATATTAATACCACGAATTTATTTAAATCTTGTAATGATGTGGTGAAATATCATTGGGTCTCTAAATAGGCTAATCATAACCTTAAACCCAGCTCGCTCGCTCTCTCTCTCACATGCACGCATAAGTACACACACCTGCTGATGAGATAGCTTCCATATCTAGCTATTCCTCGAAGACTTCCATTTAGGAGAAACCAATGGGCTCGATTTATTAACATTTCCTTCATCAATCATGGGGAGTTTTAGGACCTAAGTAAGTCCTTAAACTTCTTCGTCTGAGCTCTTAAATATAAAACTTGGGAGTATTCCCCCCTTGTTGGGGAAGAAAAGGATTCAATTTAAATTGAAGGGTGCGAGGCGTATAGGCATCGGTACATTAAAATAAGGAACGCAATCAGGTTGGATGCCCTCACTGAAGGGATGACCACTGACGGCCTCGCAAATGGAAACACCTCCGAAAGAGAATAGGTTGGTGAAGTCGACCTCAACTTCACTTTACTATAAGCCTGTGACCCTCTCACAAACCCCAAGTAGAGGTTGAGTTAAGGTGAGGATGACTAACTCTAATTTAAGCTACTCACTCAACTTTTGTTAAACAAGCCTTCTTCTTAATATGAAAATGACATAACACCGCAAATTTATTTAAATCTTGTAATGGTGCGGTGATATATCATTAGGTCTTTAAACAGGCTTATCATAAACCTTAAGCCCAACTGTCTCCCTCTCCCGCCCTCCCTCTCTCACGCACACGCACACGTAGGTACACGCACCTGCTGATGACATATTTTTCATATCTAGCCGTTCCACTGAGACTTTCACTGAGTAGAAACCGATGGACTCAATTTATTAACATTTCCTTCATCAATCATGGGGAGTTCCATGCGGAATTCCGAGGAGCTACACTAGCGCTTTGCTTATAAAACGACTGAAAAAGCCACAATGGTAAACGTGGGACTGTCTCTCCTCTTCTCTCTCTTCTCGATCGCTATTCTCTTTTTTTCAGCAGAGAGAATTTTGAGACCCGAAGATGAGCCCGAATGACGCGAGTGGCTATGACCAAAACGCGCCGCCGGCCCCGATGAGACAAGTGCCGATGCCGATGGCTCCATACCCTCCGGTGGGGCGGTCCCCGGGCAGTGGACGACCGGCCTCTGCGATTGCTTCAACAATCCTCGCAACTGTGAGTGCTTTCCACCTTCGTATATGTTGTCTGCTTTCAAATTTATGATGAACCAAGTATTAATATTATCATCATCCTAATGAGACTTACTAATTCTAATATTCGACATAAGCGATTCGTCCTTTTATCTAACATCTAAAAGTTCACCTTATGAACTAATTAATTTCTATATTCATTTACGAAGGCATCATCACTCGTTGCTGTCCCTGCATCACCTTCGGCCAGAACACGGAAATCATAGAGAGAGGAGGCACTTGTAAGTGCAAATTTAAGTTTTAAACACGCCATGACCACATTTATCAGTTCTTCCTCTACACAAACATGATCGGTCGTACCTATGTAGTTTATTAAAATGTTCGTTGAGCCTAATGCGAACGTATGCATGTGATGACAATACATTTGCAGCTTGTGTCGTGGGCGGGCTCATATACTACTTGCTTGCCCAAGTTGGCGTCGCGTGCCTGTATACGTGCAGTTATCAGACAAGATCGAGGAGTCTGCACTCGTTGCAAGGTGATCCATGCGACGATGGCCTCGCGCACTGGTGCTGCATCTCCTGTGCTCTTTGCCAAGAATACAGGGAGATCAAAAACCGCGGATATGACCCTTCCATAGGTAAAAACTCCTTTGGAATAAAGTCGCGAACGTCTGCATTTTTTATCACGTACCATATATGCTTGATCAAGCTAATATTGGTGAAGAACATGTATCATATGTTATTGCTACATCTCTCACAATGCTGAACATCAACTCATGTTGATCTCATTTTCCATCGTTTTAGTAGCGAATAGTAATGAGCGGTCTTTGCACATGAAACTCGACGCACGAGATCTGTTTTGGTTGGAGATGGTCAATTTCTTTCTTTAGCTTCCGGCAGCAAGCTGAAGTTATGTTGAATCTTTTCTGTCTTAGCTAATGTAGATGATCAATGTATTGACTTAAATTTTTCCTCTTCGTGATTCCTAATGTGATAAAGGTTTGGTGGCCAATGCCAAGAAGATGAACAAAGGTGCCGCAACGATGCCTCTGATGACGCAAGGGGAGGATTATCAAAAAATTCTAAACCTATTGTAAATATGTCAATTTAATTCTAAATTTTTTTTTTTTGCCAAATCAATTTTAAACATTTTGCAATTGTATTAATTCATTCTATTTTCCAAATTTGGTCGGCCGGCGCCACCGTCCAGTGGATGCTGAGGTGGCAATTTTTTAATAATATTTTATATTTTTTCGAATTTTTTATTTCCTTTTTTTCCTTTTCTTTTTCCTTTTTCCTTTTTTTTTCTCTTCTTCCTCTTTGGCTTCCTTACTCGCAGTGAGCGGCGAGGCTTTAACAGTGGTCACCAGCCACTAGGCAAGGGCTACAAAGAGGGTTGCGATCCTCGCTGACCACTACGAGGGAGAAGAAGCCAAAGAAGAAGACGAGAAAAAGAAAAGGAAAAAGGAAAAAGAAAAGGAAAAAAAAAATAAAATAAAAAAAATAAAAAGATTCGAAAAAATATATAATATTATTAAAAAATTGCCACGTCAGTGTTCGCCGGACGATCAACATTCACATCAGTGCCAACCGACCAAATTTGGTTAGATAAATTGAATTGGCACAATTACAAAAAATTTATGACTAAATTGGCAAAAAAAAAAAGTTTATGACTAAATTTGGGACAATTGTAATCAGTTTTGTAGTTCTCCCATGACACAAGGCAATGGGTCATTAACTTTGCTTTTTGAGGTCCATCAACTTATGATCGACTATCGTAAGCTGTTGCAAAGCTCACATTTTCGCAATTTTAGGTTGTATCACACTTGTTGTTCTGATTTGTTAGATTGGATATTGTTATTGGATGTGTTAATTTGCAGAGGGACATACTTATGAGAACAAATTAAGCTTATGTTGTGTAATCCTTTCTTCTTGCCGACAATTGAAGTGTAACCAATACTTCGGCCGTCACACTCCTCTTCTGTTCAAAACCAAAGGATTTATTTTTTGCCGTGTCAATAGAAATTTGAAAAAGTTGGTCAATATTAAGAAGCTGTAGATTAAAAAAATAGTTACCAGTCACCTGATTTCAGGTATTAGTGGCAATACTTTGACAACTTCAAGAAATTACTAAATCTTTGAGGGTGTTTACAAATATTCAACTCTTTTTTTTTTAATCTTTCATTAATTTTTGTTTATTTTTCTTACCAATGCCTGAAATTACCAACTTCCATATGGATTTATCAATCTTTATTTGAATGACTTATTTATTGGAACTAGTTTTTGAGTTATCAACTCTAATCTAAGTTACTTATCAACTTTTATTTAGGTTTTTTTTAGTTTACCAGCTTTTCTTATCATTTACCAATTACCAATCTTTAGTTGTCTTTCTTACAAATGTTTTAAATTTATTAACTCTTATATAAGTATACCAATCTTTATTTGGGTGACTTATCAGTATTTTCCTTTAGGTTACCAATTCAAGGCGATAGGGGGCGTTTGTAGTAAAATAGTAATGGAAAAAGCGCGAGTTTTTAAGAAATTTCAACCGGTTTTAGATTACCTTACGTTATTTGATTTACCAATTTTTCTTTTGACTTGCCACGTTTATTTCCCTCAATTGCCAACATATATCTACAATGAAATAACCACCTGTTATTGGTTACTAACTCTAATTTGACTTAGTTACAAATGTTTATTTTTTTTCTTAAATTACCAGCTTGTTTTATCTCTGACAAAAAACCTTCTTTTATTATTTATCAACTTTGGTAATTTTCTTACTAAGACTTTAACTTTACCAACTACTATATGAAATTAACAAACTTTATTGAGTGACTTGCGAACTTTATTCTCGATTTAGTAACCCAACATTAAAGCTTGTCAATAAAAAAATCAAATAAATGATTGGTTGATAACCTAAAACAAGTTGTATAACCTAATCGGACCAAAAATAGATAAATCACTTGAATTAAAGGCAATAGTCTCACATGAGAGTTGGTAAATTTAAGGCGTAATTTACAGGGTACATAAACATTGGTAAAAGGTAAGAAAAGTTGGTGATTGAATTAGCATGACTTCCAACCAAAAAAAAAAAAAAAAAAAAATGATTAGCGGGACTCGCCAACTTTTCTGCTATTAAATTACCACATAATATTGGGTTACCAACTCTGATTCGAGTTACTCACTGAAATTTGATTAAAGAAGCCTACTTGTTAATGCAAAAACGACATTAACATTGCGAATTTTTTAAAACTTGTCGTAAATGATGTGGTGAAATGTCATTGGGTTTTTAAGCAAGCTAATCATAAAGGAAAATGCTTTCATAACCGTGCCTTTAGATTTCAAAATGGACGGTCCAACCTCAGCCACAAATTTTTAAGATGGAAAAGGGAGACTTACTGGTTTCATATTTTGATTATATAAAAAAGCCACAAGATGAGAACGATTTTCTTTCTTTATTGAAAGAAAACAAATCAAAGAAATAATATTGAAACAATAAATAATATTTGAAGAACTCAGTTGCAACTTTTAAAATAGTGAATATTATTCTCCAATCAAAAAAAATTATTAGGTTGATATTGTTCTCAAATAAAAGAAACTTATTAACTCAAAAATAGGAATGTAAATGTATACTTGTCGTGACTTTCCATAAGGTGAACTACCAAGAGAAAGCTAATGGATTACTAAGCCAAAAGACTTAGCATCGGCTCGCTCAAATCCATACCAATCACAACTTTTGGGGTTTTAATTTTAATTAACTTAACATGTAATTTAATTCATTGGGAGTCGCCATTAATTTATTATGGTTCTATTAGAAACTCAAATAAAATGAGGGAAAACATTTAACTTTTGTGAGTTAGAGATTAATGAATACAAGGACTTGTTTATATTAGACAAATATAACCTATTTCAGTTACTTTTCTCTTAATTTCAAAAATATGTAGCAAGAAATCTTGGTCAATATTAATCCTAAACCACTAACATATGATGGGATCTCGTGGGTGCGCAAGTAATAATTTAACATTAAAAAAATCAAAGCAAGAAACCTTAATAAACTAATCGAATCAAAAGCCAAGCTCCATTATTTCCAATGCAACAAAGGCTCAGCAAGATGTTAACTAAAAGCAAACAATGATGCAATGCATGACCTAAACGATAACTAAATATGATTACTAATTCTTTTTCTTTGGAGGGGGGGTTTCTTATTGTAAAATGAATATGATTTTAATTCAAATACTATAACTGGTTTGTTGAATTAATGCATCTAAACTTTCTTCTAAATAAGGATGATCAGTTCTCGGTCCGGGCCCGTTCCAAAGTGGAAACCGAACCGAAAGGACCGGTACTCAATTAGGAACCGGGGACTGGACCATATGGTCATAAGATTGGGAATCGGACCAAACCGTTGGTTTTGGTCTGGTCCAACATAACCAACCACTTTTTTTTTTCCACTAAAGAGTGGCCTTGCTCCAAACCAATTGATCTAGTTTGGTTCTCGGGCAATCCCAATAAAACCAATCACATATGTTCCCACGTGCTAAAAAGTCAAACTCCACTTGTATTTAAGTTTATATATATGTTTAAGAAATAAAATATTTATTTGAGTATTTATTGTTATTTCTAATAAATTAAAAAAGTATATTTAAATAATAAAAAACAGTCGGTCCAATCCGGTCTGGTTCCCCCTCAAAGTCGGGAACTGAACTGAAAATCATCAATTCCATTTTTATGGAATTGGGATTCGAACCGATACCTTCGGGAGAACTAGACCAAACTGGCTGGTCCGGTTTAATTTAGTCCAATCTTAATTTGAGTGGTCCAATATGCTCACCCCTACTTGTAAAAGGAAACAACCCTTGCTCACTTGACATGTGTTGGCTCTCAAGTGAACCTAGACTGTACAGTATGGTGTTTCCATATTATTTTTGGATAATCATGTAGAATTCTTTGAAAATATATGTCTTAGTGTCTACCAGTTGAATTAACGGATACAATTTGCCAAAACAAGAGTTCAAAGAATTTCACTAATTTTCACTCGATCGGTAATTTGGATAAGATGGGTCATTGTAGTTATTTTCAAAACCTAATTTGCAATCAAAAACAAATTGAGGGTTCTCAATTGTTGCCAGTACTTATTATTATTTTGTTTTGAAATAAAACACTTTACTATTAATAGACATTTTATCTAAATGAAATGATATAAACTCGGTATCTCATGGTCATGTGAATCTTCTCAATAAACCAAATGTTGAAGCTATATTAGGTAAATTTTGTTTGAAAATCAATGGAAAATCATTCTTTTTTAACTCTAGCTTTGATTCTTGTGATCCCAAGATTAATTTGCAATGTTTTAGGTCGTTGCACATCTTCATCTATAAGATATGAATCAACAGGGTAATTTTTTCATTTACTAATTCATTATTCATATTTTAATCTTTTTTCACTTCATTTGTTTGTATGCATGATTGTTATTGCTTATCTTGATTTTAGGTCATCAAAGAGTCTTTGTAAAGCAATATGATATGAGCAAAAGGAATGGAAAGCCATTTCATTGCACAATGATTTCATTATTAGTTGCAAAATCAACATTTTAAGTGTTTTTTTCATCTTTGAAATTTAATAGATCTTTACAATGACATTAACAATGTCTTTTTAGTTAGTGATTATATTTTTTAACGTGTGATTATCTATATTTCGGAATTTAATATATTTTTTCTTCCTTCATATTCAAGAAAATTCACTTAGTGGGATTTATGATTAGGGTTTAATTTGGGAATAGAGGAGTTACTTCTGTCTTGCCCGCATTAGGGAAATGAACGGCTGGCACTCCTCTGATTTTGTCTCTAAATTTGAGCTTGCAAAAGGAAACATAGAAGTCAAAAACAAAAGAACAAAAACAAAAAAAAAAAAAAAAAAACATAGAAGTCAAAGCCGGTTCAAGAAGTATTCTAGTTTCCTCAAAAAGCTTTAACCCATCCCTCTCTCTCTCCCTGTCACACACATACATACACACACCTGCTGATGAGATTGCCGTCATATCCTGCTGTTCTTGGAGTACCTTCATTGAGGAGAAACCAATGGACTTGGTAAATTAACTTTTCCTTCGTTGACCACGGAGAGTTCCAAGGAGTTGAACTCGCTCTTTGCCTATAAAACGACTGGAAAAACCACAATGGTAGACGTAGGATTGTCTCTCCTGCTCTCTCTCTTCTCGACCGTCTTCTCTTTTTCGGGCAGGAACATTTTCGGGACCCCTCCGCCACCAACAATGCAAGCGCCGATGCTCATCGACCAAGGCCATCCAGAGGGGGCAGTCCCCGGGAAGTGGACGACGGGTCTCTATGATTGCTGCGAAGATCCCTCCAACTGTGAGTACTTTCAGCCTTATTCGATGGACATCTCGCAAATCAACGGAACATATACATAAGTAGAAAGCCTTCGATATATGTTGTCTGCTTTCACAATTATGATGAACCAACTAGTAATGTACTATCGTTATGATAAAATTTTCCAGTTTTATTAATTACTCTGCATTCGTTTCTGAAGGCATCATCACTTGTTGCTGTCCTTGCATCACCTTCGGCCGGAATGCGGAAATCATAGACAGAGGAGCCACTTGTAAGTTCAACTTTTAAACGGTCCAGATATATCAGATCTTCCCTATATAATCATGATTAACGGTACCTACATAGTTAACTAAAATTTTCCTCAAGACTAATGAGAACTTATGTGTGTGCAAAAATTACTTTTGCAGCTTGTTTCGTTGGCGGGCTCAACTACTTCTTGCTTGCTTACGTGGGCGTCGGGTGCCTCTATACGTGCAGCTACCGGAAAAAAATGAGGAGTGTACACTCATTGCAAGAAGATCCCTGCGCTGATTGCCTCGTGCACTGGTGTTGCATCTCCTGTGCTCTTTGCCAAGAACATAGGGAACTCAAAAACCGTGGATTTGACCCTTCCATTGGTAAAAGTTCTTTCCAAATAGAATCCGTCGCTCGTTTTTCTTTTATTTACCATATTTGCTTGATCAAGCTAATGTTGGTGAAGAACATACCCCATTTGTTATTGCTGCACCTCTCAAAATGCTGAAGAACATACTCAATATGAGTCAATTTCAATTTCAGTCTCTTTAGTGGCGAAACATTATAAGCATCTATGCCCGTAAAAATTGAAGCTGTACGAGATCTATTTTGGTTAAAGATGGTCAATGTCTTTATCTTCTCAGCTTCTGGCAACAAACTGAAGTTATGTTCAATTTTTTTGTCTTAGTTCAGGTACTTGATTAATGAATTGATTAAAGTTTTCCTTTTCGTGATTCATGATGTGATAAAGGTTGGGCGGCCAATGCCGAGAAGATTAACCAAGGTGCCGCAACAATGGCACCGATGATGCAGGGCATGGGTCGTTAACTTTGCTGTTATAGGTCCACCCGATCCACAGATTGTTGGCGTGCATTTGGCGCGAATATGAACCTCAAGAGAGCTTATGACAGTCAGCTTATAAGCTGAAAGAGTCGCCTAGTTTATTTGCTTTTCCATCTTTTGCTCAAAATATGATTGAAGGTCTCTGGTGATTTGTTTCATGGCCCACTTGTTTGCCATTTTAGCTGTATCACTCTTCTTGTTCTGGTTTGGTGGATTGGATATTGAAATATGATATGTGTTGAGTGTGAGAATTCTTGTTTCTTGTCAATTATCCAAAGTATAGCCAACCATCATCTTCACACTAGGACGCTTCGACGCTTGGACCAACTTTGCTCCATCTTTTACTAATTTTGAGGGATAATAACACAAACAGTCTTGGAATTTTGGCATAATGTTCAATTTGATCCATAAATTTTTAATTTATTCAATGTGGTTCATAAACTTTAGCTCAATGTGCAATATGATCCTTGACTTTTAATTTATTCAATACAATTCCTAAATTTTTTTGTACATTTAATGTAGCCCTTGAACTGTATAAAAATGTTAAATATAGTCCTCATCTTGAATTAATGGAAAGAGACTATATTGAACATTTTTATACAGTTCATGGACTAAACTAATTATGTACTAAAAGTTCAGAAACTGCATTAAATAAATTAAAAGTTCAAGGATCACATTGCACATTAGGCTAAAGTTCAAAAATCAAATCATATATTGAGCCCAAATTTAGGGATTGTTTATGTCATTTTTCCTAATTTTGACTTGTCTTTCTTACCAAAACTTCTAAATTACCAACTCGTACATGAATTTGTCTAGTCTTTGTTTAAATGACTTGCTAATTTTTTTTCCATTTAAATTATCAATTACTTTTTGGGTTACCAACTCGCATTTAAATTATTTGATTTTCTTTTATTGTTTGTCAAATTTTATTTGTCTCTCTACAAACGTCTTAAACTTATCAACTCTTGCATAACAATACCAATCTCTATTTGTGTGATTTACCAATTTTTTTCTTTAAGTTACCCATAAGTGTTGGTTTATGAAGTTCCATTTGAGTTGCTAACCATGTTTATTTGTTTTGTTTTTAACTTACCAACTTTCCATCTATAAGGTTATGATTTTTATTTATTTACCTTACTTACCAACTTTTTATATTTACCAACTTTTAATAGAAGCTACCAACCTCAATCAAAGAAATTATTAACTTTTCACTGATTAAATTATCATGTAATTTTGTGATACTAACCCCAATTAGGCTAGCTAAAAATTTCTTTTAAATGGTTAATACCACCAAAAACTCAAACCGATACACCTGTAATAAATTTACCCCAAAAATTTTTTTTTTTACCACCAAAGCCAGAAGTTGGTATACTTGTGACAAATTTATGTTCCGTTAGTTTTCATTAAATTTTACCATCAAATTACTAAGTTAGATGACACGTGCCAATTAAAGAATGTATTAGTTTGGGGTTTTACCTTTCTTTTGTCACAAGTGTACTAATTTATGGTTTTTTGTTTTATTAACTTAATTTACGAAAATTAATAGAGGGTAAATTTGTCACAAATATACCAATTTAGGTTTTTGATAGTAAAAAAATTAGTTTTGAGTAAATTTATCACAAATATACTAGTTTGAAGTTTTTCATGTATTAACTAGAGGTGTGAAAAAGCCGCATGCCAACCCGACTCGACCCGATTCTAAAATTTAGGGTATTTTGGGATTAGGCCTTAGTCTTCTTAAAGTAAAGATTTTTAGATGTTGGTATTTTAAGGGTTGAGGTCGAGTTGGGTCGGGTTGGGCCAAGCGAGCACCGGCTTTTTGACACCCCAAGAGCACAACCCCCCTCTCTCTCTCTCTCTCTCTCCTCCCCCCTCTCTCTCTCTCTCTCTCTCTCTCTCCGCGAGCACAATGAGTATGAAACCCTAGATCCAAGCCCAATTAATTGGCGCCAACTGACCCAACCCGACCCATTTTCTTGGGTTATTTAATATTCAGGTCTCAGACAAGTTGGTAGGTTGATTGAGCTCTTGTAGGGTTTCGGGGCAAGTCGGGTATCATGAAAACTTAGCCCAACCCAAACCATTGACACCCTTAGTATTAACCCTTTTTAAATACCAATTTATCTTATTTTTAACAAATAAAAGCTTTTTCTTATCTTTTATCAACTTTTATTTACATTTCTTACTAATTGCTTAAATTTATTAACTGTTAAATGAAATTCAACATTTATTTGTGTAAGTTACAAACTTTTCTCTAATTACATCACCAAAGTTTTGGGGTACCCACTTCAATTTCAGTTTCTTACCAACTTTTATTTGTTTTACTTATTCATGAGGGTCCTTCTAGCTATGTACACAATATTTGTTATTGGGTTACCACTTTTATCTTGACTTGCTTAATAACTTTTGTAAATTTATTAGCTTCTTTAGAAATACTAATCTCAATTAGAGTGATTACAAACTTTTCTCCAATCAAGTTACCAACTAGTTTTGTGTTACTCAACTCTTATTTGAATTATTTACCAACATTTATATGATTATGAGTTTCTAAATTACCAACTTTTTATTTCTAAATAGAGGAAAACTTCTATTATCACTTACAAACTTTCACTTATAACTAATAAAAAAGCCGATCAATTGAAAAAAAATATGTACATTTTTGTAATCGAATCGATTGAGAAAAAGAATACTATAAGGGTGCGTTTAGTAACGATTCTACTCTAGGAAACAATTTCGATCGAAATGATTTTTTTTATTATACTCTCAAGAACAAATTCTGAGTATTTAAGGTGTTTGATAAACTGTTTAAAATTTTTACTCGGGAATAGAATTGCGTTTAGTAAAAATTTCCAATCTTTTGATTCTTTTAATTTTTAATACTTTTTGTTATAATTTTTTTTTTCTTTTTTTTTCTTTTTTTTTTCTTTTTCTTTTTTTTTTTTCTTCTTTTCTTCCTCTTGGCCGCCGCCCTGGGGCCGCCACCGGCGAGCGGCCGGGCAAGGTCCGGTGAGCTCGCCGGAGCCTCGCCCGGCCATCGGCGAGACTTAGCGTCACGGATCTAGGCGAGGCCGAGCCTCGCCGGGTTGGGCAAGCCTCGCCAGGTGGTGGGTGAGCTCGAGCCTCGCTGGTGGCGGCCGGGCGAGGCTCGCCCAGCCCGGCGAGGCTCGACCTCGCCTAGCCCGACGAGGCTCGACCTCGCCCAGATCTACGAAGCCTCGCCGGTGGCCGAGCGAGGCTCGGCGAGCTTTCTTGGGACCTCGCCCAACCACTCACCGGCGGCAGCCCAGGGGCGGCAATGGGGCGACAATGGGGTGGGAGGAGGAAGAGGAGGAAGAAGAAGAAAGGGAAGGGAAAAAAAGAGAAAGAAAAAAGAGAGAAAAAAAAACTGATTCTCAAAATTGTTCCTAGAAGCGAGAAACAACTTTTTTTTACTTCTTAATTCTACTCCAAATCTATTCCCCGGAACAAATTTGTTCTCGGGAACAAAAAAATTTACCAAACGCAATTTTGTTCCAAATCTACTCCCGGGAACAAAAGAACATAATCAATTGTTTCTGGGAGTGTTACCATGCAGAGCCTAAGTGTCATAATTTCCATACGACGTTGATTCATTATCATAACTTTTTTCTAATCATATGAGATAACTTATGCAGATACTTCATTTGAGTGTCATAACTTTTCTTTTCGATCACTTGAATGTTTGTATTATATAACCTTTTAATCGATTATTTGAAAGTTATAGTTTTTGGAAAATGTTGTCCATAAGTGCTAAGTCACATTAGATTTTTGACACTTAGGTAAATATTTTTTAAAATTATCTCCCTCAAGTAAACAATTGAAAGTTATGGCATTCAATTGAACTTTTGTTTTTTTGAAATCATGATGCTCAAATGGTCAAGTTTACCAAGTGACCATCGTATAAATACTATAACATCTATAGTATCATCTTCCCAAATTAAATGTGAGTTGATAATCTAGAACTAGTTAATGACAGAAAATTTGATAATCACTCAAATTATAGTTAGTAATTTCGTATAAGAATTGATAAAAAGATAAGAAAATTTGGTAATTAACAGAAAGATAAACTTGGTAAGTAACTTAAATGAAAGTTGATGATCTAATATTAGTTGTAACTTTATTAGAGAAAAATTGATAAGTCACTTCAACGAAGGTTGGTGATTTCTCAAGAAAAGGGTTTGTAAATTGGAAATGCTACTTAGAAATGTAAAAAAATGTTTGCAACCGATAAGAAAAGTCAGCTCACTAAAAAGAATTTATGAAATATCGATGACTCACTCATATATTGGGTTCGCACTTTATGGCATTTCCACTATCAAAAAATCCAATCCTGCAAAGGATTGTTCATGGAACTACTATTGAGATTCTTCGGATCATATTTCCTAGTATCATCCCCATTTCCACAATGAAATATTTGATTTTTAAATATTAAATCACTTATCCATTTAATAGCTTTAGCTTTTAATACAATTGACAATTATCCTACAAAATCTAACAAATTAAAAAATTAATTATTAAACTAAGGATCATCTTTGAATATAGATCTGGGAATTGGGAAGAATGGGATCAAAAATTTTGCACATAGCCTTTTACAAAAGGGAATGTGCAGTCTTGAAACCAAAATGAACAACTGTCCATTGGAAATGCTGGTTTGGAATACAAAACCTGATTTTGGGTCTGTCTGCTAGGTCAATATCCAATTGCCAAAATCCTGCTTTGAGGGAATAGATTTTTGCTTGGACAAGGCTAAGAAAGAGAGAATTGCGATGGGGCAATAGGAATTTATCGTCTTGGAGGAACTGATTTAGAGGTTGGTAGTTGACTACTAACCTCATTTTAATTTTATGGCTAGTAATTTGTACAAGTCTCTCGATAAACACCAAACTCATAATCTCTATTTTTTTTCTCTCACAGACGATTAGCAAGAATGTCATTGAGGCAACCCAAGGAAATCGAACAACTCTGCTTCTTAAGACGAAAATGACATTCACCCCGCGAATTCATTAAAATCTTTTGTCCTAAATGGCATGGCCAACTATCATCAAGTTTTTAAGCAGGCTAATCATAAACCTTAACCATCTCTCTCTCTATTTAGGCCACTAATCATCCAAACGACTCAGCCCATATGTCGTTTTGGCTTCCCTGAAAATAAAAGGAAGAAAAAAAAAAACTATAAAAACGAGAAATTCATCGTGCCGATTCTGATCAAATCGGTTGTGTAGAAAGGCCATGCCGATAGCACGGTCGGCGTCAGATCCCGCGCTGAATTGAAGCGGAAGCAACGAGAGATCGATTTTCCGACGGGCGCCCGACGAGCTCCGCGGTTCAGATCCAGATTCCGATCATGGAGGCTTCTCCAGGCAGCGGCGGCGGCAGCGGCGAGAGGGACAAGACGTCCCCGATCACCGTCGTCTCGAGCTTCTGGAAAGGTTCGATCCCCAATGTCCCCCTTCTTTCCTCTTCCGCTCGCGGTTGAGTGCGTTCGCGTATCTCTTTGGACGTCGAGCGCATTTTGTGAAGTCCTGCGACATGGTAACGTCCCGTGATGCGCGCGCGAGGAGCTTGTCGTGTGTGCTGATTGTGGTGGAATCTTATGTTCGGTTATCAGCGTTGTGTAAGTTATAGGTTAGCGTAGCTTGTGTGTATGTTGTTTCCTTCTTTTGGGGTCGAATTTTAGCTTAGAATGCTTCAGTTAGCAATCGGCAGCACTCGTCAGAGAAGATCGTGTAAAGTGAGTAACCCAGTTGTCGATGGTGTGATGTTGAACTGAGTGAGTTTGATTGAATTACCGACTTAGTGCGCGGGTTACTGGAACAAATGATGATCTCGTCTTCTTTATTGGGTATTTTCTGGCTTCTCTGCCTGATGACTTATTTGGAAATGTTATTACTGATTCTTGATTGACACCGTTTTAGAGTTGCTTTTTCACAAGCTAAGCATTACATAGCAATGAGTGCGTTTTGTTTTGTGTATTGCTGTTTTTTTATTGAATCGAGCTTCAAGAATGCTATTGACTTCCCCCCTCTTTTCCTGTCTGTAGAGTTTGATCTAGAGAAGGAGAAGAGCTTATTGGATGAGCAGGGGCTGAGGATCGCTGAGAATCAAGAGAACAGTCAGAAGAATCGACGCAAGCTTGCAGAGAGCACTAGAGGTATGTCACTTGTTGCAAGAGCGAATGTTCTTTAGTTCTTCTAATTTTATTGGTTGTAAGGAAGAGAAGCGAGTTCTTCTAATCTTGCAAATTTTTTACTGACAGATATAGGAATTTCTTCTTTGTTTTTTCCCGGGGGGTGGGGGTTTTATAGGTCATAATTTCGCTTCTGCATTTGTAGGTACATCACTAGTACCGATGATGATGAAAGAATAACCTGTTCTTATGTATCTGTTTTTTCCTGCTCCAGACTTCAAGAAAGCTGCTCCAGAGGAAAAGCTAAATTTGTTCAACTCCTTACTCAAGGGTTATCAAGAAGAAGTAGATAATCTTACCAAAAGAGCCAAATTTGGAGAAAATGCTTTTCTTAACATTTACCAAAAACTATATGAGGCTCCAGATCCATATCCTGCTCTTGCTTCAGTTACTGTAAGTACCGGCTCATTATTTTGTCATCTGGTGCCTGTTGGATTGGTGGCTACCTTCATATTCATCTTTCACTCTGATTATAGTGAATTAGTGGTATCTTTTCTCATTTAGCTGAGGTATCTATACAGGCATGACTGTCTCATCTTGGATCGAACACCCATGGTTACATTCATTTATTCTGAATCTGTCCATTTTTTGAAATTGAGGAAAACATCTTCAGTGTCTAATATTTGTACATACCGCCAGATATGTTTACACCATGGCTGGAGTGGCAATGAGACAAATTCTGTGTAGTTCTTTCTGTTTCTACATATTTTCCTTCTGAGGAGTTTTTCCCTGTCTGCATGCAGGAACAAGACTTGAAATTTTCGGAATTAGAAGCCGAGAATCGGAAGATGAAAGTTGAGCTTGAGGAGTTCCGGGCAGAAGCTGCTCATCTAAAGAATCAACAAGCGACGATTAGAAGACTTGAAGAGCGTAATCGCCAGTTAGAGCTGCAGGTTTAAAATTTTTAGTTACTTGTGATATGTTAATTTTTGTGCTATGTCCACTGTGCCTATGTAACCACTTAGGATGTTGAGGACTGCTTCCTTTTAAGCTTTAGTTACCTTTAGGCTTGGGAGTGTCTAAGTGTGACACTTGCTTCCTTACGGTTCAGTTATAGACGCAGACAAGCAAACCTTATTTGTTGTTGCCAATTGATGGCTAATGTGTATCCAGATGGAGGAAAAAGTGAAGGAAATTGTGGAAATTAACAAACGCAACTTGGCTGAGGAGAATCAAAAAACCCTTGAAGTCTTAAAGGAAAGGTATTATCTTCTCCTCAACATGACAAAATACATCATTTAGATTGATTGCAGGTTAGAAGAGTGTCAAGCAATTTGGGTTAAGTTCCTTTTAAAGCTTTGGCATGTTCTTATGTCAAAATATCGTTCTTCTCTCTCAAACACATGCAGCATACCTCAGTTTCTGATTTTTCTGCAGGGAACAATTACTGCAAGATCAACTGAGACAAGCCAGAGAAAGTGCTTCCAATATACAAAAGTTGCACGATCTTGCACAGAGCCAATTGTTTGAACTTCGTGCTCAATCAGGTATTCTGCTTGGCTAGAGATTAGATTTGGCATTCTTTCTCAGATGATGAGATTATTTGATGCATACAGATAGTAACTTAAGACTACAAACATTCAATTATCCTGTTCTTATTGTTACTCTTCTTCCCATTTTGTCTTGTAACATATACAATTTTTTCAGATGAAGATCAAGCAGCAAAGCAATCAGAGGTCACTCTTTTGATGGATGAAGTTGAAAGGGCCCAAACACGGCTTCTTAGTCTTGAAAGGGAAAAGGTGCTGTTCCATGCCTATAGCACAATCAGTTTCCTTACTTATGGGCAATTTCCTTGGATATTTCTGTGTTTTTGACTGTCTTTTTGCCTACTTAAATTATACATTGACTTGTATGTTTCTCCACAACAATGTTTATTTACCCCTATTTCTCCTGGATTATTTTGTATATGTTTTTACTGGATTGTCCACATGTTGAAACTATTGTAATTATCTTCTTTTTTTTGTCTCATTAAGTAAATTTATGTCACAATAGGATGTTTGTGAACTTTATGCACTCTTCCGGAAAGGGGGGGGGGGAAATGAAAGTGAATGTTGGAAATGGGGGGAAGTTTGAAACTCTTTAACAGGGAAAATTTGAAATTTATTATCTCCTCCTCACAAAAGTTTTAGATTTCCTCCATTTTCTGCCCACTTTCATCCCCCCCTCCCACACCCAGACTCTGATAAGGCAAGGAAGACTGGAACCTAGCTTTCAGTTATAGTTGTCTAACACTTAAGATCATACACCTTGCTGTTTATTTTTCTTGTTAATCATTTAATTGCAATATGCACATATGTGTTTGTTAGAATAGGAGCAAAATTAGGTTTATGGTCTTGAAGTTTCCATAATGCATTTAACAAGGTGATATATTGTTTCTGCTTTATGCAATATTTTTGTCGCACAGGGGAACTCTTCAGTTCACAGTGTTTCCTGTGAGAATATGCAATATACAAACTTTAGAGAAAATTTAATTAAATTGCATATTGATTCCTTCTGTACATCTTTGATCATTGTAGGAACTTTTACGATCTCAAGTTCAATCAGCACATGATGAGCCTGGAGCTAATAAAAGGTGAGCTGCAGAGGATGGAAGTGAGAGGAAAATACTTTGTCTGTGTGATACAACCAACTTCATGCTAAAATAATTGCTTTTCAAAAAGGATTTGTTGGATGTGTAATTAATTTTGGAAATCCAACCTCCCATATTAAGCAACTGCACTTGGGTACTTTTTAAACATAAATCTGTGTGAAAAAGCTCATAGAATTGTACATAAGAATGGATATCTCTTGGTGATTCCTGCGGATATGTAAGGTCTTGAAGCATAGTTAGTAATATCAAGTACATTTGATAGTATCAGTGATTTTAAACAAAATCTAGCCCTTTGTGTTATCTCTTTCGCTCTCTCATGATCTCTAAAACATAACATGGTCTGGGAATTCTTTGCTAGTTTTTTAATTGTCTATTGGAAGAATTTAACAGTTGAACTTTGAGGCTGCTTGACAAGGATTTGGAATAAACTTGTAGTTGTGAATTTTTACCTTAGAGTCTGTTGTACAATATGTATTCTCTTAAACTCAAACGCATTGGATGATCTTTTTTTTTTTTATTATTATCTTTTCCTTCAATTGTCATAGGTTCATCAATCAGAATAACTTCCTTGTGTGTGGCATCTTTTGAGTTTCAACATGTAATGGCTTGCCAAATAATTTGCAGTGACAGTTTGGACTCAACCAGTATCCTTGAGAATTCTTTGAGTGCCAAAGAGAAGATTATTTCTGAGCTGAATATGGAACTTCACAATATCGAGACCACTTTGTCTGCTGAGCGTGAACAGTACATGAATGAGATTAAGAAATTGAATGCAGCTTTAATTGAGAAGGTATATCAGTCTGCTATTTTTTCTTCCTCTATAGAAGCTTCTGCAGATAATTTTAAGGGCCTCCATAGAAGTGTTCTGGAATGCCATCTTTCAGGTTTAGATTAATTTAACTGCCATATCATGCGCTGCAAGACCATTTTCCTGTTATATGAGGATCTGAGCATCTTTTACCCCCTTGCATTTTCTACCCCCTTAAAGTAACATGAGAGAGAGAGAGAGAGAGAGAGATTAGCATTCTTGATGTTATTCGTTGAGAGAGCCTCCTCCCTTGTTGAGTAATTGCTAGTTTAAAAGAAATAATTTGTGCTAACAATGACAAGCATGTCTCCAAATGCTTTTATCCATTTGCAGTATTGATTGATCTGCTATCTATTTCTCCTCTAAATGCATTTAGGATCAAGCTCTTGAGGAGATGAAGAAAGAGGTTAAAGCCAGGCCAACAGCAAAGTTGGTTGATGATTTGCGCAAAAAAGTGAAGATTTTACAGGTATATGCATTTACATGATCTGATGACTGTTCGTGTTGAAAGATATCTTCATCTAATTGTCAGAACGAGGAGGGGATTAATATAGAAAATTTTCTGGAGTATCTTACATGGCAAGTTTTGCAACTCCTTGGAGCATTTGCTGTTATTCAACTGTCATAGCAAAAACGTGCGATTAAGTTTTACAATAACCCCATTTTGTGTGGATATTGGGGTCATGTGGTGAATAAGCATCTGGAAAGTTTTCCCTCCTCCAAAGGTTAACTGGATCCATCTGAACCCATTCCCAGGAATATTGCATCCAAAACAGAAGGGACAATCCTTGTCTCTTGCTTAGCCAAAAGGAAGACAAATGTTATCTATCTTGGTTATCACATAAGTTGTAAAGAAGTGTGCAACTTTTATTTGGGTGTTTTAATTTGTTAATTAGATTAATTGAGCAATCCATTTTGAGGTCATGCATCTTTTGGGAGACTTTGTGTCGTGCTCCTTTTTAGCCATCATGTCTTCAACATAAACGTCTTGTATATGTGCCTCGAGAACAACTTATCGTGGATTCATCTTGAGGACTAGTATTAGTATTTTGGTTACTTTGAATTGCTGATGGTGTCTTGGTTTCATTCCCCTTATTGCAATTTAGGCAGTGGGTTATAATTCAATTGAGGCTGAGGATTGGGAAGTAGCTACTAGCGGAGAAGAGATGAGCCAAATGGAGTCTCTTCTTCTCGACAAGAACAAGAAGATGGAACATGAACTTACCCAGTTAAAGGTATTTTTACTCCTTGTCTCTGGTTTCCACTATTTCTATGAACTTTTCGCACGGAAGGTGATAAAACTTGTTTGGTAGGACATACTCTGACTTATTATCTACAGATACTAGTTTTTTTTTTTTTTCTAAGTTTTTGGAAAAATATGCTAATTTTTTGTTCTTCCTTCTAATATTATGTGGAAAGTTAGAAGGTTGTTAAAACCCAATCTTTCAAAAGTTGTTTTGCCTCATAACAAATTGCTTGCTCATGACACTTTTGATTAGGTCAAACTTTCGGAGAGAACATCTTCACTAGAAGCTGCTGAAGGCAAGGTCGCAGAACTTGCAGCAAAGGTTAATGAGCAACAGAAATTAATCCAGAAGTTGGAGGATGATATCTTGAAGGTTGCATCAACAAATTTGTGAAACTCGCAAACTGCTATGTGCCTTTCAATTTCATCAAGGAAGATTTTTTTCCCCATGCAGGGTTATAGTTCCAAGATCGTAAGGGCTCTTTATTTGATGAGTGGGATCTTTCAGAGGCAGGTGCAAGTCAGCAATCTGAGGTACCTCTCTTATTTGCGCTTTTAAGTGTTTCAATGAATTGCCAGATGTTGTCAAGTCTCAGTGTAGCCCAAATTTGACATCTGTATTGTTATTAAAATGTTTGTCTGCCTCTGCTGCATATGAAATTATGACTCTGCTCTTGCACATTGCACTGAATAAATGATTACGGAAGAGTGCTAGACAGATTTCCAAGTTTGACCTTAGTAGTTAATATGCATTATTAAGACTCTGCCTGACCTCTTCTTGCTAACACATACATGTGACTTGATGAATAGGCCAGCTGGGCCAACTCTGGCTATTTAGAAAAGTAGATGACTGTGCCTGGGTTAGCCTGATCATGCTGTCAAGCATCTATTTCCTGTCAAGCACTACCTTGAAGAAATCTATCAAATGACAACCATGGAGCCTGAGGACAATTACATTTAGTCTTTTGCCACTTCTACCGCATGTTGAGCATAATATCTTGGTGCAGATTCAAGCCATAATCCACACAAACCTTAGGTGTAGATTCTAACCACACAAAACAAACTTTTTCCACCATCTTCATCTGCAGAAATGCAGAGTCAAGCCAAATGTCTTTGCTGATAGTACTTTATCAGATTATGGGAATCTCTAGTTCATAACATTCTCTAGAAATTCTTTTTTCTTCAGCAGGGTGCTGAACGCATTTCCCCAGATCAGGAGCAAAGCTCAATGCTAAAGGTGATCATCAATCAGAGAGACCGATTTAGAGCACGATTGCGAGAGACAGAGGAGGTACTTTCACCTACATAGTTCTAGCACTGTTCCCACCCATTTCTGTGTGATAATTTCCATCTTTTATAGACCATTAATATGGGGGTGAGACTTAGTGGAATGTCAAACTGTATCAGGAAATAAGGCAGTTGAAGGAGAAGATAAGCATGCTGACAGTGGAACTGGAAAAAACCAAAGCTGATAATGTCAAACTCTATGGGAAGATCCGATATGTCCAAGATTACAATCTTGAGAAAGTGGTTTCTAGAGGATCCAAGAAGGTGGGACCCTGCAGCTCTGTATGGTTACATTCTTCTTACAGTTGGCTGTTCTTTTTCTAACTGAGAATTTTTTTTTAATAAAACCTGCAGCACTCTGAAGATCTTGAAAGTGGTTTCAGCTCGGATGTTGAATCCAAGTATAAGAAGATATATGAGGATGACATCAACCCATTTGCAGCATTTTCGAAAAAGGTCTACCTCAAGCTGTTCTTTTAAGTATTGCTTGCATTCATGTGGCCTTCAAGAGGGGTCAATGTGATCTGGTCGCATAATATTTTCCTTTAGCAACCAATGGTTGATTTATGGTTCTTGCAAAGTTGTTCGCTTGCAATTTCATCCATCATCATCTTTTAGCAATTTTTAGTCCTGTTTTACGAGAAAAGCATGAAACTAAAGAAAATAAAGGGATGAGGGAAGAAGTTGAAAATGGAGGTAGAAATTGTTTTTCTTGTAATCTTGATTGGATTGAGAGGAAATAGAAGGGATGGGAATGAAAGGAAATATTCAAATTGAAAAGGGAAACTACAGTTTTGTCCCTCAAGTGATTGTTAAAATGCCATTTTGAAGGTTAAAAATAAAATGACACCTTCTTTCCACTCCTCTCCAACTTGAAGAGATCATGTTTTGTGGGCCCTAGTTAAGATTTCCTTTCCTTCTCTCATAATTTTCTTTCTTCTTCCAGACTACGGAAAATTCCATTCTATTTTTTTTGTATATCACTTTTCCGTTCTTCCAAGCAAGAGATAAAGACCATTCTCTACTGAGCACTCCCCAAGAGATGAATATACAATAATAATTCTGCATTGCAAGTCTTCCTAAATGATGAATGAAGTCCATGCATATAATCCAATTTCAATGATCAATTTGGATATAATTTGGAAAATATGAGAGAGAGAGAGATCGGGCCCTCATTCCATGACATAAAATGACCATGATTGTTCTAGACCTAGGGAGCCAGCGAGCCAGGAACCTATCAGGGATTACTTTGCTGCATCAATGTGTGATTTAGCTACTATCAGTTGTCTTATAATTGATTCTTGAAATGGAGACTATCTAATGCAATAATGTTTTGGTATGAGCAGGAAAAGGATCAAAGATACAAAGAATTGGGTTTCAGGGATAGAATTACCCTTAGCAGTGGACGGTTCCTTCTGGGAAACAAGTATGGTTCCACGATTCTGTTTCCAGCATCCCTGGCATGGCATTGCTCTTTGTCATTCCCTTTTCTGATCTTGGCGGGGCTGTACTAAAGAAAAATTTGGCGTTGCAGGTATGCCAGAACTTTTGCGTTCTTCTACACTATTGGGTTGCATGCTCTGGTCTTCATTTGCCTCTACCGGATGTCTGCTTTGAGCCATCTCAGGTATCTATCTTCCTACTACTTGGTTCTGATAGTATAATTTCGTCTTCACTGACTCAAGATATCCACCATGCAGCAACGGCCCTGAAGAAATTCTAATTGGAGACAAGATTCAGAACCTCCCCCATGCACTTTAGTCGCCATTTACGCATTTATGATCACTGTCACTAGGTCTTTTCCTATTTCCCATGGGTCGGGAGTAAACAAAAAATTTTCCATACCTGGTGTATATAAAAGGAAGCACCTTCATTTTGAACTTTAAAGTTCCGTTGTTTTGCTTCTGGTCACCTGGAGATGTAATTGTATTCGAGTGATTAACTTGAGGAATAGCAGATGTGGATAATTGCAGAGGAAAATGAATCGAAAGGAGGGGTGACTCTGACGGAAGGAGGGTTGTCGAAAATGATTTGGTGGAAAGAGTGTCGAGTTTTAGTTGTCGCGGCAGGTACTATGGATATCAAAATTTGATCATTAAAATGCTTGTGTTTGCAAAAGGTAAGATTATCCATGAATTTTTAATTTATTCAACTTTGATTTTGAAATTTTTTTTATACATTATTTAATTTAGTTCTTAAATTATATAAAAATATTTAATATTATTTCTAAATTTAAATTAAAATAAAAAATGATTTTAGATATTTTTATATAATTAAAGAACATGTATAAAAAATCAAAATCAAATAGTGAAGAGTACTTTATTGAATAAAGTAAAAGTTTGTTACCAAAAAAAAGAATAAAGTAAAAGCTCATGGATAGTACACTTTGAGCGAAAATTTAAGGACTATTTGAGTCATCTTCCCTTTGTAAAAATTTGTCCTATCCTATTGGTCCTAGTCCTCGAGTTGTAATGATGTGATGGGGGATTGATTGCTTTATTTATTAGAGGAACATAGGCTAAGTTTGGTCGATTAAACATTTTTGTTGGATAGAATAAGGTTAAATAGGATAAGAATAAACATTTGATGCCCGATTTTTTCTCTCCTTGAATCCTCTACCGTTGTCTTTAGCTCACATATTTTCTTTCTTGAATTTCTTTTACCAGAGAGTAGCAGACATCCTATCACATGTATCCCACCCCATATATGGGATTTTCTTTTTAAGAACGTTTGCTCCAAATCTTGTGTTGCCCCAAATTCAAAATAGGATTAACCCAAAAATCAAATGGGATAAGTGTAGTCTGAGTTATGTCCGACCCATTAAACCCAGCCATACTAATTGATGAGGTAGTTTTTTGTTGTTACTTTCATCAAAGATTTCTTTTTTTTCAAAATCAATAATTCTTGCAACCATTTCTTTATTTTATATTGTGGGGACTAACAATACAACTTAGAGAGATAAATAGGTTATTTAAAAATCATGAAAAAATTTACAAAAATATAACAAGTTAAACTACAAACATTGGTGGACATAAATTTTAGAAATTAAGTGAGTGTACTACTATTTAACTGATAGTGATGATATTTGACATGTAATGCAAATAGTGAAGAGAAAAAAAATGTTGCAAGTACATATATAGTAGTTCAACTTTATTCCCAAACCTACTTCCACTCCCAATGCTAACAGCCACAACAAAGTTGGAATTCACTTGTAATTTTCAAGACAAGTTATAATCAGTAAATACGGCTTTTCCAATAGATTACACTATCACTATTGTATACTTGCTCTTATCACTTATTACAAACATCATCACCACCGAGACATTGACATTGGGAATACATAGTAACTAACAATAAAAACATAGCAAAGAAAAACACTCAAAGCAATTGACTCGTTTTGTTCATTTTCACCCAACCCAATTACTTCTCTTGGACTCAATATAAAGCCATCCATTCTCATATGTCTATTCCTCATTAAAATCCTTAAGTATTGCCAATAGCAAGATGTTGGAAATTGTTAAAACGGCTCTTTGACATCAACGTCTCTCTAATAGTGGCAGTCTCCCAAAATAGTGTTAGTGCACTTTTGTCAAACTTACTCATTAATTCCATAATTGCTCATTATCAACTTTGGTGATTTTTTTCTTGATTCCAAACCTTAAAGATAATTATTTGACACTAGATTAAGATTGAAAGGAGAACTTCACACTTCTTCCCCCTCTTTGATATCGGCAATTGCTCTTATGCCAACAATCAATTGCTCCCAATAAAGATCCTATTGATCTTTCTTCTGGTTCTTTCAAGCATATTTGCGATTATAACTCTATCAAGTTGTTTATCTTCATGATCCTTCCAAGTTTTGTCCAACATCCTCATTCTAGATTTGTTAACCATCATCAAGATCAATCCAATTGTTCACCCAATTTTTGTATTTCCAAGTCACCACGAGCATCTCCATTCTCTCAACTTGTCCATTCTCGATCAAATTCCTTCTTGATGCTCAACTTATTTAAAGATCCATCCTTCCTGTAGATATCTTCAACGCCCAATAACTTATTCTCCTTGATATTAGTAGCAATCCCTCAATATCGATAGAGCACTCTTGATGGTGGTAGATCACTCCTCATATTAAAATAACCTAGTGATAATAATGACAACATCCGTATGTTAGCTTGTGCATATATCACTTAATACTATTCAATCAATGCATACATTAATATCATATAATTATCTTTGTCATTGTCAAAACAACAGCAAATTTTCCAACATTCACCATATAGTTGATTTTCCCAACAATCTCCCAATATTTTATGATGACTAAATAATTTTTGAATATGCAGATGTGTTACCATGCAATTAAAGATATTTAATATTTTGTGCATGAAAAGTAAGACTCGTTTACTTATCTTCCCAAAAATCAGAATTCTGATTATGGCACAATAAGCACGTAATGTATCTCCAAATATAATTTGACCAAAAAAAATCTCCAAATATTAGGATACTCATTAAATATAATCAAGAGATAACAAGTAGAAACATTATGAGCAAAAAATAAGAATATCAACGGCTCATGCTTTTACACAAGTTATTTAATCACATGAGTTTCAAATAGGAATGAATGATGAAGGAATGAACATTTATCATGTGAACCAATATTGCTCCCCTTATGTAAGTACTATCACCTTTTAAGATCATCATCATCAATAGGCAAAGAATATAATCGTTATCCATGAATATCAAGAGCAATCATCTCAATATTATAACTTCATGACCATCAATATCAATAAGAGATTTCACAAATGATAAAAAGTGACATAGAAGATGTACTAACCATTCTTCCACCCTTGTAAAGACAATCAAGATTTGAGCTAAAATAAATTCAAGCTATCATGATTTACCCATATTTAATCAATACATTGCCTCTTGACTGAGTGTGACTTTTGACTATGCCAACTAGAACTATTTGGATGCAAACAATGGGCATTCAACAATTTAGTTGCAAAAGCAAGAGTCACGTTGACATTTGAATCCATCTATGCAATATATAGGGTGCATTTGGTTCGGCTTTAGGGAAATGCACTTGGGAAAATGTAAGTACCTTTGGGCTAAAGGAGTTTTCCGAAATGCAAATACCGTTTGGTAAATTTTGCATTATAAAACAATTTTGGCCTAAATGCCGTTTGGTGAATACTACATTTTGCTAAGGGATTTTTACGAAATTTTTTATTAAAAAAAAATTTTTAATAATTTTTTTTTTAAAAGTCATTTTCCGGTGGCCAATGTGGCCGCCGGCCACCCTCCGGCGGCCAGATCTAGCCGCCGAAAGGCCCGCCTGAGGTCGCCCGACCTCAGGCGGCGATCGCCTGGGTCCGGCGACCCAGGCGACGGCCCGACCTCGCCGCCGCCCGCCCGAGGCCGTGCGACCCGAGCGGCCGCCGAGGCGGCCGACCTCGGGCGTGCACGGGTCGCGCGATCGCCCGAGGCGGCGACCTCGGGCGACGGCGACGCTGGGTCGCGCGGCGGCCGCCCGGGTCGCCGGACCCGGGCGACCGCCGCCGAGGTCGCCCGACCTCGGGCCGGCCTCCGGCGGCCGATCTCGGTAGCCGGAGCTTGACCAGCCGGCGATCGGCCGCCGGAGGGGTGGCGATCTCGCCGCCGGAGGGGGCGGTCGGCGCGGTGGGCGGTTGCCGGTAGATGAATAGTAGTGCAAGTTGCATTCTGAAAATGCACCTTTGGACCTGCATTGAGCTAAGGGACTTTGGGTGCGTTTGGTACAAAGATTTGCAAGGGCTTTCACCCAATGCAAATGTTGAAAGCCCAAAGCTACTTGGGGAAATGCTATTGCGTTTGGTAAAAAAATTTTGCAAATGGACTTTGAGTTGAATGTGCGTTTGGTGTAAAAAACTTTCGCAATGAGCTTTGATGGGTATAATATATGTATATATATATAATTTTTTAAAAAAATTGACCTAAAACCCTTCGCGAGCCGGCGAAGGGCTACGCGCCGCCGGCGAGCGGATCTGCGCCGGCGGCCGTCGATGGAGGTCGCCCGACCTCGGGCGACCACGGCAAGGGTCGCGCGACCGCCGAGGGCCGCCGGAGGTCGCCCGACCTCGGGCAACCCTCGGCGAGGGTCGCGCGACCCGGGGCCGCGAGACCCAGGCGGCGGTCGCCTGGGTCGCGCGGCCCTCGCCGAGGGTCGCCCGAGGTCGGGCGACCTCCGCCGACGGCCGCCGGCGCCGTAGCCCTTCGCCGGACCGGCGAAGGGTTGCCCCATTTTTTAATTAAAAAAATAAAATTCGGGGGTAAAAAATGGAAATATGAAAAATCGTGAGGGTAGTTTTGGAAAGAAAAATATGGTTTCAAAGCATTTGGGGGATGCTTTGAAACCCCAAGGGCTGGTCCCTAGTAGCCTTGGGCTTTCGGCATTTTGAAGGCCGCCTTTCAATTGAAAGCGGCTTCAAAGCTGAGCTTAAACGGTTCAAAGCATTTCCCAAGGGGCTTTCAGCCCGAAAGCCCCTCGGGAATGCCGAACCAAACGCACCCTTTGAGGACATTTGGAGATGGAATTGCATCTCCCCAAAGTCCTCCCCAAAGCTTACCCAAACAGGTTTGCATTTTCCCAAGGGGCTTTCGGGGCTGAAAGCCCCTTGGGAATGCTGAACCAAACGGGCATATAATTATGAAGACAATTTCTGAGTATATATGACAATAAAGAAACAAGCTCACTGCATCATACTATATATTGATTTCACTTGCAATCCTTAGGCAGTTCAAGTTATTCTAGATCCTTTTGGGAAAATCTGGAAATTTGTGTTACTAGGCAAGTCTCCACCAAGAACTCAAAAGCGTCTTCCGCAATTTCACACTAAACGTCAGTAGATAGACACATCGCATTTCTGCTAGGCTTAGAGGAGAGCTCATTCCAAGCATTTTCCTAGAAAGAAATCTCCAGCAGAGTCAAGTGTAGCAAGATGAGCTATTGGCCAATGAAAGAGCAATTATCATAAATTTAGCACCATATCTTCATTTGATCATAGTTAGTCATATGTGTTGGAATAGGATTTCACTTGACTTCCTGAAAGGTACATCTCCTTCCAAAAAGAAAAGCATAATGAGAGCAAGATTTAGCTGAATGAGTGTGAGCAAAATTTAACTGATCAATCGAATACCAACCAACTTTCGATATCCCATTTGAAAGGCTCGACTTTTTTGTAAGACGAGGATCCAAAGTTATTGATCCTCCATTGAGCAAGTCACACGGTTTCTCCATCTTCAAGTCGGCCTTTCTTTCTAGTCGCAAAGCCATCGGCCGGTCATACATTACCAGCACCACCGAACCTCTGCCGAACCACTAAAGACACAAGCGAAACAATTTTTGAATTGAGAGTGAAGGCATTGCATGAACCCTAAGAGTAGTAATCTTTTAGTTTCTTTCAAGGTCGCCACCGCCTCATCATGCACTCGCACTACCGTCGCCGCCCAATTGTTTTAATTTTAGAGTTTTAGCTTTTTTATTTATAATTTTTTGAACAAAAACGTCCTTATTTCAATCGTCAAAAATATCACATGCTTGCCATCCGACAAATATCTAACCGGCCGGTGAGCTCAAACCCTCATTTGAAATAAAGAATATTTCATACATTTAGGGATAAGTGCACTAGAAATCGTAAAATTATCAAGAGATTGCGATTAATTCTTAACACTTTCAACAAATGTAATTAAATGCTAAAATCTATTATGAAAGTGCAATTGAATTCTAAAATTCTCAAAAAATGCAATCGATTCTTAAAACTTATTACGAATGTGCAATCGAATTATAAAATTTTCAAAAAAACGTAATCAACCTGAGGAACCGATTGAATCATTTTGACAAGTTTTAAGACTTGATTGTATTTTTTTAAAAAAATTTAGGACTCAATTATACTCTTATAAATTTTAGAATTCAATTACACTTTCATAATAAATTTTAAGGCTTTCAATATATAAAAAACCTTGTTTTAATAAAAATGACAGCACTTCAACCGTCCATTTGAAATTTTGTTCTACATTTAGGCTCCGTTTGTTAACGTTTTATTTCTCTGTTTTTACGTTCTTTTGTTGTGGAATAGAAAAAGAAGTAAATGCGTTTGAACGCAAACCGATTTTTCTATTTCCGAGAATAGAAAGTTGTTCCTAGGAATAGATCTGGAGTAGAAATGAGAAGTAAAAAAAAGTAACTTCTTATTTCTGGAAATAATTTCTAGAAATTATTTCTTGGAGACTACTCACCGTCTATAGCACATCGCCACCCAACCACTACCGCCCGCCACCTGCTACCACCACCACCGGTCGCCGTCGGACGTCGGCCGCCGCAGCTGGCCGCTGCCGCCATCGCCGGACGTCGTTGAACGTCTGCCGCCGCCGGTCATCGACACCACCGTCGGTCACCGGCCGCTACCGCTGCCGTCGCCTCCGATCGTCGACTACCGCCACCACCAGTCGTCGGTTGCTGGCCGCCCGCGTGACCAGCCGATTGCCAATTGCCGGCCTCTTGGCACCGGCCTTTGCCCGGCTACTAGCGACCGTGCGTGACCAAAGCCGGCGACGACGACCCCCGGCGGCCACTGAGGAGGGCTACGGGCAGCCATCGGCGACCAGCGACGGCGGCGACCGACCATCGGCGGGCGAGGGCGACCGGCCATCGACGACCGACAACCACCAACTAATATTCGGCGGCCCGCCACCACCGATCCGCCGCCATCAAGGAAAAAAAGAAATAAAATTTTTTTATCGATTTCAAACACATTTCTATTCATTTTCTATTCCGAAAAAGAAATTTTTGTAGTTCTAAAAGATATTTTACTTGAAAATTATTTTAGGAAGTAGAAATAAAAAAAATTATTTCTTAAAAAAATTATTTTCAAAAATAGAAATATTACCAAATGTACCGTTGCTCCAACGGATTTTCCCTCTTCTTCGTCTTCGTTCACATCCGTGTTAGGGTTTCTCACCCTGCCAATCCTCCACCTGCGATAGAGCCTTTGGGGATCTCCCGTTCCGCGACAGCAATTATGAGAGTCGGCGTCATCGCTTCCTCCGTCTCCGCCCTCCGTTCCCCGATTCGCCGCCGCCTCTTCCTCCTCCCCTTCTCCGACCACCCTCACCTCGCCGGTTCACTGTCTCTCCGTGGCGCACCTTGCCGAACCGGTCGGAGAACGATGTCCGAGCAGTTCTCGTCGTCGCCGTCGCCGTCGTCTTCTTCAGCGCCGGTTGCTTCGTTGGCCGGGGCCGTCGACGGCGACGCCGAAGCCGAGAAGCCGCCGCAGAAGCAGCATCCGTGGCTCATCGTCGGGCTCGGAAACCCCGGCAAGAATTACAGCGGGACTCGCCACAACGTGCGTCTTTCTCTCTCTCTCTCTCCCTCTCTCATGTGCGTATGCGAGAGAAAATCTGTGCCGATGTAATCCGCGTGATGTGTGAAAACAAACTTCGTTTCAGGTGGGTTTTGAGTTTGTAGAGACGATAGCCGAAGCCGAAGGGATATCCATGAGCAGTGTTTCTTTCAAAGCCCTCTTTGGAAAAGGTCTTGCTTGCCATACTCTCTTCCTGTTTGGGGCCGTCCTGGTCGACTTCTCGTGGCGAAAATCTACTAGAATGAACAATGAAAAATTGTGCTTGCTCACGCCTTATTTGAGAGCTTATTGCATCCGATCACGACACCATTTTCCCGAGTTTTGAGGTTTTAATGGAAATGAGGGATGCAGGACCAAGTTATGGTTTTGCCAATCTATGTAGATGACTGTTTGTTTTTGTTTAAGCAATGGTAGGTTTAGACCCATTTGCGGATAAACTCGACTTAGCTCCAGGTTCATAATTCAGTACGTTAATGCACTCTGTTGATCAAGAGTAGTGAAAACAAAAGAGTCTTGCTGCCATAAAGAGGCACAAATTTCCCTTCGCATATAGGATTAAGGATTCAACATCACAATAGTGAACCCTGAGTCAAATGAATGGAGATTGCACTCATTTAGTTGGATAGCTGAAAGGGAATCAAGGTTGGCTGGATTCTAATGCTGGAGCTCCATTGGTTCAAGCATTGTGTAAGGCTGCTTCTAGTTATGGGTCTCTGTTCTTGTCTCTGTTAAATGACAGGGTGATTTGTAATTGTGTAGTTTCAGTGCATGCATGGAAAAAAAAAAAAGCATCTTTGCCTGTAGATTTGTTTCGTCAATCATACTCCTCATGGGATTGATTTGGTTTGTAGGTTTCATAGGAAATGTCCCAGTCATGCTTGCCAAACCACAAACATTCATGAATGCCAGTGGCGAGTCTGTAAGCTATCCCTTAAGGATTTGTATCTTGTTGATAGTGTAAGTATCTTTGTTTTCTGTATAATTTTGGCTGATACATGGACCACATTTTGCAGGTAGGACCTATCGTTTCATATTATAAGATCCCATTGAAGCAAGTACTGGTGGTAAAATCTTGTTAACGAATTCGGACTTTGCAGTACTTGAAATTTCTGATGCCATGATGTTTATCTTCAATGTTTACTTCTGCAGGTTTTTGATGACTTAGACTTGCCCTTTGCAAAACTACGCTTGTTGCCAAAGGGTGGACATGGCGGACATAATGGGTATGTAAACCTAGTTCTGCAATCCCTTTTCCTTTCAATTCTCCTATAATTCGTTGGCCAAACATATTATCAACACCTTGAGGAAGGCATCATTGACAATTAAGGCACCCGGGCAATTGTAGATTTCAAAAATATGCACCAAATCCTTACCACTTCGTATGCTATATCTAGCAGACCTGATCTTTGATAGAACTTTTTGTGCTAAGAATTTTTCTCTCAGATATTTACATAAGTTATGTTCTTTCTTAGATAGCAGAAGACTAAACAATTGAATTATTCCTCTTGTCCGTATTGCTGATTTTCAATTGGGTTTTATAGGATGAGAAGCGTGATTAATCATCTAAAAGGGAGTCGCGATTTTCCTCGATTAAGAATAGGTGAGTTTCCAAAGCACAATAAGATAAGTATATGCCTGTTTTGTCTTTTAACGACCATGTGTCAATAGGCATTGGGCGGCCCCCTGGTAAAATGGACCCAGCGAGCTTTGTTATGCGACCATTCAATAAAAAAGAGCGTGAGGAGGTATGCAGAAATATCTTCTTGTGAAGCTACAGTGGAGGTCACTCTGACATGTGTTCTGATTGTTTGCTTCCAAATCTTCGCAGTTGGATTTTACATTGCAGCAAGGTCTAGCTGCTATACGGATCCTTCTGCTGGAAGGATTTAATAAGAGTGCAACATTTGTCAACAGCAACAAATCATTGGAACAACTTAGTTGAGAAGACATTGAATTTCTTTTTCAAGACAGAAGAGACTCTGCAGTAGCCACCGTCAGAGAGACTTTGCTCTGTAATGCGATTTAGTCAGGCAGCCAGGAGAGGTCTCCCAGGCAAAAGCTGATTCAGATGAATCAGTGCAATGAAGAACATCTTCTCCATTTCTTAGTTGCTTTACTGATTATTTGTGTCCTGGTTCATAATTAATACAAAACGTACTTTGATTCTTCTTCTTTTCCAAATCAGAACTGAAATGGAAAAAGTTCTTATAGGCTTTTGCAGTTTTGAGTCAACCCCAGAGGCCCGAATTCCCGGCAGGAACATATATTACAAGGGCAAGCTTAGACTTCCTTCCACAGAATTATGTGGGTGAAATGATTCTTCCTTGTTCAATGAGTTTTTCTCCCCGCTTTATGATTGAGAGAAAGGTGGGAATGGGTGACCAACACCAGCGATGAGACAAAGAACACCATGCATTGATGGTCGTGAGGTCCCATATTGATTATCAGAAGGTCTTTTCTTGTAGTTGTTACATTCATAGGTGATTCCTTGATTCATTCTTTTATAAATTACTGAAATTGAAAGGAAGTTCATTAAAATTCAAGATCTAATAGAAAAATTCAAATAATTTAAATTTCTTTATAATGTATTATATTTTTCTTTGACAAATAAGAAGCAGTCGCTGGTGATTTCCTAGGATTTTACATAAACCTCTCTGAGATAAACAATTTATTGGTGCAATTCCAAATGTGAAGTCAGTGTTCTTATCTTATTGGTGAAACAAAATACTTGAAATTCAACGGACTCCTCATTTTCGCGTTGGTGATCCCTCCTAGGTGTTACTAGCGAGGGCAACCCTAGCCCATTACAAGGGCAACCCTAGCCCTCCATCGGACGACCTCCACAACCAAGGGAGGAAGGAGGAAAAAAGAAAAGAAAAAGAAAAAAATCAAAAAAATATAGTTACAATGTTTTTAACTAAAATACCCCTTCTCTCGTGATTGGAATAGCCACTGTCGGGCAAAGGCCCTTGATTTGATCACTCCATGCTCTTATTTAAGACAATTTGGCTACTTCATATACTTATTTGAAACAATGTTTACTTAAATCTTTATTTAAGAAAATGATGACACCTTAAATCATTTTTCAAAATTTTTCTTGGAAATTTTAATGTATCTAAAATTAATAAAAACAATATGTATTTATTAATGATTTGAATGGATTACCCTATAATGCAATTACAATTGCCATAGTTTTCTTGTCAATGGCTAATCATTTCACGTAATCAAGACAAAGATGATATTACATTAAATAATGTTTATGGAGCATTTTCTTTTGACTTCACATAATAATAATGGATGTCTGGGATTTTTAATGTAATTGGCTTGGTCATATATTTTAGTTCTTGTTTGAAAATGTCTTTTAAAAATTCATGCAATGATGGCATGAAAAATAATTTAAACAAATTAGAAATTGGATTCTCCAAATAAAATGAAAGTTGGGCAATTAAAATATACGGACCATAATGTAATAACAAATATTAAAATTATAATAAAACCAAATGCATTCATCAAAACTAGTATATGACTCTTTTCACTCTTATTTGCAAGGAAAATTAGTCCAAAAAACATAAATCTATTGCTAATTCAATTTAAACTTTATGATTCAACTTATTTAGTCTTAAACTGACAACAATTTGTCTATGTAATCCTCATTTCCAATTTTGGCCAAAAATCATTACATGCACAGTCGGTGATTGATGTAAACAATTTTATATAATTTTTAAATATTTTTTTAAATTTTTTTTACTTTTTTCCCCTTTTTTTTTTTTTTTTTTTTTTTTTTTTTTTTCCCTCCACCAGTCCATGCCCAAGCCCTTGATAGATCTAGGTGGTGCGGCCATGCCAAATTTGGTGAGGGCATCATGGCTCTTGACCAATACGATGTCCTCATGCAATGTTGATGGCCTCGTCAGCCATGGTCAAAAGAAAAATAAAAAAAGAAAGAAAGAAAAGAAGTTCATAAAAATTATTAGAAAAGAAAAGTTAAGTTCATAAAAATTATTAGAAAATTTTATGCTAAATTTACTAAAAATTACTATATTGGGAAATTGTTAAAATGTTTATGATTAAGTTAAACAAATTAAAAGGTTTATAATTAAAGAAATGATCTATTTATAATTTTTTTAATAATTTTCCCCTTTATTACAAGAAATGTGCGATTTTATTCAATAAGGTACTACCACTTTTCTTGGTTGACCTCTTATATGAAAAATATTCAATTATTAGATTTATCGATTAATATTTTTTTGGCCGGATATTTATTAGATGAAGTTATAAATAAGAGCCTTCCTCTTTTTAAACTTTCCTATGTTAATTTCCAGGCATTTCTAGTTGCTACTGGAGAATAACGGTCGAGGGTTCGAAACTCTTCTGCTCTCTCTCTCTCTCTCACTGCGACTGTGAGCTGTAAAACCCTAACGAGCTTCTCCCCCGCGAAGCTCGAAATCGTTTCCCGCTCGCTCGCTCTCCCCCCCTCGTCGGTCTTCCCCCTCGCGCCCGGCGATCATGTACGGCGGTGGTGAGTGCCCCTCGGTCCTTCTCCGCCGATCTCAGTTCAACGCCCGCTCTGCGGTTTTCTCTTGTTGCTGCTGGTCTTGCCGCGGCGCATGCGGTCGGGATTGACGGTTGTCTTACTCGCCGAATTTTCGTTTCCTCTTGCAGATGAAGTGTCGGCGATAGTCATCGACTTGGGCTCGCACACCTGCAAGGCCGGTTACGCAGGCGAAGATGCTCCCAAGGCCGTTTTTCCCTCTGTGAGTTGGTCTTTTTCTTAGGCGAATTGGGATGTAACGAGTTTAAAGGACGGCAATGCAGCTGCTGCTGTGCCAGTGGTTCTTGGTCTGCGGAAAATTGTCCATATTTCAGCTCATTTATGCGACAATTGAGCTGTCAGCTGAACTGGGTTAGAGGCTGTGGAGTCTGCTTGTTGTTTGTTAGATCGAAACCTCTCTATGCAGTTTTGCCCCAATGGGTGCTCCCGAATTTTGTTATTACGTAATCTGTGTATTTTGTCCCTCTTGGGGGGTAAATACCCGGGGATGTCACGGATCTCCACTTTTTCCAAGGCATTAAAGATTTAAGAGTTGTTAACATGGATTGGCGTGCTGTTATGATTCATTTAACTTTTTCTTTGGCGGGCCATGGTTGTGGTCGAGAGGATTTACATAAATATAATGCCTTTCATTAGGTTGTGGGGTCCATTGATCAAATGGAAGTTGATGATGCTGCAAACACCGATACAAACTCTGGAGCAGCCATGGAGGCTAAGAGCAATGCCAAAACACCTGATTCTGATAAAAATAAGGGAAAGCGGAAATTGTATGTGGGATCTCAAGCTCTAGGATACCGCAGGGATCACATGGAGGTCAGCTACTGATCATCTACTGTTATTCTGAATGTGGACATGGGTGCCATCTAATTTCTTAGCAAAGCAACAGTAATGTTGGTGATATGTGGTATCTTACTGCAGTTTCATTGTCCATTCCGTTTTTGGTCAGGTCATATCGCCTTTCAAGGATGGAATTGTCGCAGATTGGGATATTGTTGACAATATATGGGACCATGCTTTCAGGTTGTTTAAACTCAGCAGGGACACACTTTAGTAGGGTTTATATGTGGCTTGCATCCTTGATTTAGATTTTGCGTTGAATAAATGAGTTAATCTTTTCCGGGAGTCAAAACCAGTTCCATTATCACAGTCATGAATTTGTTTTCATACCTTTTATTTTTATCTTTAGGTCCTCTTTCGGCAAGAGCTGGAATTTCCCATCTAAGCCCTGGATACCTTTTAGTGAAAGGCTAGTTTACAGGGGTATAACATCTACTGTCTAAGAATAATGGCTATGAGAAACATAGTATGTCACAGGCTTAACAAGATCAGGAACCAAGATATGTCACAAGCATAACATGATCAGGGAGCTTAAAATCATGCCATGTATAGATCGAGGTATTATTGAACTTAAGCTGTTTTCCTATGGTATTATATCCACTGTACGGGCTCTCTATGAATGGAAGTCGGCTCTCTAATCATGATCAGAAAATTCAGAGCACATTGGCCAATGCTTTTGATGGGTATGATTAAATTTATGTTACTGGCATTCAGTAGTTTACCTATGATGCCTTATCCTACTATTAGTTTTCATCATCTTCAAACTAAGGTTGAGGTTGGTTTTGCACTCTGGGTCCTGTAAGTGTTAGTTTTGCTGCAATGTTCTTTAGTTCCTTCCGTGAGAAAGTCCAAATGTTACGTGAGACCATGATGATACTATGCCAGCACCCAGTGGGTTCACTTTAGAGATTTTTGCTGGGCTGTTGTCTAAGAGGTTGGAGCCACATTGCTAGATTTAGGCATGAGCTGAAGGTTGTCTTTTGGTGATGATTTAGTGGTCGGATGATTGACCTCTACATCAAAATGAAAGCACTATATTGCTTACATATTCCTGGAATAGCCAGAAATTAACTGTGCTTTGGATTATACAACTTATTTAGATAGACGTGGTTCATCAGATTCCCTTTGTGCCTTGATGCTTCTTTTGATATTGCATGATTGCTTCTTTCAATCATAGTTCATTTGCCAGGATAAAAAACAACCCCCTCCAAAAAAAAATTGCATGCACGCGGGCGTACACACCCACTGCTGACCCAAGCATGCGGAGAGAGAGAGAGAGAGAGAGAGAGAGATGATTTTAAGTGTATAAATTCTCTTCTTTCCTCTTCAGAGTTTGAAAATAGGTTGGAAAACTAGAGATAGAAATGAGGTGGCCCAAAGGATATGTAGACGGTCTCTTGTTTACGATGTATCTGGTAACTTTGTATTGCAATATTTCCTTGTTCCTGCTCTCTGCTCTCTGCTAAGAGAGCAGCCCTGGTATGTGGATTAGTCCTGCATTTGAGGTTTGTTAGACCTCTGTTTCTTTTCAAGAGAGTTATTGCATTTTTCAGTTTAATGCAGTTGCATTCTCTAGTAATGTAAATCTTTGACATTTATTATGCCCGGTCCTTTTCTTTTGCAGGGAATGTCTTCTAATTGATCCGACAGAGCATCCAATGCTTCTTGCAGAACCATCTTCCAACCCTCAGCAACAACGAGAAAGGTAAGTACATTGGTAGAGAATGTGAGGCTGAGGCCACATGCCAGACTGCCTTAACCATTATCTTGGTGCTCTGCTTGACTTACCACATATGTATTGAAAATTGAGCTCGATTTTCATAATTGACAGGGCAGCTGAGCTTATGTTTGAAAAGTATAAAGTTCCTGCCTTGTTTTTGGCCAAGAATGCTGTATGCCCTTGCTCCTTCCTTTTCCTTTGCTGAACTTGTTATGAACATATTCTGTCCTTCAATTGTATGTCATGTAACATATGTGGGGTCCTCATTCAGTAAATGTTCATGCAGGTCCTCACTTCTTTTGCATCTGGGCGGGCTACTTCCTTAGTAGTTGACTGGTATAATTTTTGGCCTTCAACTCTTGATCTTACTTGGTTCTCTGTTGTTGCCGTATTTATAATCGTTGGGCTGTCTTGTTTTTTTTTTCTTTTCTAAATTGTGCAATTTTGAACCTGCAGCATATTGATTGTGCTATTTTTGAAGTATCACTCAATTTTACATGCAGAATCAGTAACATTTCTGTCCTGTAATTTTTGCCTGGTTGGTTTGACTTACATCCTTTAGTGGCATAGTTGGTTTTAGAGAACATTTTCAGGGCTCTTTCTTTACAGAAAAATTTTCAAATTTTTATTCACTTGTAATATTTCTATATTGTAAGCTGGGATGGTTTGACTTACATCTTTAAGTGGCTTAGCTTTTGTTAGAGGACATTTTAGGGGCTTTTTGTTTGCAGAAAAATTTTCAAATTTATTTTCATTTACAATTGAGAAGGAAAATCAACATGGAAATGTGTCTTAATGCAATGGGTTTTCAGTTTTCAACTGAACAAGGAAGTGGGTGTTTTCCTTTTTTTAACTAGAAGAGTGAAAAGAGGTTTTAGTTGTTTTTACTTATTCACCTCAAACGACAATGCAACTTCTCTTCCATCTTTCTCTCTCATCTTCAATTTTTCTTCTTTTTCATCAACTATTCCACAGTTGTTTGTTTCAAGATAAAGCTTTATTTGAAACGTTTACAGGATCTTGAAGCTTCCATAAACCTGTAAAGTTTCAATCTATAAACCTGTAAGGCTTTCAAAAAATTTCAAGCTTCAAAAAGAAAAAAGAATAAAAAAAGCTGGTTAGCTTAATTGAATTTGCAGTTGAAGCTGGGGCTTTCAAGCTCCAAATGATGACACACAAGATCTTCTCTCTTCCCTTTTTTTATGGTCCGATACTAAAGCTTTGCTTCAGAGAAGTTGTAACGCTGTTCGAGCTTCAAGAATCTTCACCTAAGATTTTGCCAAAATGGTGAAAGAAAATCTGATTAGCAATTTTTTTGCAAATACTTTTATGAAATAAAAGAATATTAAAAGTGTTTTCATTATTATCTCTTATTTAATCGATCAAGAACATTTGCATGTACTGGAACTCTTTTTATTGTGAAAATAACACCACCAAACATGTTTGCTAGAAAACAGAAAAATGAAAATGAAAATGAAAACTGTTTTCCTTTTCATATTCACTGAAAACGAAAATGGAAAATGTTTTGGCATACCAAACAGGCCATTCAGCTTTCATTTTCATTGGGAGTTTTTCTTTATGCACAATTTGTGCTTATTTTGTGTCTTTCATCTCAAAGTATGCTTTAAAATCAGTTAAGTGTTTTTCATAGATTTTGGATTCTAATTTCAGCTTGAAAATAAATACAAAAACCATATTATTTTTTTCTAGTTTTCACTAAACTCATTTACGCCTTACAGAAGTACCAAAATCAGGACTGGCTACTAAGAGCCTATTTGGTAACACTTCCGGGAACAACTGTTTTATTATTTTGTTCCCGGGAACAAATTTGTTCCTGGGAATAAATTTGGAGTGGAATCGAGAATAAAAAAAAAGTTGCTTCTCAGTGCCGAGAACAATTTTGAGAATCAATTTTGGTCTCTTTTTTCTCTCCTATTTTTTCCCTTCCCTTTCTTCTTCCTCCTCCAACCCCCTGCCACCCCATCACTGCCCCATTGCTGCCCTTGGGCCGCCGTCGCCGAGCGGCCGGGCGAGGTTCGGCGAGCTCGCCGGAGCCCCGTCAAGCCAAGGCGAAGTCCAGCAAGTTCGCCGGAGGCTCGCCTAGCCACCGGGAGGCTCAGCCTCGCAGATCTGGGTGAGGCTGCACCCAGCCCAGCGAGGCTTGGCCTCGTAGATCTGGGCGAGGCTGAGCCTCGCACCAGCTGGCAAGGCCGAACCTCGCCGGTGGCTGGGCGAGCCTTGCCTCGCCTAGATCTGGGGAGGCGAGCCTCGATCGGCCACTAAAGAGGAAGAAGGAGAGAGAAGGAGAGAAAGAAGGAGAGAAAAGAGAAAAAGAGAAAAAGAAAAAAAGAGAAATATAAGAAAATTATAACAAAAAGTACTAAAAAAGTAAAAGAATCAAAAAATTGAAAAATTTTACCAAACGCATTTCTATTATCGGAATAAAAATTTTAAACAGTTTATCAAACATCTTAAATACTCAGAAATTGTTCTCGGGAGCAAAATAAAAAAAAATCATTTCTAATCAGAAATTGTTTACAGGAGTAGAATCGTTGCCAAACGCACCCTAAAACAATTTTTGACCAATTTTTCCACTTATAGGTAGTGGGGCATTTTCAATAACCAAGTGCACTCTACAAACAACTGCCATTTTGCTTTGTGTTCAAGTTCAGTCCACTGAATTGCTGAACTGGTGAACTTGACTGAATATTAAACAAATAGAGTTGCTTCGTCTTGAAAATTGTGGATGTCCTTTCTTTTCCCATGTTATCATATGCTTCCACGAAGTATAAGCATTCCTGAGATTATTCAGTTTTCAACTCATTCAATGATGATAGGAAGCACTCACATAGAGATAGTGCAAGTGCCAAAAATATCACCAAATGACAGCTCACATCTCCTTAGATGGAAAAGCATGAGAAGGAAGCATATATCATTGTACGTGAATACTTGCGCTTTTTAATTGTGACATAATCAATCCATTATTGGAGAAATAGGGCTAATTGGACCTTTTGCTGGACCTTTAGATGATGTTAGCCCAATTTGTGTAGTTGAGAGTTTGAGGTAAAAAAAGGTCATGGACAAGTGCACAATTCTCCAGTGGAACTAGCCTATAAAAGAAATCGCATACTATGCTCATATGTCGAGCCTAGCTTGCGAAATGATGGGCCTGTCTATTGGGCAAGTCAAGCTACAAGGAGTCTAGTCAAAAGCCATGGTTTTGTGTGATGGAGAGATGCCTTTGGAGTAACTCTAATTTTTCGAATGTCTGATTGCATTGATGTACCTCTTCCTTACTAGATTAAATATTCTTCTACTGCTTACACTGATTCTTGTCAATGTAAAACTGAAACTTTCAGTGGTGGAGGATCAACTACAATAGCTCCAGTACATGATGGTTATGTTCTTCAAAAGGTGCTGTTCTTTTCCAGCCTTTTCAAGTTGTCATTTGTCAAACGGTTCAATAGTGGATTTCTGTTCAACTCTTTCATACCTGATTGCTAAAATTCCCTTTCTTCAGTTTTGGCTACTTAATCACCTTCTTTGTGGAGCGTGGAGTATATGATTCTTAAGATTAGACTGAAGCATTTGCTCTTTCCGCTTATATTATTAACACAGACAAGTGTAATATAAATGGTTGTTTCCCTGTGCGATAGCATTTCTGTTGTGATAAGATGATAGATGCTACCTTCAATAAAGGGTTCGTCAATGTGCTGAGCTACTTGAAGTTGTTTAGTTTATTTCAGGAAGCTTCTGCTAGGTTGTGTTTGGTACTTTTTGCTCTAACTATATTCATGCAATGATAGGCTGTGGCAACTTCACCTATTGGAGGAGAATTTCTAACAGATTGCTTGTTGAAGAGCTTGGAAAGCAAAGGTATCAAGGTAATTATTCTCTTCTGGAAGTTCATGTTGTGCTTGCCTTCCACATTTGAATTCTTAGTTCCTAGTAGGTCATAAGCATTTCATATTGTGTTTTGCAGATAAAACCTAGATATTCATTTAAGAGAAAGGAAGTACGACCAGGAGACTTTCAGGTTGTTTCTTGCTCATTGGCTTTTTTCATCTACATTGGGGTTTAGTATTTTTGGTTGCATGTCTATTTCCCAGTTTAGCCCTGTCCGGAAAAATGTTGTCGTAATCCCTTGATGTTGGTTTAGTGGATAAGGAGCGGACATGTGTGTGTAGATTAGGCACACGGCATAGTTTGATTCCTCAAACCACCCAAGTGTAAATGATCTCATGTTTAGGCTTTACCTGTTCCATGAGGTTAATGAGTTTCTCATTAGCCTGAAATTCCAGATCTCCAAAAATATTTTTTAAAAAAATGTTTTCATGCAATTACCTTTTTTTGCCACCATAAGTATGTGTTTTGAGCCTTTGAGATCAATCCTCAAGGCTATGTATATATCAAACTAAAGGCACAAGTGGAGTTGCTCATGTTATCATTTTTTTGTTTTGTTCATTCTGTAGCCATTTGATCTTGATTTTCCAAGCACAACAGAAAGCTACAGACTATATTCCCAGGTCTGTCATTTTCTATAAATAATTTCTAGTTCAGATACCACATGCTCCATATTGCTGCTAAGTTTTCTCCTATGACAGAGGGTAATTGCCAGTGATATCAAGGATTCTGTATGCCGTGCTCCAGATAGTCCCTATGATGGTACTCAGTCTTTGGCTTTGGTTTTAGTAGTGTTACAGAGTTGGCACACCTTTCTCTCTTTTTAATGGTTCTTTACCCTCAAAGTGAAGATTATCTTCTGTGTTCTCTTTAATCATCGAACTGGTAATTCTTGGCGGTTCAGATGTACATCTACTGGTTGTATCTGATGCATGTGTACAGCAGTTATCCCTCTGCATATTTTTTAGTAAGCCCACTGTGATGACTGGCCATGCACTGCTTTTTGTCCAAGCTGCTCAGCCAAATAAAAATTGTCTTGATATAATCTGCAGCTTTAGGAATTCTCAAAAGTTGACTCAGATACATCTGCTAGTTATGTGATATGATTGATATAATAGTTTTTATTGGCAGAAAGTGCGTATGGGAATATTGTTTTTATATGAAATCTCAAATCTTGACCAAGATACATCTGCTGGCAATTCTTTATGTTTGATATAATGTTTTCTTTTGGCAGAAAGTGCATATGCAAATATTCCGATGACCCCGTATGAGCTACCTGATGGCCAGTGAGTCTCGAGAATTCTCTGCCTGACAATTTATTGCTTATAAGATCCTAATTTGGGCCATCCCTTAGAATTTGTTCTGTCTAGCATATTTAAATCCTCTTAACTTTTCAAGATCGCTGTATGCTAAATCGAGCACTATAGCTCAGAAATTCCACGTAGCTGCAGCTTAATAGGAAAAGAAATTATTGTGATGTTTTATCTGTGGTCTTTTTAGTGATGTTGTGGTGCTATAACTTTCAGAATCACTCATTTCACTTCAGTCTTGCATTGTTCTTCTGCATAATGCAGGACAATTGAAATCGGCTCTGACAGATTTAAGGTTCCTGATGTCTTGTTCAATCCACCCCTAGCTCAGGTAGGTGGCCAGTTGACTTAGATGCAAATTTTATATGTTTCCTCTTTTCCCCTTCAAAATGCTTTGCTTGACTCTTGTTTTGATAATCTGTTATGATCATAATATATACAATTCCTTAACAACAATAGAGTTGGTTGCTACGGTTCTACCTTATAAGAAAGGGGCATTACGCTATGCTTGGCACCAAGGAAAAAGTGTGGAAAGTAAAATAGTGAAAGAAAACATATAGATTCTAGTGTTTGGGAGGCATATGGAGAATTGAGGTGGGGATTTTTATGGGCAAAAGAATTCTCCCAGGCCCACATTTCTAGGCCATTTGATTGTTTTGAGAAAACACGCGGAATTGGCCATTTAGTTTACCCAAACAAAAGAATTGTATTTCTCCTCATCTTCTGCATCTTCACTTTTTATCCTTTCCAAACAAAATTATTCTCTCCACCTCCATTTTCAATATCTCCACTTTCTTCACCTCTTAGAAAATCTTGGGTTCTACAATTCCTGCTTTTTGCGAATTGGAGAATTCTGTGTGGTTTTAGGTCTCTGTACTTATAATCTTTGTAAATACATCTATGTCCTTAGTCATCAGCCCAGCTTTTTACCTTAGTGAGTTCTATATGAGGCAATTTCTTTTTTGTGTGATTTTTTTTAACTGTTTATGGGGGTATCTCATCTCTTGCCTTCTTTCGTACATTTGTTTTCTGACTACCTCTTTAAACTATGGGTTTTCAGAATGTCATTACTTCCTGAAAGTAGACAGCTTTTTGGCTTTTAATTTCCTAAATAGGATGCTCATTCAGCTTAGTTATGTTTAAAAGATCTTAGTAGTTAGCACAATTGTGAAGCCTCAGCTATTTGGTTTTGCTTTTGTCTCGTGGACCCCATGGTTAATTGAGTCTTTAGGTTTCTTTTTAAGTAAAATTAGGCATTGTATACTCATGAATGTTAATGCCATAATTACCAGAATTTGTAATCACTTAAATCTTTGAATTGCATTATGCATCTATATATCTGTGTCACTGATTGTTGAACCTATGGGTAGAAAAGGGGTCGGTATTATTCCGCATCATTTTTTTTTTCAGAAATGCTGTTTCTTTGGCATGCACTTTACTTATTTAGGATTTTAACTTTGTATGCGGAAAACAGACAATTCCCGGCATGGAGAGTTTTTCAGAGTTTGCTTCTTCTGTTCGTGGATTATCCCAGATGGTGATTTCCTTTTCCTTCGCCCTTTGTCTAGATTGCACATTTTTAGTCTTAGAAACTTCTCTTGCTAAATGATCCTATTTTTGCAGGTTATTGAGAGTATTAACAAGTGTGATGTTGACATCCGAAGAGAACTTTTTAGTAGTATTCTGGTAATATGTTAATTAACTCTTGTTTACCTTAGCTTGAATCCTCCAATTTTAGTTTTGATATGCTAAGCGTTCTTTATTGAATCCTTCAACATGCTTAGGAGAGATGCCTGTCTATATAGTGGAAGTATTCTTTGTGGTTGTATTTTGTAAAATGGGGGAAATCTGCCATGTGCATGCAACAGTAATACTATGCAGAGCAATGTGATGGCCATAATATGTAGGCCAATGTTCAACTGTTTATAAGTTCTTGAAATGAGGCTGATTTTTTTCATTTGTCTCTTTAAAGCTTGCAGGTGGCACTGCATCGATGCAGCAGTTGAAGGAACGCCTTGAGAAAGACTTGCTAGAGGTATATTTTGCTCAAGTGAATGTATACTAAAGTTCTCACTGTGTGTTGAGGGAACAGGTCTCTATCATGTGTTACTTGTCTCTAGTGCAAAATACAATTTGGAGTTCTATGACTCTGTGTATCTATTATTTATTTAGTACATGTTTTTCTAATCTTATTCATTGTTTGTAACGGTTGATAAACTTGTGAGCTCTCAATTCCCTAAATTAATGCTGGATTTGTCCTGTTGAATAAGATTACCGAGCTTTGTAATTTGATAGAGTTCTCAATGTGCAGGAATCCCCCCAAGCCGCTAGAGTAAAAGTATTGGCCAGTGGGAATACAACTGAAAGAAGATTCAGGTATTTTGAACTTTCCCGAAAATTCTATTTCATATTATTCTTGCACAGTGCTAAGATAGAAAGGATATAACATCCAGGCGAGAAAATAATGTAGAAATAATCTCAGGATTCGAAAGTGCTCTAGAGAGAGTGGCTTTAGTTGTCTAGGATCACGGAAGCTACAATGTCAGCGATCATCTTATAGGTCATATGCTGCAATCGATTACCTTGGCTCCTTGCAGATGCCCATTCCCTAGACAATTATTTTATGGTGTTTTTGACTGATTTGTGCCTATTGCTCTCTTAATGCCAAGTACGTGTTGTGCAGTGTTTGGATAGGAGGAAGTATATTGGCATCTCTCGGATCGTTTCAGCAGATGTGGTTCTCAAAGACTGAGTAAGTTTTGGATTTAAGGTTCTGGTTTACACCTATAGCAGTGAAGTTGCTCTTTTTTTATTTATGGAGTTTGGATAAAGATCAGGGAATATTTCCGGCTTTAGGCTCTCGTTAGAATTTTCATGAGTTCAAAAATTGTTGGCATTGCATTTTCAGTTTTGTTCTCTGCGGAGCACTAAATTTGTGTTTACAATTCAGGTATGAGGAACACGGGGCTTCATATGTTCAGAGAAAATGCCCGTGATTTGACGCTCCCGGTGCTTCTGCAATATCTAGTGTCAATTATTTGTAGGATCTCTCGAATTCCTCTTCTTGGAGTAAAGAAAGATGCTGGTGAGACTGAATCCAATTAGGGCTGTGTCCAGGTACTTGGATCGGAAGTCGAATTGTGGCCAATTTGATAGGTTTGAAATTTAATCAGTCATAGCGTCTCATATATAGCTTAGAATGGCTCGGCTGTGGGGACTAATCTCATCTTTGCTCTTGTGGCTCAATTGAGGGGTACACCTATCATTGAAATCCCAAGTTGTGGTTGGTATGTAATTTGTAGGAAATTTAACGATGACTTCTAACCAATTCGTGCTCTCAGAGTCGTAAATGTTGTTCATTACTTTGGTGTCTCGTCGTCTCAGCCTTATTAGTGATCCAAAACGATGATGGAACGATCCGAGCCGTCATATGGGGGCATCACGGGAACTGACTGCTCGATCGACGATGAATAAGGTGGTTGCAAGAATTTCGCAATCCCGGAATTGCCGTTTCCAAGGATTAGGGTACTCTTGTTGGGAAGATGAAGCTTCAAAACAAGTGGAGAGTCTAAACCGTTGACTCTTGTCACGGCCATGAGAATCTGTCCAAACTCCGCAAAGATTGCACCATATTTCTTTATCGGCAGTGACGTGAAGCAACCTCCGCGCTTTACGCGAAATCGCATGTTTGGAACGTGAGCGAGCCACGCCTAAACGAGGCACCGAGAATGCGCGAACTAAATCGGACACGACACGCACGTGCCCCGCCCCCCGACACGCAATCCACGCCCCTTTAATCGTCACCGTCCACGGAACCGCACTCCGCTAGGCCCGCCGTGTTTCACCGTCTTGTTGAATTGAGCAAGTTGGACTGGAACAAAAATGGTTGGACTGGATCGAAAATGGTATGATTCAAAATGATTTAATTAACCTGTTTTGATCCATTTTAAATGTAATATAAATTTAGTAACTCATATTCAATTTGACTTATAAATAATAAATATTCAACTTGACTCATATTACTAGAGCATCTTTATATTTAATCTAATTTAAGAAAATTTGTACATATATTGAGGTGAAAGCTCGGAATAAGCACGCGTGAGAGCGAGTAAAGGCAAGAGAGAGTTATAGAGATTAGTTGTGTCTAAGTTAGTTATTAATACATTCAATACCCGTGTTACCATTTATGATCTAATAATACATATAATAACTCAACTCATAAAATATTGATTAAAAAATAGGTCTATCAATTATTTTGATGAGTGTACTAACATGATTTGACTGTCACTTGTTGTTATTTATGTTTTAATTTGTACTCTATATTATACCTTCTCTCTATTGAAATTTGATAAATTTATTGAAATGATAGTTAAATTTCCTAGAAAAAAATGTGTTTTTTTTTTAAAAATTTCATGAAAAAAAAACATTTTCTGTGAAAATTATTTTCAATGAAAATATGTTGTCCCTTTTCAAGGGATTCATTTTTCTTATCTTAAGTATGAGTACCTTATTTGATCGTAAATAATTTTTCGTTAGCCGATCACTTTCAATAAATTAAATGCTCGAAAATCCGAAAAATTAATTTATAAATTATTTTGTCGCTCAAACAAGCCCACCATGCTTTTATTTCAATCCAAAAAATCTGGGGTAAGTCGGTCATTTCGGAACTTGGACACGACCCAGACGTCGGTCCAACCACAGGCGCCCACGTGGGGGCCGCCTCCTCCCGACGTGAAAAGCCACCGACTCGATTGTCCCGCGGCAGGATGACATCGACGCCGCAAATGCTACAAACATTCGGGAGAATCCATCTGATCCTTTGCCCCCCCGGCAAGCTGCTCGAAATTCCGGCCGGAAACTTCTGTCGGGAACCTAGAATCGAATCCGTCCGTGTTGTGACGCCTCGACAGATCCTCCGGTCTCGATTCCCGATCGGTCGGTGAAGAGCTCGTTCGTTGCTTCTGTAAGCTTCCGAGATGCAGCGATTCGTCGACGGTGTCCTCGCCGTATCCAAAGAGTGAGTGGGCCCCTCCTTAAAAAAACGTTTTTTCGATCGGAATGATTTGGAGTCGTGTTGGGTGGGACGTGTTCTCGCCGTAGAAGATCCCGCGCTGTTCATCGGTGAATTGATTGCAGTCGGATTCTTGGTTCTGGATGAGTTTCTTGTTTAGCGGCGTATGCGTGGAGCGACATTGGATATGCCGTTATATGTTGATGAACTGTTTGATGGGTTTTTTGTTTCTTTCGTAGGGGAGTGGTTCTGATGATTGTGGTTGTCTGCTGAAGCTACCCATATGCAATTTTTCTAGTTAATTTTTGAGGGATACTGCGGTCTGACGGGCATATTCCTTCTTCTTTTTGATTTCTCCGGGTGTTTTGTGGCAATTTTCATGGGATTTGCTTGGAATTTCATCCTGAGCACCCTGGATTTGATCTTGCAGTGATTTTATCTTGGAAAACTTTAAAAAGATGAGCCTATGATTGGTTAAGTTGAAAAATCTTCAATTTTGCCCTAATCATTTAAAAGCTAGTTAGAGAAAGGTTTGATACTCCCTTGTGATTAAAATTTAAAAGGAAAAAAGGAAACTGAAAAGTGAATGAATTATAATTTTTGCTTCGGAAGAGTTGAGTATCCTTTGTTTGACTTTGGAGCTTTATTGTTTATGACCTTGAGATGCTGCCATGTCGATTTTTTGTGTCGTCCATTAGCATCTTTGAAATTGGCCAACTCCTCTTAATTTTATGTACTCTGACATTAAGTAGATGACAAACACTTTGGTATATGGAGCACTTGCTGAATAAATAGATGGGCATGTTTGTTGGTTGCACTGCAGGTCGGTTAAGACTATCACTTATGAAACTTTGAGCAACATTGTGAGGCTTGTGAATGGAGTGTCAGCACTTCTGTTGACCATTTTACCCGGAAAAGCTACCATCCTAGAAGGCATGCACGGATGGGAGCTCAGGCCAACTTTCAGTGGACCTCGATTGCCCCGGTGGATGGAACAGTGAGTTTTCTCCTTTGTGTACCTTGAACTGATTCATTAATTCTGAATAAGTGAGAACTTTTTCCATAATAGATAGAAAATGGATGTAGAATTTATTCGTACACACGACCTTGTGGAGCGTTTACCTCTTTTATATCTTGAAAAGCAGTGGGAAGTTTGAAGTACACTTCTGACAGTAGCACAGGGAAAGACATAGCCAAATGAGTTGTATATAGAACTGAAGTGCTTTTATCTTTTTCCCCTTTTGAGCGTTTGACTCTTTGGCTGTTGGGCATGCTCATTCATCCAGTTAACAGTAGCCAAGAACCTTTTATGTTCACGAAGGTCAAAGCAATACTGCTTACCTTTTCCTTTTTCTCTATGAAAAGAATAACATCTGTGGTAATTGATTTAGTTCTGGAAATACTTGCATGAATGAACAAACAACTCTTGATACGCTCTCATCTTTGATGATTCATGTATAAGATCTTCTATTTTTTATTTGCAACTTTAAGTAATGTATATGGGTTTTTTTTTAATGGATGTCCTCAAGGCACTTGTCAGATAAACAAATAGAGAGACTTCCAATTTTTGAAGCACTAACTCTTCTGATGATGCACGTGATCAATGCCTTAGAAATTGAAATGATCCTTGTTTGTCATGCTTGAAAAATGCCTTAGGGCCACTCGTCAACAAAACTGTGGATATCTTGTAGCTTGTTTGCTCTGCTCCTTCGCTGTCCTGTCTCTAGCTGTCATTCCACACAATTATCATGATGATTTAAATTTGTTTGCTGAAAATTTTACATGTTTTGTGAAAAGAGTGCAGGACAATGTTTTAATGGATTCAAATTATGAATAGAGATGTTGAAATAAACAAAATCGTTTTTAATTGAACATCTATTACTGCATGCCATTTTTTCATGTCTGTACGTCAGAGTTAGTTGCTTGTATATTGGTTTGAGAAAGTAAGTTGATAAACTGGTTAGAATTAGGTTGATTTGTCCTAAAAAACTACTTTGTCACTGCAAATGTGATATTTATGTTTTTTGTCCGAAAGGAAAATGATTGAATTTGTCCAATTGGGTTCACTTCTATGGAAAATATTTCTCACTGTCAATGGAGTACACTGCTTATACTTTGACAAACTTACTTTCTGTTGACAAATTGTTTACAATATATACATATATACCTGCATAGTCATACATACATAGTAAAGAAAAGGTCCTGCTGCTTCGACACGCAGTGCAATCGTTGCTTACCAAGTGCCCTCGGTTTTCATCCACTCTTTCAACATATTTTGACCTTCATTTTCAACATGTGCACCAACATAGACATGTAATTCTACGTATATTGCATTCCTGTGATTTATATTTGTTGTCTGCTACGGCCCTCAAATATTTCATACATGTCTACAACTAAGATCTGTTATGACCATAAATCATCAGAGTTTAAAAATAAAACATTGTAATAAGCATAATTATCACCGACTAGAGTAAAATACTCAAATTAAATATGATTTGTCCGTGGTTGGATAAAAATGAATAATAGTAGGTATTTTTGTCATGTTGGTAGACTGGTTAGAATTAGCTTAATTTGTCCCAGAGAAATTACTTTACCATTGCAAGTGTAATATCTAAGATTCCCATCTGAAACTACATAAAAATAAAAATAAAAATAAAAATCCAATAGGTTATACCTCTTTGTATTAATATTTGTTTAACCCTAGGGATAATACTATGGGGATTTGACTTCTTCACTTTGTATCGCAGTGGTGTGTCCTCTTTCAATCAGTTTGTCCACAATCTCTCGGTTGATTCAGATGCTTCTTCAAGCTCAGAATACTCTTCTGGGGAAGAAGATGTTAATGAGAATTCGTGTCCTTCACCATTATCTCAAAGCTCACGAATCTCCAGGGCAAGCTCCTTCTCCAGACATGAAAGACATGGAATGGGTTGGATGAGCCGCACATTTTCTCTGATTTTGTTCCCTGTCAAATTATTTCTTGCATTACTAGCTCGTCTATTCTTCTTCCCCTTCTATAGGAAAGTGAGGGCATCCCCATCTGAAAGACAGAAGCCTTCGAGTTTGACTTCCTTAAAAAGGGTTCAAACTCTTAAGGATTATGTTTTTCAGCGTACTACTGATCGGAGACGTGGAGTAATTGAGGTAGAGGAATGACTAGTAATTACCCATATGTTGGGAGATGATCTTGGCTTTGGGACTCATCCTTTTTTCCCTTGCTTATTGGATTTATTGTTTTATAGGATCTTCATCTAGCAATGGAGATATTCATAGAAGCTATATTTGATATAGTCCACAAGGCTGCACATTGCTTACTTTCACCAGCTGAAGTTAGTAAAATGCTATATGGATGGATCTTCTCACACAATATGGTCAATCATGATAACCACGTAGTTTCAGAATCCTCGGTGACCACTGCAACACTGGGAGAGAATGATCCTGCTCTGTCAGAAAGTAAAACTTCTTTTCATCATTCCCTTAATACAGATGCTCGGACATGTCAGGATGTGATAACTGAGCTTGGGTAAGGGCTGTGTACTCCATTGATCCCACATTGAGTTTAGTTCCTAGGAGACTCTTTAACTTTTCTTTACTTTACCTTTAAACCTATTTCAGGTATCCATATGAAGCAATTAATGTCATCACCGCCGATGGCTATATTCTCCTTTTGGAGAGAATACCTCGGTATCTTTCGGTCTTATTCTAATTTTTCATCTTAAGAACATATCCCTTTTCCATGTTGGTTTAATGTCTAATTTTCTTGCAGACGTGATGCAAGAAAGGCTGTATACTTACAGCATGGCATTCTGGATTCATCGCTGGGGTGAGTTTATATTCTTACACATCCTGTGCCGTCTCCCAATCTTCTTCCTTTTCGAATAGTTAATGCGGTTGTTTGTCAAAATTCAGTGCTTCTCTTTTGCGTTTTTAACCATTTCCCAATTTTTTAGCATTTCGGCAATTAGCGTATGGTAATATGCAAATTTCTTACACTATGAGAGCAAATGGAAAGATTAAGTTCTTTAGAGATATGTAAGTCAATATCAGTTGAAAATAAGTTAAACAAAAAAAAATCCAAATAAATGTGAGTTGACATATCTTTTCTTGGGAATGGTAGTATTCGAGTCAACTGTTCTAGAGGTATTCATTGCAGTATTACCAGGAACAAGGTAAACATTTATGAAGATGATTTCACCAAATAAATGGATTCATATCAAGTTTTCTGCCTTAGAAGTTTGCTGATGCTATATCTTAGTTGAGATGCATATGCATTGATTTCTTCTTCATTTTTTGTCCAGTTGGGTTTCAAATGGAGTGGTGGGTTCTCCAGCTTTTGCAGCATATGATCAAGGTTTGTTAATTAACTGGAGAATGAGCAAAGCAGCCGTAGGTGCTTTTCCTGAGGCTGACTGTTTTGATCTTATTATTTTCGTACAGGTTTTGATGTTTTCCTTGGGAATTTTCGAGGACTTGTATCTAGGGAACATGTGAACAAGAGCATCTCCTCTCGACAGTGAGTGTATATTGGAGTTGATTGTACATTTTTTTCCTCATTTTGCATTTTGAGTACTGAAATTTGGGATGTCTAGTTTATAATTCTACTTTCTGTAATTAATGCAGGTATTGGCAGTACTCCATTAATGAGCATGGTACTCAGGATATTCCTGCAATGATAAACAAGATTCATGAGGTTAAAACATCTGAGTTGAAGCTAAGCCAACCTGATGTTGAGGAAGAATCAAATGAAGATCAGCCATATAAACTTTGTGCTATCTGTCATAGCTTGGGAGGAGCTGCTATGCTGATGTACCTTATTACCAGTCAAGTTGAAGAGAAGCCCCACAGGCTCTCAAGATTGATTTTACTGTCGCCTGCCGGCTTTCACGGTGACTCTAACTTAGCATTTGCTCTGGTGGAGCATTTATTGCTCGCATTAGCTCCTATATTGGCCCCTTTCGTGCCTGCATTCTACATACCAACCAGGTTCTTCCGACTGCTGTTGAATAAGTTGGCACGGGATTTCATTAACTACCCTGCCGTTGGAGGGCTTGTTCAAACACTAATGAGTTACTTTGTCGGTGGGGATAGCTCGAACTGGGTTGGGGTGTTGGGGTTACCACATTACAACATGAATGATATGCCCGGCGTGTCGTTTCGCGTAGCTCTCCACCTGGCACAGATGAAGCGGAGTGGAAAGTTCAAGATGTATGATTATGGCAGTGCATCTGCCAACAAGGAGGCCTACGGATCTTCAGAGCCATTGGATCTGGGCGAACACTATGGTCTTATCGACATCCCTGTGGATCTGGTTGCGGGAAGGAAGGACAAGGTAATTCGGCCATCCATGGTGAGGAAGCACTACAGAATAATGAAGGAAGCCGGCGTTGAAGTCTCCTACAGCGAATTTGAGTATGCTCACTTGGACTTTACTTTCTCACACCGTGAAGAGGTGTTGGCCTACGTCCTGTCACGCTTGCTGCTTGTTGTGCCCAGCCAAAAGCATCAACCGAGCCCAAAGGCCATGAAGTTGAAGAGTAAAGGACAGGTCAGTTCCTCATGGTGGAGAAAACCCTGAGCCCTCAGAATTGACGTTGTGGGATCGGGGACTTCACATGTGTTGTATCTTTAATGTGCCTGTTTTTTGTCGCACACATTTGTAGTCTATCGATATGTCCTAGTTTGTACAGCTAGTGTAAGCTATAGAGGATATAGACAGTACATGTATCGGCAAAGCTTCCCATCAAATTTTTTTGTCAAGGGAGGTTATGATAAAGCTGTTATAGGTTGTATGAACCTGCCGGAGTCATTTTGATGGTCTATTGGACTATGGTTTGCTGTTCCTAAAATTTCATCACGGTAAGTTATTGAGAGCTTCATCTGCAGGCCGTATACCATCTTAAAAGTCGTTTCCTTATGAAAATCGGACGTGGTGTTGGCAATCATCCCATGTTCTTGTGTAGCTTCTGTGTTCTTTATTTACTCAAGTTTTCTCCTTTCTAGGAACCCATTGCTTGTGTCAACGGTTCTTACTACTCTCTTTCGATGAACATTAAGATGAAATTGGTTCAATTAGGTAATTGTTGATGTCGTTTCCTTTTCTGTTCTTGTCCCTTCCATGCATCCAAGTAAAATTGAGGTAGATTTTCCGAAATTGATCATCAGGTGAAGAGGGCCAGTTGGTCGCCTGCTAGTAACTTTGAAAAACGAGTAAAGGGCACTCCTCATTCCCTTTTAACATGAGTAAACTAATAAGAAGGCTCATTGGTTATATATTTCTTTCAAAAATAGTCCCAAAAATGTGAATAAAAATGAATAAACCTATGTTATATGATTAAATATGTCAAGCAACATAAATGTACCCCTAAAGTGCAAGTCACTTAAGCCACTAGGTTTGTAACCTAGGGCAAGTAGTGGCTAATATAGATTGAGGGAAGCGAGATTAAAAAAATTGATAATTTTAGTTAGTGACCAAAATGAAAAATTCTGCATAAGATTGTTGCCATGATTACTTTGCATTTTCCAGGACTTGTTATAAGGTGAAGAAGGATAGGCAAAAGGTTCTACTTTGAAGAACTCCATATCCATTTTCATTTGGAAGAAACCATGCACCTAGTTTGGTGCAATTATTAATAAAATAGAATACAATTAGTAAAAAGTTGCTATCATCGAAATAGATTAAAAAGGCCTGATTGAATATAAGTTACAATTTTCAAAGAGCAATGTGTGAGATTTAAGTGAATTATTAAAAATCTATTCTGCAAAGGCTGCCTAACTGCCTGAATAGTCCCAACAATAAAAAACTTCATTTAATAACATTGATTACCATTTTATTGTTCACTAGATGTAAAAGGACAATACATAATAGATTAATTGAGGGAGTAATGAAAGCGAACACTAAATTTTAAAATTGGCCATAAAAAAAAAATGATGCATGCTGCTCTAGGTATATGATTTCTCCATCCATAAATTGATAAATTTATGTCTCTGAACTGGATCACATGATGTGATCGGTGCAATAGCCCACTACTTAACTATCTTTTGTGAGATAATAAGCACAAGTCATACTATTTTAGCGAACTTCATAATTATTTCTACCGACGAGCACTATTACTATATAGTGGGGCTATTACTTCATAGTGGGACAATTAAGATTACACATATTGAAATTGCGTGGATAGTCTTGTCAATCTTGGACCTTCTGATCTCAAGTTACGTCGTACAGTCATAGTCATGGAACCAAACTAAGTATCTCTATAGTGAATGCGAGACTCAAAGGCTGGGAGAGCCAATCAACGGTTGTTTCCTCTCCCTATCCTTTTATTTATGATTAAAAAATTATCTTTAATAATTCAAACGAATCAAACATAGCCATGGCAATAAAGGGTTACGGTGTTTCAATAGGCCTAGCTAACAATTCGTGTCGCCCCATGCTTGGGTCCTGGGCCTATCAAGTCTGGCCAGGTTGGGTTTAAATAATTTTTTTTTCCTTTTTCTGGATTCTGCATCCTATCATTGTTCTCTTTTGACCAATAGGTGGAGCAGTAGCCTGCCAGGCCAAAAAAATGAACAAATAATTTCCTCTGCAAAGTAGCCCCCATTATCTCATTATTTATTAGGTAAAATTTGAAATCAAAGAATTTATACAGTTTTAGTTTTCACGATATGTAAAGTAGATTCTAAATTTCAAAAACTGGGGAGCTTATTTTGATAATAGGTTCAAGGTATTAGGTTAAAAAAAGATTGAACTTGAAATCTAGAACCTAGAACAAATCTTATTTATTTCTTGATTTATATCTTCACACGATCATACGATATTCCATAGTATTCAATAATAAGTGTATAACCTAGAAAAGTTAGACTAAACTTCCATTTTATGATTGAGACTTATTAATATTTCATACTTTTTGTATATTATTATGATAAGTGAATTGTAACAATAAGTAGTTATTATACTAGTGGAATTTGGGTGGACTCTAAATCTGACCTTGGAACTTATGATAAAGTAAGTTCCAAGTTCCAAGGTAAGCTGGTTGGTTCCAAAAAATAAGAATAACTTGTTTCAATGGGTAGGTTTCAGATATAATTTGTATGGAATCCGAAACTACTCACCTCTATTATTTACTATTTTTCATTCCTCGTTCACATATCACTGGCTAATGCTCTTGCTTTCTAAAATCATCCGGTGATTTCATTTCCTTCCTTTCTCCTCACAGGCAATTTAATGAGCTCTACATCCAGTCAAGGAGAATAACAACCACAACCCTTTTCAATCATCTCAACTTAATACGTATTCACCGTATAATAATCATGGGACTTGTTTAGTGAGTTTTACGACAACAATGTCTACGTATTCGCTCGACCTTGGCAGTAAGCCAAATTCGATGACGACAAGAGACTTAACAACCCAACAATTGGAAGGAATTGCAAGGGCCAAGCCATCAAAAAACCCCTATCCTTGCAATAAACCCCCGAAGCAATTATGAGGACAGTTTGGCAGAGAAGAACGTTCGATGTCTAGAGGATATTACAGTTCGAGATCAACACCAACTTATTAAGAAGGTTGTTTGCTTGGTACATGGCCACCAATTATCAAGTGAATCCTCGATTGCCACTTGACGAGGCACCGAGCATACATGATGCAAAGACATCTAAGGCTGAGGGCGACTCTTCTAATATAAAATTGCATCATCGAAAACTCTATCAAGTGAATTTTATTGTCTTACTATTGAATAATTCCGTAGAAACTTGAATTTCATTGTCTTACTATCGAGTAATCCTTTCACTTTATAAAGATCCCTACTTCATGTACCAATGCAAGATGTCAAGGAATGGACAAAAAGCAGTGTAATGTTTTTTTTTTTTCTTAACACTATTTAAAGTACAAGGTAGCTAATGATTTACGAAACACATTAGCTATTAATGCGCAATAAAACAACTATCTTAATCTACAATCCCTATAAGAGGAAAGATAAAATGAGTTTACCAACTTTGAAAACTTCGGCTGTACTTGCCAAGAACACAAGAATTATTAAACTCGTCTCGATCTGACCGGGAGCAATTTTTGGAATTGCTTAACTGTGATAAGATATTTTCCCAATATTACGCACTGTCCATTATTACATTTCCATCTTTCTTTTGCAATTTTTATCCAACATTGCAATTATTTAATTATTTTTATTATTATTATTTATTTTCAGTCCTAGGTTTCATTTCATTCTTAAAAATAAGCTAATGTCGTGATTAACGTAAACAAAGGCACTTTAAGAGAATGCAAACAAAAATCTGGGCACCAAGGTCGAGATTCTAAAACCCACGGCCAGCCCCAACATTTCGTGTCCCCCGCGTCTCCTTCCCGACAACCTCCTCTCGTCTCGTCTCGTCTGGTGATGGTGGTGGTGCGTGCGCGAGCTCAATTCAAAGTGTCTCGACACGAACGAGCCCCTTCTTCCATCGCCTAATCCCAGAATCTCTCTCCCTCTCCCTCCCGCTCGCTCGCCGGCGATCGACGGCGCTCGCCGGCTTCTTCTTCTCCGGCGGCGATCTCGGCATGTAAGGCTCTTTACCTCCGTCGTACGTCGGCGCCGTCGATTCCGTCTGCTTTCCGCCCTGTTAGGGTTTCGTCGTCGTCGTCGTCGTTCATTTCCTGGTCATTTGCACCTCCTCTGTTTTTTTTTTTTTTTGAATTTCCTTCGGTCAGGATGGCCTTTTTCTCTGTCCGGACGTCGTTTTCTGGTTGTAGATGGTTTCGGCGGCACTTTTTATTTTTCTTTCGTTTTTTTTTTTCTTTTAACTTTGTTCCAGTCGTTTCCCGCGCGCGAGATCAGAGTCTCTCTCGCTGTAGGATGCCATTTGCTCTGAATTTATTTTCGCCGACGAGGTGCTTGCGATTTGGAATCTCTTTCACCGTTCTATTTTAGGGTCGTGCAGATCATTTTCTGTGCAGGGATGTATCGGCGGGGCATTTCGTGAATCATCAATGGATTAGCTTGGCTTGGCTGTATGGCTGTTTTGGTTTTTGATATGGCTTGTTAGGGCTTTTGCTTGAGAACGCATACTTGGTTTTGTTTTGTATGTTTGGTTTTTAAGTTCATTTTATGATCAAATGGCGGGTTCCCTCTTCTGAGTTTTGCGGCTCGTGCGTATCTGCATCTTAATATACGCGAATTCACGGAGATTGGAAGTTACCCGATACATATGTGAGAAGCCAATCCGTTGGCATCCTGTTAACAGCCTCGTTGTCCCCTTCTCAAAGTCTCAATTTTGGCATTTTTTTTGCATAACTAATAACAGTTTCTCCATTAGGCATGATTGGATTCCGATATTCTTAATGTAGTTAACCGTAATGGTTGTACTTATTGAATAATGTGTGCTTGTACAAGAGCGTTACATGTAGATTGTTCAGTGCCACCGGCCGAATTCATTTTTTGCACAACTAATAACTGTTTCTCCATTAAGCATGATTGGATTCCGATATTCTTAATGCAGTTAACCTTAATGGTTGTACTTATTGAATAATGTGTGCTTGTACAAGAGTGTTACATGTTAATTTGTTCAGTGCCACCAGTCGGATTCATTTTTATGGAAATTGCTGGAATTTATTTCAGGATTTATTAAAGGAATGATAGTGGCTGAAGATGTCCATGTAAACAACGGGTCTAAAATGGTTTCTCAGGCAACTCCAGAAAGTCGTCTCACAGGTGGAGAAGCTGATAACGGTCTGCACAATCAAAGTGACGAGCTCCTCTGTCTGGAATTACCAAGGCAGGTGATATTGGAGTTTGATGGCACCAGATCTAAGCCTTATTTCAGTGATCATCACGGCGGAGAAAATAGTACATCAGGTGTGAGAGCTGCAGAAGATGATTTGAATTCTGATGTGGTAAGTGAGTTCCCTATGTTGCCTTCATTTGAAATGTGTGTTTTTTGACATTGGTTTTACATCTGGTGGGGTCTTACATATGTGATGCTTTACTACAGGAGGCTGGAAACAAGCAGAAAGAAATGACTTTAGAAGATATGTACAAAAATGATGGCACTTTTGACGATGACGACGAGGATGACAGTGATTGGGAACCCTTGAAAAAGAGAGTGGAACTGGTGAGTTGGTTTTGCGCCAACTGTACGATGATCAATGTTGAAGATGTCTTTCACTGCAATGTACGTATATTTTTCATGTTTAAATTGTGACTTGATGCTCAAGAGAGAGAGACCCACAAATTCTCATAATTTTCTTGATCTATGCAGATATGTGGGGAACATAGAGGTTCAGGTATCTTGAGGCATGGCTTTTATGCATCTCCTCTGACGCAAGATACAGGTTCTCCTAGCGTTGATGCAGAAGTACAGCAGTTACATGAAGGTGGTTACATATTCTAGTTGAAAAAAGTGTTTACCTTATGGCTGAAAATTTATTTATTTTTCTCCCCAAATTTCATTTTTTTGTGTGTAAAGGTCCAGTGCTGATTGTTTTCTACCTTTTGGAAAATGAATATATATTGCTGAGAATTGTTAAAAGGGTGATAACATTGTAGCCATCAGTTCATGAAAATTTCATTTCCTTATGATGGATTATATTGGTGGATAGGGGTTAAGACTGCGTGCATATGGGAGAATGAAGTAATTTGTGGGGATTCTTTTTGGATGGCAGAACTAAAATTCTAGGAACTAATTCAATGGATATTATCATATTAACCCCTTGAGATGTAGGGTGCAAAGTGCAATATCTCCTATCACTAGATGCACATTGTTTGTAGATTAAATGGGAGATGTTTTTAGAACTTCCTCTGGAAGATTTATTGTGCACGGTGTTAACATTGCCTTGTCTTGTTTTGCTGGTACGTTAGGTGATGATAGACCTTACCTTTTTAGAGTCATGTTTTCATGGACTTATTTTCTCTTTGCATAGATCATGCCAGAAGTTCTGCCCCAAGCAGTTCAACTGTTGTGGGTTTTGATGAGAGGATGTTGCTACACTCAGAGGTATGTTGCTGTCCCATTTATTGAACTATTTCTTTTTCGGATATTGATACAGCTGCTGGAGATTGCCTACTGATGTCTCCTCTAGAAGATTGGTTGATGCTTTTGTAAGTGTCTGAGTGTGAATATGCAGTGAAGTTTTTGGGATGGTGGGTCTTTAAAGCCAACTGCTCTGTGCATGTGATCTTTTATGTTCTTTCTTGGAATAGATAGATAAAGTGATATCTATTTGGGTGCCCTTGGGGGTGGGGTTGTTAAGCAAGTCTACTAGTCATATTTTAATGTGGCAACAAGATCTTGAAACACTAAGGATAGTTCTTTGTTATTAAAATTATCTGCAACTATGTTTGGCTTGTGTTTCTCGATGTTATGTCACCTGCACTGACTTCCTTATGATAAAGACATCATTATGATTTCCGATGTTATAAGTTTTCTAAGGTTTGACCTCTTTTTTTCTTCTCTCTTGATGATCATCAGTTCTTTTTTTTCCATTGCTATGCTAGAGTAGGTGGAGATGAAGTCACATCCTCACCCTGAAAGGGCAGATCGTCTTCGAGCTATTGCTGCTAGCCTTGCTACTGCTGGTACTTCTTTTCTGTTTTTGGTGAATAACTAAATAAGTTGGTTCCTTTCACTACTATGAGGTTGTTTATTTATGTAATCCTTGATGGTTGTCTTCTCTACTTGTGCCTTTGTCTCTGTTCTCTTGTTGTGGTTTCATCGGCACATGCACACCTTGCACACAGGTTTATCATTTTCTGCAGGTAGCTGAGCATTTTGCGATTTTAAATTCTCAGGCATATTTCCTGGAAGATGCCGTTCGCTTCCTGTGAGAGAAATTACAAAAGAAGAGCTGCAGATGGTATGCGAGATTATTTGGGAGTTGTGTAGTGACATTCTTCTCCTCACATTCATGTTTCGTGCATGCACATAGGTAGCAGAGATAGTATAAAATGAGTAACATGCATTATGATATTCCTGATCATTTATCTTTCTCAAGGTTGTTCTTTTCTCATGATAGCGTAACAAAGATCCTGTGGGTTTTTGTAATTTTAACATTCTTCTCATTGGTGGTACAATCGTGTTTTTGATATTCCAAACATTCAGGTCCATACTTCAGATCATATTGATGCTGTTGAACTGACAAGCCATATGTTTTCTAGGTAAGTCTCTCTCTCAGAGTTAATGCCTTAAAAAATTTTGTTAGCAGAAGGCATTTCACTAGGGTGACTTTAATTTCACATGACAGAGGTGCTATGTTAGAAAAGATATCTAATTTTGTTAGAATTACATGTATTCATTTGGCAGGAAAAATATTCATGTGGCAGGAGAAAGAATCAAAAGTTTTGTAGGATAGCTTTTTCTTGTTCATGCAACTAATTGTTTTAGAAGTTTTTATCCCCTCTTCACTGTTTGACATTTTGGAAGTAGACATGTTTCTGTAGTTTAATTTTGAAGGGAGGAATTCTTGTCATTCTGATGGAGTTTGAACCAGAGAACAAGTGGGAAAGAGTCATCGCCCCCTGCCTCTATTATTCTTGATGTTGAACATCTTCTGACTTAGTCTGTTGGAGCTTGTAATACTTGGTTGTTTATGATTGGCAGCTACTTTACTCCTGACACATATGCGAATGAACATTCAGCGTGTGCTGCTAGGATTGCAGCTGGTTTGTGTGCTGATCTCGCCACAACAATTATTTCTGGACATTCGAAGAATGGTTTTGCTCTGGTATGTTTGTATATATATTTGTCAGCCACTGTGGTCTATTTCTACTAGAATTTTACTCATTGTCTCTTTTCAAAATGCTTGTCATCTACGAGCCATTTAGGTTCGCCCTCCTGGTCATCATGCTGGTATCAAACATGCCATGGGGTTCTGCCTCCACAATAACGCAGCAATTGCTGCACTAGCCGCACAAGGTGCTGGGGCAAAGAAAGTGCTTATAGTTGACTGGGTAATGCATCCTATGCCTTAATACTTGATTTGCTGCCGTCTCATGTGAGGATGTGCAAAGGTTTGGTGCTTGAGGGGCATACATGAGAATCTTTTTTCAAATGTTTCAGGATGTTCACCATGGAAATGGCACACAAGAGATTTTTGATGGAAATAAATCGGTGAGCTTTACATAAGTCAATCCTTTTTTCTCATGTCGATTATGACCTTTTTGATGTATTTTTCCAGTTATTTTGCTGGAGGAAGTGATATTGGGTTGGCTGTCACTTCTATAATCTGCATGGAGTTTCAAGTCACTTTCATTTCTAAACATATTATGTTTTCTAACTTAAAAATGAGTTGTTGGAAGTCAGCCGGAGTTTTCATTCAAGATATGTTCCCAAATTTTGTGTGGACTGTGCCATTTATTGCTGGATATCTTCTGGGGATGCTTAGAGTGATGATATGCGAATCAACATATTTCTACTGTTACAGTGTTGAGATTGATCATATGCTGATGATTTTGGCCCATTAATAGGTCTTATACATATCCCTACATCGACATGAAGGAGGAAAATTTTATCCCTGTACAGGTGCTGCCCACGAGGTACCAGATTGCTTTACGTCTATCAATTTTTTCTGTCACTTTCTTAATGCTTTAGCTCCTCTTTTTTTTTTTTTTTTTAACCTATTATGTTGCTTCTGGCTGGCATTGTAAATAGTTTAAATACTATGCTTTCTATTTTTATGACAAATGGTCATGATAGTGAATTTTGTTTTATTAGGTTGGTAGCATGGGTGCTGAAGGATACTGTGTGAATATTCCATGGAGCCGTGGAGGAGTAGGCGATAATGATTATGTTTTTGCATTTCATCATATAGTGCTTCCTATAGGTAACTGTCAGTTATGGTGAATTCTTTGCCTCTTGACACATGAATAGCACAGTTATGTACCTTTTCTACTAGTACTGGGTGTTAGCGCTGAGCTTTTTTACAGTCATGACTGTTTTGCTGAAGTAGGGTTCTTGAATTTATTCATTACTTTTGCTTATAGTGCATTTTGAAAGCATGTAAGAACATACACAACTTTTGAATTAAATTATTAGCTTTTTGCTTAATCAATCGAGAGAATTAACTATTTTGCAGATTAGGTGATTAAATAATTAGAGAAACAAGTTAACCAACAATCCTCTCATATGATAAAGTGAGAGGCGTGTCAATAAATAAATAAATGCAATTCTTATTCTTTTAAAAGAAAGAGGATTTTAAAAACTCAATTTCCGGAATGGACAAGAGGCGTGCAACTTTTTTTTCACACTGAATAGAAGTTTGTGAGACAATTCAATATGTAAAAAGCCAGTCTGGCAAAGCAAATTTCAATTTTCGTAATGTACAAACAGATGTAGAATAGAGATAACCTAAGAGACTAGAAAGGTAACTACTTACTGTTGTATAGTTAGTAAACGATAGGGAAGGCATCTGAGTAACTCTGGCTGATTTTTACCCAAAAAAATTTAAAATATTTAGCAAAATACCTTTACTTGGTTGATATCACCTTCTCTTTAAACCCAAAAGGAACTTGTTAAGAGACATGTGAATAGGACATTTTACTTTAATAGATTGCTAATTGAGGAAGCTTTTTGATATGTAGCGAAACACTTGGGTCCTTTTCGGAGACACAACAAAATTTCTAATGGCTGGTGGCAGCAAATGTTTACTTCAAAATACTGGTGGAATGCTGACTCTCGTTCTTAAAATAGTTGGGGGGTCCTCTAGGGATATCAGCTAGTACTTCACTCTCAGTATAGCTTCCCCCATCCAATTGCCAGACACAACCAAACCAAAATATTAGTTGACGACCTTCTTTCTTGCATGTCTGCCTCTGAATGGAGAGGAAAATGTGCATTATTTACCAGTCATTTATTATGCAAACTACAATTGTTTTATTTAAATGGTTGATATAATTTATTGTAGCTTAGTTGCTTATGTTGGGTACATATCGGTGTATTTTCTATTTAGGTGTGGTGGTAAGTATTCATGACTAAGATGATGACATTAATTTTATTTCAATGCATAAGCTAGGGTTCCTTGTAGTAATTGGGTAAATATAGAAGGGCGTGAATCTGGATAATGAATCATGAAATTATGAAAATGCATGAATGGTTGCTAAAGCATTATGTATGAAGCGTTGCTAAGGTAATGTTACTCTCCTTTCGTTTATTGTTTGATGAATGAAATGGGACATCTTTTCCAAGCAAGATAGTGTTACTTTTAGAGAGAGGGAGAGAGAACAGCTCTGTTCGTGAACCCTATGAAAATGAGGGAATGGGTTATGAGAGATTACCTTCATCTCAAATTCTCTCATCATTTCCACACTCTTCCGTTAGGTGTCTATGGAGATTTGTTAGTTTTCATGAAGGAAAAGGATCCGCATCTGGGAGCTTTTTTCTACTATTTTGTGTATTGTCTCGGGACAGAAGATGAGAGACAGCCAGTTTAGATCTTTGAGATATGCTTGCACTTAGTGTGGAGAGTGGCTGAAGGTTTTGCCCCCAAGGAATCTTGATGCAATTAATGCACTGTGATAGACTTAAGATTTGGTGTGCAATAATATTGCTAACTCAGTCTTCAGTAAAATTTCTGTTCGTTGGTGTACATGCATTTGTTAAGATTTATTTCACCCTAAATTACCAATAGTGACTGAAGGTTTTAAATTTACCGCATATGGGGTAGATTGGATTCGATTGCATTCTAACATCTTATTTCATATCCTAAGTAAGATTATAGAGCATTAATTATACAGATTTCAAAAGCATCTATCTTGAGAATGCTCAGACACATTTAATATGCTGTTAGGGTTGCGGGTAAGTATGCTGTGGTAGTGACCATTCACTTGTAAATGCTGAAAATGACTGGTTTGAGCAAACTTATTATAATGAAGAATATTCTTAATTAAATGCAATGGCTTCTAATTTTAGAATTCTTATTGAACAAGCCATTTGAAGGGGAGGAATAGATCACACGAATCCTTTTGTAGGCTGTGTCCTGTCTTGTCAACTGATTGTTTGATTCCTGGTTCTTGTGAAGCCTAATTCTATGGTTTAACTTCACAGTACCGCACTAAGTTTGAGTTCTTGTTAGTTTAGCAGCCAAATAATTTGCTTGAATTGTGAACACGTTCTCCACTTATTGCAGCTTCTGCATTTGCTCCTGATTTCACCATCATATCAGCTGGATTTGATGCTGCAAGGGGCGATCCCCTAGGGTGCTGTGATGTAAGTATTCGTTCTGGTTAGATTTGAGTTAACACTCTAAAATAGGTAAAGAAGCCACATGGTTGCTCATACTAGCAGCATGGAAATATTTTTAATAGTTAACGCACCTTCAAAATGTTATATGAGAATGTTTTTGCCTTCATTCTGTACTCTATTATTTTGATGATCAAGAACTCTTCAATTCTATGGATGATCGCATTTTAGAAGTTAAAAGTCGTCTTGTAGAGGACTTTGATCCTTTGGCTTTTTCTCCCACTTTTATGGGGTAAAAGGATAAAATTTCTTGCTGTTTAGTGATTCATGTCACATGAATCGATGTTGTAGGTTACTCCAGCTGGCTATGCACAAATGACACACATGTTGAGTGCTCTTTCTGGTGGGAAGTTGCTTGTTATTCTAGAGGGAGGGTATGTGTTCTATTTTGATCCTTAAATATGATCTCTCCCTTTTGTATGGTTGATGTTCTAGTCTGGTAATCTCAGTTATACTTCATAATGATTTGCAGTTACAATCTTCGTTCGATCTCCTCTTCTGCTGTGGCAGTTATTAAGGTAAATGTGTTTTCCATCAGCCCAATGTGTACTTGCATGTCAGTTTGTGATGTGGCTTGCACTTATGAAGTTGTGCTTGGGTTTTACATTTGTGTAATGTTAGTTGATGTTGTATGCATAATCAGATCATGGTTGTGTTACTCCAGTGTGTAATCTCCCCTCTAGCTTCAGGGAGCTTATGATTACCATAACATAAGCTGTTGCGTCCTTTTGATGTGAATTTTTATTAATCTGAGTTCTCTGTTGAAAAAAAAAGGTGTTACTGGGTGACTATCCTATATCTGAAATTGCGGATGTGGTTCCCTCGAAAGCTGGCCTGCGTACTGTGTTGGAAGTTCTGAAGATTCAGAGGAGCTACTGGCCTAGTCTTGAACCCATTTTTTGGGAATTGCAGTCACAATGGGGAATGTTTCTTGTCGATAACAGAAGTAATGAGCATCTCTCTCTCCATGTCTCTCTCTCTCTCTCTCTCTCTCTCTCATGCACGCACACTGCTCATGCTTGCTTAGAGTTATATTTCACAATTTGATATTTTCTTGGTGAGATGGTTATGATTCCTAGAAAAACATTTAGATAATAGAGTGGGGAATTTCTGTCCTCAGTTGGTAGGTCATAAATCAAATCAATTTTGTATTTCTACTTTCCCTGAAGTAAGTGAGATTATGCTTTGGACTTGTCGCAGTCTGTCAATATGCACATGCAGGAAGAATCCCAATAGGAATAATCAAACCTTCATTTTGTAGATATTTTAGCATTTTGGAAGTAAAGGCTTTTGGACAACAGATGTTGTCAAATTAAATGATTCTTTCTCAGTGTAGATCATGCTCGAAGCCCTAAAACTGCTTTGAACACTTCCATTGCATAAACTGCAGGAAAACAGATCAGAAAGAGACGACGGGTGTTGGCGCCGATATGGTGGAAATGGGGTCGGAAAAGCGTGTTGTATCATCTCCTAAACGGTCATCTTCATATGAAAACGAAGCGGTGAATGTCTAGGCTCTGGTCCGTGTACTCTTCCTTTGTGCAACTTTGTATACCATCGGCTGCAGTCCTCTTTTATCCGTGGAAGAGACTCTCATGGTGATTTTAACAACCATTTTCACATTGTAAATCTAGGTTAACTATTGTTAGAGTAGAGCTCCTTCTGATCTAGTATTTAAGAGAGAGGAACGGTTGGCGGCCTTCATTTTATGTTTAAATGCTTAAAATGTTGATATTTGCAACTTTCTGGGGAGATTGCTTTTGCATTAAGCTCGGATTGGATCGAGAAGCATGCTGATTTTGTTGGGTCAAGTCAGATAGATGCATGTGATTATGTGTGATTAGCGTATATCAGGTCAGACACAGTACTCTTGAGCTTTGTGGGCACTGTTCTTCCCTGATTCAGAGGTAACTCCTCAAGGTCAGGGAAAATGTTTATGATTTCACCGAGTTAATTACCGTCTTTTCGACCTGTTACAAACTTTACTGGTTGAGAAGATGATCTTGCTGCCAAGTGCGATTGGTCTTCTCATTCGCTACTTGTGGATGCGATTCTGTTTTAGGTTTGTTTCTACTGCTCTTCCAAATCGCATGAGGCTTGTGTAGAGCTTTAGAGAATATGGGTGGAGTCTAATCTCAAGTTTTTCCTGGTATTCTGGAGATGAAGTTTAGGCACCTTTTTTGGTGTTCCTCTTACTATGAGAAAATATTCAGTGATTTGTAAGTGTCACGTCAAATTGTGGCAATTGATATGTTTTTAAGTCATGTCCAATAATTGATTGATATGTGTTTGTTGTGTTGGACTCAAAAAAAACATACCATTTCTCTTCCTTCCTCCACCCACTTTTGTTCTACTTCTTTAGACCTGGCCGCCATCCATGGCCATTGGCACCGTGTTCTACCTATCCATGTCTGTTGGCATTGAGCAAGCTGTCATCGCTCATGGCTATGGCCCTAATCAAGAGCTCGCAGCCGAGTTCTAGATCTGGAGCCATGGCCATAGCCGCGAGCACACTGCTCTAGATCTGATAGTTTGGCTGAGCCAAAAACAAGGAAAATGAATCATACCTGACGGAGATGGGCTCGGGAAAGGTTCGGCCGTGAGCACAAATCGTGCAGTTTTTCTTTGTTTTTGTTTTCTCCGAGCATGTGCAAGGAAAATTCGCCCAGATTTTGCCGTACTGGTTTGTCCATGACCGCGATGGGACTCCCGGTTCTACAACCATGGCTCCAGCTGTAGCTGCTGGTAGGTCCATGCCTACGAGCGACGTCGGTCAAGTTCAGATATGCAACTTCGTCCCCTGAATGCTGACTGCAGATATGACGAAGGGGGTCGGACGCCCGATGGTGGTCGTCTTAGATGCAGCACCGGCGACTCCGCTAGTGATGACGGCGGAGGAGGAAGGCGGCTGGCTTGAACCAAATGGACGAGTGTGGATGGAAGAGAGGAAAAGTGAGGTGGGTGGATATGTTTTTTTTTTGTTGATTTAAATCCACATCAATACATACCTGTCAATCTGTGATTGACTCAGTGAAAAAAATATGGGTCATATCAAGATGTCGTGCTCGCAAACCACTAAATATTTTCCCCGTAAATTACACAAATTGCAGAGGAACTCGGGGACATTTGATCGCTGCAATGAGCATTAGGTGCAAAACCTTCACTCGAGTGGAAGTGGAAACCTCACGACTTTACTAAGAGTTAACCAAACTTGTTGAGCCCTAGATTAGGCAAAGTTTAGCATTGTTGGTCCTGGGGCCACAGCTAGGTCTGGAGAAGAGGCCCAATTATTTGCTTGAGTGAGCCAGTTGGGCCACCCCAGGCCCAGTTTAGCGCGCCAGGTACGAAGTTGGCCACCACCCATTTATGTCAAAAATTGCCCATCAAGCCATGAAAGCTCACGGCCCAATTAGGCGGCACAGGCCCAATGTGGCCCTGCAGGCCCAGTAAGGCCTACATGGCTTATCAGGCTCAGTGAGGACAACATGGCAATCAGGCCCATCATCCCTTTTAGGCCCAATAGGCCCCAATGTCATCTATCAGATCGGTTTAGGCTTTCCGGGCCCAATATGGCCCATCACGCCAGACCGCCATGGCCCATCAGTCCCATGAGACCCAACACGGCCTATTTATGCCCATGAGGCCCTACATTGCCTATTTATACCCATTGGACCAACCCAGAACATCAGGACCAAGCCCAATGTAAGATTGAATTAAGCCCGGTCCAGACCCAAAACCTATCAAAATCTATCCAAATGATTAGATCTACCCGGCCACTGAAAATGCCAGGCCGGGTCCACGATTAGATCTGCTTAATTCATATATAACCCTTTCCCAAACACGGGTTCTCACAACTCAAGCTCGATACCAAGAAACCATCTATGAAAAAATACATTCATGACAACTGGAGAGTAAGGGTTTGCATAAGAACATTTTATTCCATTAAGGGAAAGATTTTCTACTCGAAATATTTTTTTTTGTTTATATTCCCGAGAACAATTTTCGAATATTTGAAAGCGTTTGGTAACTGAAATTTTTTTTTGTTCCGGGAACAGAAATGCGTTTGGTAAAAATTTTCAATCTTTTGATTCTTTTATTTTATTTTTTATTTTTTCCTTTTTTTTTTCCTCCTTGTTGGCCATCGCTGGAGCCTCGCCCGACCACCGACGAGGCTCGAGCCTCACCCAAGCGACGCGAGGCCGATGGTGGCGCGAGGCCAAGAGCCTCACCCAGATCTGCAAAGCCGAGCCTCGCCAATGGTCGGGCAAGGCTCGCCCCCCCAGATTTGGGTGAGGCGAGGCTCGCCGGTGGCGGCCGGGCGAGGTGGCGACCTTCGCCCAACAACTCGCGGCGGCGGCGATGGGGCGGACTAAGGGGTGGGAGGAAGGAAGAGGAAGAGGAAGAAGAAGAAGAAAAGGAAAGAGAAAGAAAAAGAAAAAAAAAGAAAAAAAAACGGTTCTTAAAATTATAAGAAAAGCAAATTTTTCTTGTTTTAATTTCTACTTCAAATTTGTTCCGGGAAAAAAAAAAAATTTACTAAACGCATTTCTGTTCCTAAGAACAAAAAATCTACTCCCGGAAACAAAAGAACAGAAACAACTATTCCCGGAAGCGTTACCATGCAAACCCTAAAACGCATTTGCTTCTGCTAGCCCTAGTGAAGAAACAGTCACCTAATCTTTGACTACCTTCGAATGATGACCAAAATGACAAGCTCATAAGCAAAACATGCCCGTTAACTACTCTCTTTTAAGTCTCCTCATGTTTATGGCTACACAGGATGTTAGTGATCCACACCAACTCTACATGCTGGTGCAGGGGCTTACATCTGCTATGTGGAGACTTTTCGCTAACACACCATCTTCGATGATTTCTCAGAGAACCAATCTTAGAGCAAAAGGAACACAATGCTGAGACAGTAGTTTGGCCCAAGAAGAGAGGCTCATGAGAAATTAGAACCAAAAAGCGAAATTCCAAATAATTGATCCAATATGAACTCCATTCCAGTGTCCAATTGATAAGACCAACCATTTTGAAGGATTTTCCATCCGAGAAGTTCTTAATTTTCCTTTTGTCCTTTTGGTTCTGTCAAAAGGGCATCTAAAGATACCAAGAAAGCTTTCACGAAGGGATGATAGAGCAAAGCTGTTCTGCAACTCCGCTGTGGTACAGCAGAAAAAGAGTCAAAACAATCTGAGTCAGTTTCACAAGCAACAGCGATAAGAAAAAGTAACATAGTTGCATTTAGTCTCACCTCAATACAGACATATCAAGCCATCCCAAATTGATTGACAGAACAGGTACGAGATAACAGTGGAATCATCTGTCACTGGCATTGTCAGAACCTTCCTATGACACCGAATAACTCTGACCTGTACAAACAGGTGAGCAGGCAGATCTATCACTTTAATCAACCTAAGATACGAGAAGACTTGCAGTTTGTGGATTCATAAGTAGAAGTTCCTGCATATCCTTGGGAAGCACATTGAAGATTGTCTGCAAATCTCCCTTCAGTTTCTCACAAGTTGCTTCGGTGTCTGCACTTCCCTCCTGGACATTTGGCCAAGTAAAACCATTGTTACACTCAGTTCGCCCAATCCTCAATTTTAAAGAAATCGTGTAATTATAAGCACCCGTGAATAAAGTGTGAGAGAACAGATTCCTCATCTTTACCTCAGAAGAACCATTAGCATAAAAGTTCTACAGTCAGCTTGTTTTTACTTGTGGGAAGCAACCAAAAAGATTGCTACTTTTTTTTTTTTTTGGTGACCGAGGAATCGGTGGAGCTCACCCTTCGGGAGAGCACACGACCCTCCAGTGCCCGGTGGCACTGTCGGGCCTCGCCACAAGCCGCTATTTAGACGCAAACCTCGGGGGAGGCTAGCCCAGGACCCCCTCTTACAACACTTTAGCAACGAGAGGGTTTGAACTCTCGACCTCGGCGATAAGGGAGAGAACACACACCAACTGCGCTGCCTGTGGTTGGGTCAAAAAATTGCTATTCATATGACTAAAATAAAACAATGATATTGGGTGACCTAAAAAGGTTTTGGCTGTTTACTTGACAGTTTATAGCTTTATGATATGACATTTTGGACTATAGAAATGGCTGAGTTGTACTTTTCTGGCTTCCTACAGAAAAGAGAGAAACAAATTCTACAAGACTCAAAATGTTATGTCCCAACATAAATTTGCCTATACTTTTTAATCCAACTAACACAAAAGTAAATTCCCTACCATTTGATTTTAAACATCAGACCAATGGCAGACCCAGGGGGCTGGAAGTGGCTGCTGCCCTCCACCACCTCTCAAATTTCCTGTCAATTATCCTTGTGAAAATTTTGTGTACTTTTATCAAAAATATTTTAAAATTACTTTCATCTGGCCCCCTCAAATTACCTGGGTTCCCAACCCGCATTAATCTGTCAGTTGCCAATATATAAATATCTCGCAGGGATTGCACATGGAAGAAAGAACTGTTCCCACCAATTTGAATTAAATGTCCACTTTCCACTCCATCTGTAAACCTAAACCCACCTGCTATGCAGGGCTTCCCTAATAGCTTTTCTTTCCCAAACACTTGGCCTATTGACTGGAGAGATTATGTTATGTCCTTTTTTATATGAGAACATTAATCAAATTCCTAAATCAAATGTGGAAATCCTATAATTTTCATTGTATCAAAAATCAGGACTGGGAAGGGATCATCATCAACTCTATGTGTGGGAAGTCCTAAGTTCATCATAATTCTGGCTGATGTTTCAGGAGCTTAAGTCAAATATTATACAATTGTAAAGTTTACCATTTTCTTAATCACTAATCCCCATATATGTATTAAAAAATTTATTTTGTTTAAAAGCTCAAGTATGTTAATCCTTGGCAAGTTACTTGGTTTAATTTATCTTCACTATCATTTATGCTTCACTCTACTTAAATTACTTCAAATCATAGAGACAGGATAGGGCTGGTTTATCATGAAGTTGCAGCTAGGATGATGGTTTCTAACTAATACTATTCCTACTGTTCTAGATGGTACACCATTCCATAAACCTGTCTACTTTTCACTCACTAAATATTTACCTTCTAGAGTTGCTATGAATGGGAAATTAAATTAAAACTAGATTCAGAATATATTGTGAACATGTAATATCTAAAAGGTAGCTACAGATGATGTAGTTCACCCAAAACATGGTTCATCAAGAGAAAGTCACATTTGACTTTGTAAAATATGGAGAATAGGACCAAACCTTTCCTGCTAAAGTTTCATGATATCAATACATAATAAGTTATATGCGCAGTCATTCATTCTGTAAATATCTAATCTGGCACACTTATCTTTCTATATAAGTAGATGCTATGTTAAGTAATTATCTATCGAGTTCAAGTAAACTAAAAAAAAAAAAACTTTTGTAGTTTTGTAACAACTTCGAGAAAAGCAACGGATGGCTAGTATTATAAAAAGGGAAAGCATCATGCAGTAACCTAGCAAGAATCACTTTTCATGTCCATAAAATTAATTTCCAAGAGCCATTGGATGTCAAGAAAAACCTTAGCAGATAATCTACAGTATGCTGACATCATCCCGTCTCTTGAACCCAAAGAAGATTTCCCCTAGAAATTCAGAGACAATTGCCTGATCCTAAATGCTCATTGTATAGGAACACAAACTAAACCTTGATCAATCATCCTTAAGTTGAATTTCACATTAAAATTCGGTTGAGTGATCCACAATGGATGGGAGCTTTGCTACTGCCAACATGTCATATATATCTCTATGATGGCTGAAAAAGCAGTGTGTGAATTCCATTATAAGTTACTTGGCCCTCCAGCTTGTAGCCAACAAGGTGCATATGGAGGTACACCTGATGGAACTAATTCCTCTCGCATACTATTTCAAAGAAGCTCTGCAAGTAACTTCCACTCAGAACTTGTACCATTTTCTTTCTTGTCAGCCAAAAGGTATATATGCAGGCGCACTGCAGATCAAGGTATCTTCATTAAATACAATAGCAGCCCTGTCCCTAGCTGTCATATACAAGCATTGCTAGCAATCCATGTTCACATGAGCCTATTAAGATACTTTTAAATCTAAAGAAGGGCAACAAAAGATGAGAAACAAATAAAATGACGTCTCTAAAAGCAGGAAATACCATAGGTTATGTAAATTACACAGGTGCATTTTCTTCATTCAATCACTCATTCTTGATACCGGTACATAGAATGAGAAATTTAACACAACGAACCTCCGCTTTTTAACACGAGCAAAGGGAAGAAAGAAATCATTAATCATTGCATTATTAAAGTTATTAAAAGCACATAATGGAAAGAGAACTCTACCTGAATTTCACCGTGAAGATGCCTTTCAATAGCATTAAAAGAATCAACGATTTCAATTTCAGTCATTTTAGAGATGAAATGTTGTATGTCGGTCTTCATTCTTGCCTGCCTCCACAGTCTCTGCTGTTCTTGCTCAGCCACGGCACGCCTTCGCTGAAACCATGGCAAAAAGTTGGGTCCTCTCAAAAAGCGCCTGTATCAAAAGAAACTTGAGCATGTTTCTCCTTTTCTTTTTCCCTTTTTCAGCTAAGTGGAACCGAGCATCTATACATTCAAAATGCAGACCATTGAACCATGCTCACAAAAAGAAAAGGTCAGATTGACTTACCTGTAAAGATCGAGCCAATTAGATTTCATTCTCTTCATTAAGAACTTCCCTGGTCCTCGAGCTGATAAATTTCCTAGAAACTCATCAATGCTGAATGGGGGAAGAGGAGGAGGATCAACAAAGGGAGAAGTTCCTTCCGATGGTGTGGTAGCTTTGAAATATGGACCAAAAGGAGCTAAAAAATTAGTGGTAAGCTCCAAGAAATGCCTGCGCAATATCTCGTTGTTAACGACTGACATTGACTCCTCAACCCGGGGAGACAACCCTGCATCAATTAATCTATTCAAAATAGAAGTGTCAGGCTTGGTTATTGCAGAGTAAGTGCTCCAGATAGCTTCCTTGTGCTCAGTCATCAGACAAAGAGGACCCTCTCTTCTCAATTTTACAGCATTTAACAAACTGGAAGGAGAAAACTTCTTCAGAGAAAGTTGCTGTAGACCAAATCCATCCGGTCTCCCAGGAATTTTGCCAGTAGACCTACTTGCAAAGGGAAGGCGATTTGAATTAGGAGCTGGACTTCCTACCGACACAATATGCGGAATATTCCGCAGAGCTTTCAGGAAAAAAAGATTTGTCACACCCAAAACCATCGGAGGAAAAGTGTCACCTTCCTGCAGACTGTTCAAATGGGCGAACTCTGGGTCGTGGATGGTAAAATAAGGCCTGAAATCAACACTACAGAGGAGCGGCGCAACTAGACTAACAAGACCAGCAACAGCCTCGCAACATTGAGGAGGAGTTGGTGCTATTATAAGAATGGGTTCACCAATCAGTAGCAACTCCCACAGTACCCAAAGCTGCAGGAGGATTCCCCTAAATACTCCAAAAATATCTGAATCATGAAAAAGACCCTGTGGCACAGACTGGTTCGTTGGCAGAAGAGGAGCCATCGAAGATGCAGACTCTTCAAATGCTGCCCCTTCCAAAGGTAAACAATGAGCAGGCGGTATGTTAACCTTTAGAGCAGCATTTCCTATAGGGAGCTCCATGAGTCTTCCTGGTGCCGGAGAAGGCCAGAGAGAAACAAAAGCAGCAATATGCTCAAGAGCTTTATTTCCAACATCAAAATACAAAGGACCCATAATTTGCAACAGAGGTCTGAATACACTAGAAAAGGGGTTCTGTGACAAAATCACAACAGATTTCTGTTCTCCACCTCTCTTTAACCTCTCATCGTGTCTTTGTCTGTTAAAAACATAACCATACATGTAGCTAAAATTCGTCCTGTTACTGTTCGGCACCCTGGGTACTCCTTCCTTCCTGGACTGTGCAGACGACTCCCTCTCATCAGCTTCAGTTATCTCAGACGAAGATACATTACTCGATTTACGCTTCTTTTGCCTCCTGAACCGGAAGAAGAACATGCAATCGTGAATGCTAGAGCGGTTCTGGTGCTGAGACACGGAATCCGGGAACGACTTATAAGCGATCTCGAGCTCCTCATCCTGCGTGAGACAACCGGGCGGGTAACACTCCTCGATGAGCTGGCCTTGCTCAAGATCGAACCTGATAACGCAGAAGGCGACTACCCATTGCTGCAACGACTCCGGATCGAGCTTTGGACTGAGTTCGGACTTCACAGAAAAGGAAGGCGACCGACTCATTTCCGGATTATCTCAATGCTGCTACTCACACGCGATAGCAGGCAAATCACCATCATCCTCGCCCACCATTTCCACTACCCAGAAGAACCCCACAGCTCCACAAGACGATGTAAAAAGGCACGGAAATCAAACACTACTACAGATTCCAGATTCCGGAGCTACCGACCCTACCCGTAAAAGGTACCGACTCTTGAACTAACCACCACGCTCGACGAAAAACAAGTACCCAACTTTGTAAAACGACATTGGGATCCAAAACCTAGAAACGAGCAAACCGGAACGAACCGCACGGACACGCGATTCCAATCCGGCGGAACGACGTGAATTCCAGATGCGAGGACCTGAATCGATCGAGCCGGCGACCAGTCCGGCGCAGATCGCCGGAAACGGGAAATGGGTTTTCCCCGGGGATGGGGCCGCCGGGCTTGCGGAAATGGACTGGAGCGCCGCCGGAAACGGAAAGCGGCTCGGGACCGGATCAGGGCATTAAGGTGGTCGGAATCGGAATTCGAGATTCGACGGCGAGAGAGGATCGAATGTCTTTTTCGATCTCTGCGTCGGATTTTCGTGACGTGAGGGGAGAAAGTAACAAAGAGAGAAAAAAGGGAGATTTGAAACTTTGTGTCGCCCTCTCCCAACTTCCCTGTCTGCGCGGTAAGTAACAATAATAATGAAATCCGGTCGAATCCGGTCATGGATTTTCCCCCCTATTTTAATTCAATTCGCGAAAATTAAATAATTATAAAAAATAAATCAATAAAAATTATTTTATCATTTTTATGTCAATACATTAAAATAAATGTATTAAAAGTCCTAAAATTTATCACTTCAAAGAGAATGATCAAATTCTAAATCTTATCATAAAAACATAATTAAATCATGACTTTTAGAGTACATTTTTCGATTGTCAAGTTTGATGATATTAATGAAAGAACTTTTTCTTTTTTCTTTTTATGTTCTTTATACTGCAAAAAATTAAATCATGTGACAAGGTGTGTGCATACACAATGAAAAGAACCCAAATGGATGGGAAGGACAACGGCCAGTGTGCTTGGTCAGCAGCCAATTTCGAGCCCAGTAAAATATACCTGAGACATTACCTACCGTAAGACATCATCAACATTATAAATTATTATGACAGTCAACAGTTCATTTGGATTAGTACAGTGGGCCCGCAATCAAAGCACATGGTCATGGTAAGGTTTAAGATAAAGACATTAATTATTGAGTCCCATTTGACACAGTAATCCCGCATGCAATGCAATCGAAGGAACGGCCAAAAGATAACCCATGAAAAAAAAAGCCTTGGCTTCATATAACCGTTCCACAAAATAATTTGCACCAGGAAAACCCAAATTAGAAATGGAGAATGCTGCTTCAAGGAAGGAGAAAAACTGTAGACCCGAGGTCCTGGCAATCTGACCTTCGGGTCCACATGACTCGCCCATTGAGATTCATCAGAAGCAAGCAACATATCAGTAGAAATAACGGGTCTTGCCAATAATTTTACATTCAATCCCTCAGTCGATTACTTACATGAGAGAGAGAGGGAGGGAGGGAGAGCTACATACAGCAAAGAGGAAGTACCATATGCATATAAACACACAGGAGAGGCCCACGGAAGTACCACAGCCACCAAAAATGGTAGGGCATTACCTAAGCTCGAGATTTGCGTTGCATCTTCAGGCAGAAGCAATAACCCAGTACCTATGATCTCACCCTGAGCGGGCTTATTGCACATCGCTCAGAAAAAGGAGCTTCGCCAAAACACTACAGCAAAATGCCACCTAGAAGAATTGTTGAAGCCAGCGACAGTCTTTCGCATCTTTCTCCAACTCACCCCTCAATTTGCCTACTTGCAGCAGAGCCTGCTTCAGGTCCATGGTCTCTACTGGAAGATCAGAGAATTCCTTCAAGAACCGATGAGCCCGAGCAGCACCTTTAGACATGTCATCAAGATCAGAGTCTCTCTTTCGTTTCAGTCCCTCCTGTTAATCATAGTAAGCTCAAGGATTAAGAATTTTGAGCATAACAGTATTACTTCCTCACCAGTCACTCAAGTCCCATAAACACTCGCAGAAGAATCCTTTTAAGACAGCGTTAACTGCTAAGGAGCTACAGATACTTGCTGCCCACCAATTTATGAAAACAATGAAAGAGATAAATACATCAATTTCTATAAGCAGATCTTAAGAGCAATGTATGGCATATCTCATACTTAGTAGTCTACTGATTGACATGTCCCAGTTCTCTCTTCACAGCTACTTTTATAATATATATTTCGCACCCCAAGGCTTTAAAGAACCTACACTTCACAACTTTTGGAGTCTTAAAAACTATAGAATATGAAGGGTTGTAAGAGATAGATTTCTTTTTTGAAACCTCACGGAGCTAAGTGAATTTTGAAAATAAAGGGCGCAAAATATGAGTCTTAATGATACGATTTACAAAGTGCAACAGGAGTGGAAAGTCTGAGGATGGTTTTTGTAATATTCCTTGAAATATTAATATAAGTCAGTATGAGCCTTTACGTGAAAATGGATGAATCTAGACATTCTTTCCACATAAAGACTACTGCATCTGCAATAGAGGACATAATTCTCTTCTCAAAACTCCTGCAAGACTAGCAAAGGAGTACCTTTTCTCCAGGGTTATTTAAAATGACCGCAGCAGGTGAGAAATCCTCTAATTCCGCAGCCTTCTCTCTTGCGAGTGCAACAACACTTTCAGGAAAATTTGCAAACTCAGCAACATGAATACCAAAACTTTGATCACAGGCCCCTGGCTCAACCTGGAATAAGTTATCAAATGAGGCATACTTGTGGAGATAATTCAGTTAAAAAGTAAACAGGAGTTTAAATCAACCCTCCAAAGTGAAAATTGCCACAAAATCAGGAAATTGATCAAATGGACATGACAACACATTAACAGACATACATAATTCGTTATTGGATGACCAGTACAGAACACTGCCCTGTAGGAATACCAACTAATTCATTCATACAGCAAACAGCAAATCCACTAAAACGTGTCAACAGCAGGACACAGACAACATGATGAACATGATAGAACATCTGAAAAGCCATAATAACAGCAGCAATACATAGTTGATCTATTATCTCAAGTAACTCAATTATGTGAAAAATAAATCTATTGACAATGCCCTACCTTGTACAGCATGGTCAGCTTGCGACTTAATGAGTCAATGTGTGCACTGACATGGTAATTTGCAACCCCAACAACTTGCTTCATGTTAGTTTCATGAACATTGTTTTCATTGGCTAAGGCAGTCAGTTCATGGAAATGGGTTGCAAACAAAGTTGGCGCTTTGATAACCTCAACAAGGTACTCACAGATGGCCCATGCTAAACCTGAACAGGATGGAAGGAAATATAACAAGGTTAATGTATCATTCAGAAAGCAACATTGTAGCAGATACAGAAGTCACAGGCATGTCTTCGTCTCTATGCACAAATGGAAGTGTCACTCTAGACGCCTATCCTCCAGACCTCCCAGGGGAAAAACTCACACTAGGAAGCTACCAGACACCAAGAGCACGTGTCCACCCACAATATGTGATAAATAAGAAGATTATAATCTGTGATAGATATGCAGATTGTCAGTAGTTATGGTCCTCCGCTATTCAGATCATCCATCAGATGTAGACACAAAAAATCATTTATATTAATTTCAATGCAATAATTTTGCTTCTTCCATTATGAATTTACTGCTACCAGAATGCAGACGAGTGCTATGGATGTATCCAACAAATGCTCTTTCTGTTGTGGACTTCCTTTACACATCTCATTTCCATGATTTACTAATGAATTTGTTCTATCCTAATTTCATTAGATACTTTACGCATTTGTGATTTCTCACTCCAATCTTCTAAAACTAATTTAACTCAAACAACTAAATGTTCAACAATTAACCAACATTCTACTAAACATATCTTGGCAAATCACTTGCCAACATGACAGCCTGCAGAAAAGTAATTTGTTGGTGGAATTTAACTTCTAGGTGAAATTTCCAGAAAATTATAAAAATTACAAACTTTAACAAGCAAATATAATATTTGGTCATTGTTTACTGCAAAGAGATAGAAGGAATCGATTCCAGAGCATTGAGCTGTGACAAGTTTGACAGGACATCTTGTATAATGAACAGAAATCAAACATAAGTATCATCACCCATTTCCTCTTTCTGGGGGCAGTAAATTTATCTTACAGTGATCTTTATTAAAAAAAAAAAAAAATTTATGCCACAGCTACTCTTGAGGGCAGGCACACATTTTTTGTTCTAACCCATGCTCAATGCAGGCTAGATTTATTGGTTCCAGAGAGATTCACTCTCTGACCAAAAGCAAAAAAGACTTACAATCTGGTATACTTGCTGAATAGATTCTCTCTTGTTTTATCACTATGTTTATGTGGCATGACGTTTGCTGTGCAGGCAGTGCATAAGGCTGATATACAGTCAAGCATTCATATCTCATCATCCACAATTTAAGAGAAGAATCTCATACTTAATGTGCAATATCTTAAAGGTCCTAAGTCCTAACTGCAGCAATCTAGATCTTTACAGTTCACAATTACTGAATACACAAGTATGAACTTCATTTGCATAAACAAAGAAGTAGAATGTGTGTGTGTGTGTGTGTGTTGAACACAGAGAGAGAGAGAGAGGGAGGGAGGGAGGGAGGGAGGGAGGGAAGAATTTATAGAAAAGAACCAACCAAATCCATCGTAAGTTGAAGTCCCACGACCCAACTCGTCAATGATTATCAACGATCTATCGGTAGCTCCTTTCAGGATTGAAGCTGTTTCAAGCATCTCTTGCATAAAGGTGGAAACTCCGCGCAGCTAGACAGATGGAGAAGATAAAAATTTAAGAGTTGCAGGACAAAGTCAACCAATGTAATTTATTTGAAACAGATCAAAAGTTTCAATCAAGTTTAATACCAGAGATCATTGAAGCAGCAAGAACTACACAGCCAAGGAGCAAAGACAGACTACAGTCAGAAAGGCTCGGATACTTGAAAAACAAATTAGACTGATTTTTTTTGCAACTTTAGGTCACTAGTTACACCTTAAGGTCGAATTTACTTACAGTTGACTAACTTTTCTATGTTTCGCTTAACAAAGATAGGACCGCTAACTCTAGCAAAAGCAACTTCAACATTGTGACTCCCAATCTCACTCCCGATCACTCATCTAACTCTGAATTCTAACTCTTTCATTGATTTCTACATAAGAGTACATGAAAATAGAACACTAAGTAGACATATACGTAATTTATACCATGTATGAGCGAGAAAATGAGAGCCCTCTTTCTGTGAAGGATTTCATTCTAGTTCAGGCAGGAGGATGAATTTGATCTGACAATGCAATTAATAATACAAAAATATGTACACTGAAGATAATATGTCACGCTGTTGATGAATGAGACATTTTCACCAATCTCAACTTTGAGTTGGAAGACATGACTATTATCCATTTGGCAAAGCATTTTACTAAAAAATCTATGTATCCAGCATTAAATGGTACACGAACAAACTTAGAGAAAATATTCATAACTCACTTGGCAGTCACCAGCACCCACACGAGCAAAAATGCAGTCTCGAACAGATATGCTAGCCTTGTCGCAGGGAACAAAACAACCAATTTGAGCCATCAGAATGTTCACACCAACCTGCAATTATACAAAATATACGACTGAAAAACCAATGGAGAATAAATAGCAAAATGCAATTCCTATGGTCACGCGACTGAGAAACCTAAAGGTGACTGTTAGGCTTTTCAAGCATTATAGAATAAAATGTCTAAAGAGACTAACTAAAACAGTATTTTTCATTAATCGTTAATGTTCAAAATTAAAAACAAAAGGAAATAAAAGTAGAAGCAAGATTAAATCTCATGAAGACTGATACTCCAGATAACAAACAAAGCAAACAGCTAAAAACAGGTGCATTTACACCACCTGTCTAATAAATGTGGATTTTCCTCCCATGTTAGGTCCAGTGATAATCTGGAACCAACTCTTATCTCTGACCTGCGTACAGAGTAGCAACAAAACTCAGCCACTTCAGTTTCAAGATGACTAGAGAAAGCCAATTTTTTCATGTAATAAAAATACTCACTAGCTTACAATCATTGGGTATAAAATTTACCCAGTCCTGAGCCTCCACACAAGGATGTCTACTTCCTATTAGGACAATATCTCCAACATCCTATAGGAGCCAATCATATAAAACTTCAGTTGAGGATGATACCAGGAATTGAAACATAATGAGTTTGGAAGCGAGAAACAAAAAGCAGCAAATGATAAGTAGTATTACAGATGGAGTGATATCTGGTCTTGTGTATGGAGTTGGGCAACTACAAGCCAGATCAGCAAAGCTAAGGAGAACGTCCATTTCAGAAAGTAATGCAGCCAAAGATTCAAATACCTGCAGAATGACCTTTAGTCCATACATGAACCAGAAAGATCCACCTCATAATAGTGGTTTTTCACATACCTCTGAGAAGGATACCGATGTGTTAACTACTTTGTCAACAATAAATTTCTGACGACTTTTGTACTCTTCAAGAATCTTCTGGTAGCGGTCTCCCAACTTTTTAAGCTTCGTGTTGGTAAACTTCACTCCATCCTTTCGTGTTTCTAGGACAATAAACTGGGTGGAGAGCTTTTTCCTTATCTTTGGCTCCTCCTTCTTGGTAATTCTAAATACATGCCCAAACTGCGTGCCTTTATCTAACTTCAATGCTTTGTCAATTGGAAGATCGAGATCATTGGCAGTTTGTTTATGCAAATTCTGAATCTGCTGTTCAAGTGATGTTAGCTCATCCTTTAGTTCAGCTAATCCAGCATCATAACTAGGAGAGATCATGTATTCCCCATTTTCAAGTTGGTCAAGATCAACAGCAGTTTCAATGAGGCTGATGAACTTATTCAAGTGGTCATCATTAGTCAAAATTTGAAGTGCTTTCACATACTTCTCCTTGATCAGTGAAGAAAATTGACCATCATAGTTCTGCAGGGTACTTTTGATATAGGGAACTCTTGCACTGGACTGCAATGTAAAATGTCATTCGAATTAAATAAAGATCCCTATCGATTTATTGTCAAAAATCAGGCACAAGAGCTTGGAAATGGAAAGTATATGCACAGTCTATAATGAGAACAATGATACACCAAACAACACTATTAAGACAAATATTCAGACTACATGACAAACCACAGATGTAAAATTACCAAGCGCAATATGGCCAAAGTCATCACATTGTAACACATCATCCAGCATAGTCAGTAGAAGATTATAGCAGAGTCGGTTACCAGACAGGCATCTACAGATAGTTTAAGGGGTTGTGAATGAGAAGGAATTACATTCTAACTGCAATTCACAAGAACAAAATGAGGCCCACTGAAAGAGTTAATTTCAGAAATGTATGATATTCCTACCTGATAAAGCTTCACAATATGCTGCAAACCTGCTCTTCTCTTATTAAGATTGTGAACCAATCTCTCAATATCTGAGATCCTCTTAAGATGCTGCCTCAGATCTTGTCGGAGTGCTGTATCATCCACAAACGCTTGCACCAAATCTAGTCTGGTGTTTATCTCACCTACATCCAATAAAGGCTGTTTCAGCCACCTATGCAACAATCGCCTACCCATCCCAGCAGTGCACGTCCTATTCATGAGACCAAACAAACTAAAATTTTTATTTGCGTCGGTTTTGCTTTCCAATACATTCAGAGCCCTCATAGCAGCAGAATCCAGCCTCATATAGCAGTCGAGGCTATACTTTCCAATACTGTAATTTCCATAGTTACTCTCATCTGCAAGTAATTCTGAATAGGATAATAATGCCCCTAGAGAACCAGGAGCATATTCAAAGTTGGCAATAAGATCTCGAACGGGTTGGACAGGACCTTTGACAAGCCTACCGAGATCTTCTACCAAATCCCTTGTCTTAAACTCTGTTTTCTTTCTTTCGGTTACCATCACCCCACATCTAGTCAAAGCATCACGCAAAGCCTTATTTTCATTACTTTTGTTACCCTCCACAGGCAGTAAGCATTCTTTGCAACCAAGGGCAACTAAAGCTGACTCCAAATTAGTGAAGTGGCTATCATCAATAAATTCAGCCAATCCAAGAATCCTGTTGGTCAAATCAACATAACCTAGTCCAACAGTATACCCGGCATCACGAAAGATCGGAACTATAGCCACAACAACTGGGGACTCTTGCATGTCACTGTTGGCAAACAAAACATCTTCAAAACTGCCGATATTTCCAGGACTTCCAGTCTTCACCAATCTCCAATTTGAGCCACTACCTTCATAGACCTCCAAAGTATGGTCTGTTCTCTCCAGAAGTAGATCACGAGCAATTGTTTCAAACATATTTTTACTGACACTTACACTGGAAAGGCCATTGGGTCCATTACCCAATTGCCGCAAGGCTGTAGTTGTATGATAATATGTCTTAGCAATGAAGATAGCATTTTCACCATGAGCAGTGTAGTAATCCTGCATAATTATTTTCACCATGAAATGATGACCAAGACTTAAATCAGTAAGAACAGTATGTATGCTACAAGATGAAATCGGGTCTTTTTACTCAAAGAAAACACTCCAAAACAGCATATTGAAAGAGCCTAGGTATTTAGAGAAAAAGTTGGAAACATACAAAGATTCTTGTTCTAACTCAGCAGCAAAGGATCAAGATAAGTCCATCTTTGTAAAGCGAGATTTCACCACAATGTCACAATCCTAGCTATGACTGCTCATCTAGTCGCGTCAACAACAATGAACCGTTACCAAGAGAAGAGTTTAACAGTTATTACCTTGGTCTCTCTTTCTTTCTCAAAAACCAAACTCGTGACTTATTGCCTAAGAGCTAATTAAAAGGATCTGGAATAACTTATCAAGGACATGGATTGGATACAGATATAAAGTTTAAGTCTTTCAAAGGATACAAGCTTCTCCTTAAGTGATATATGCAACCTAGTTGTGAACTATACACCGCATGGATTAATAAGGCAATTTTTTCAGGTAAAGTGGTCATATGGCGTGATATGCCGCCTTATAGATATCTACAAAGAAGGAACCAGTTTCACACCAACACAAAACAAAGCTGTGGTCATTCAATATCACCCTCTTGGCAAATAACTAAGACATGGACCAACCCGGCGATCGAAGAACCGAACAGCCCTTGCGTCCTGCAACAAAGTAAAAAGAATGATTATGCAACAAAAGACAAAGTTTTTCTACACTTCAGATCGCTTAAAACAGAGAATGAAACCAGAGATTTGCTATTTCGAAGCCCTAGCTGCCCCCCCCGGCCCCTTCAACCTAAAGTGCTAGAAACTTCCCAAATGCCCTAAAAATGCAAGGCCAGAACAGTTGTCATCGACGCAGCTAAACCCGACAACCATACCAACGTCGCCGCATCTTTCACTGAAATGCTTTCCCTAATGCAATGCTTGCCCTTCCCTGACAGATGGGAAAGAACACTTACACTGGGTAGGGCTCTGAAGAAGGCGAGAAACCCTTGAGCTTGCTTGCCATCTATCAAACAAACAAACAAACAAAACAGACCAATCCAACGCCACGGTCACATTCCGACAGGAATCGGCGGAAAATCGAACCGCAGGAACCAACAACGGAAGCTAGGGTTCGCTTTGCTTACCTAATTTGAACTCGGGAAGCTTGTTCTGCTCCTCGAAGGCCTCCTCCACCTCCATTTCGCGCTTCTCGGAGAGAGAGATTCTGCTTGTCAGCCGGTCGCTTGCAGAAGAGAGAGAGAGAGAGAGAGAGGAGAGAGAGTATATGTACTGGCATCGATGGCGGGAAAAGGAGTGGCGCGCATTTTGGCGGTGGCGCGTGGCGCGACGCGCTCTCCATCGGCTTTCTCGCCCCCCGGCCTGGCCCAGTTCCGGGAGATGGGCCTTCGGGCCCAACGGGCCCGTCGTCAATGGGCCGGCAATCCTTCGGGCCGCTGTGCTTCACCGGGCTTCTCTGTGGAGCTTGGTCCGTTATGTATATGTGTGAAAATTTCAATTTAAAGTTTGGCTTACAAAAACAATAATAATGATAATAACGGTAATAATCGGCAAGGATTAACTGGTTGCTTTCGATCCTTACTTTTGAGCACCAACTCCAAGTGGGGTCGGTCGGATGAAAAGATTCGATTCAATGTTAGTGGCCAATTTATGCCTTCCAAAGCACTCAACACATAAGTTCGATTTAGGCTCTCGAGACGGTGACAGGTTATCCTGAGATAAATAAGTATTCAAGGTGCATGCGGAGTTACTTTTGAGATTAAAAGGCTTTTTAAAAAAAAATTAGAGAAATTATTTGTCGACTTGCCTTGAAAGTCGTGATGGACAAAGAAAGCTACGTAGAGAAAATTACAAAAACATAAATTAGATAACTCTACATGCGAGTGATTGCATTTTTTGAAATGTTTTAAGTATTTGGCGTTTAGTAGAAGTCAAAAAACTTACAAAGAGATGATGCAAGATAAGAGACGCATCGTGAAATATTCAATGCTTTTGATTACAGATTAATCGGAAGCAAATTAGATTCGAATTTAACAAGAAAAGGACGAATTTGGATTTTGCAACTCATGGGTTGATACACGAAAGCTGTCACATATGAATAGCGGACAGCCGGTTAAGGTGTCTAGGTTCGTGATTAGAATCAGCAAAAGCCATGTATAAAGAAGATGACATACTTAGGAGTTATGGAGCAGAGATGGCTTATGCGTACCTGGAAATGGAGGGCTCGGCTCCTATTTGTAGATAGACTTATCTTTGAGATGTGGTCACCTCCTATCGGTGAAGCGACCGATCACCTCCTAAACCCAAACATGCTGACTGTCATCAAATTGGGTTAGGTTGGGTCGTGTTAGGTCTGGCAGTTAGACTATTGACATGGTCTAGTCTCTTTATAAGTCTCCGACGTGTTTGCAAAGATCTGTCTTGCTTGAAATCTTTTGCTCCTGGATTGGATCTTACTATTGGGCGATCCTCTTACCTATTAAGGTATACAAGGGAAACACATCGGTTTGCCATTGGTAAGGTCAAACTCAACTTTGTCATAACCATATAGCTTAATACTATAATCTGGATATTAACACAGAATACATATATTAGTAGAAATGAGCGGTTTCAGGTTCTATATAAGTTCTACCTTGAACCTACAACCTACCTGCTAGAACATGTTTTTTTATTACTTTGGAACTTAGAACCTACCTTGTATACCCTATAACCTCGAATCTACTTTATCGCAAGTTTCGGGGTTGGTTTCAAATTCTACTTTAGGTTCTATCTGTATTATTAATTGAACGATTATAATAAATCATCACCTTTAATGATTGTCATTTGTTGCTACAATTCATTGATTATAACTTATATTTAGACATGCAAGATTATGAAATATTAACAAAATAAAAGTTTCAATCATTAAATGGAAGCTTAGACTAGTAATTCCAAATTATACACTCATCATCGGATAATATGAAATACCACAGGATCGTGCGAAAACATAAACCAAGAAAAACACAAAAACTTATTTCAATTTCTAGGTTCCACCTATATAAAACTTAAAACTTATCCGTCGAAACGTGTTCCCTAATTTTTTGAATCTAAAACCTATTATGCATACCTTAAAACCCATAACTAGACAAGTTTCCACTGATCCAGTTCTTTAATTCCAAGTTATACCCTAACCGTGCTCATCCCTATACATGAGCATGCATAGGTTTGCTAGTTGAACTGATAGGAAGTGAAAGTCGAGGTAAGATGAATACTATAAACATGGAATTCGAGATAGATAAATAAATAAAACACAAGCATGTTTATTGCGTTTCTGCCTCTCTCATCATTTCAAAGGTTGAATTATTATTTTTGGTCAAATTTCAATGGTTGAATTAGATTCATAGAATTATGGGGTGAACTCCATCAGTCATGATCGTTCAACGAAGTGGATTTTCATTTTCACAATTGATGCGCTTTGACCAAAACCCCATTAAATCTTCAAAATGACGTATGCTGGGCACGAGCCAAATTTCTGCGCTCCATGTCCACGTCATCACGGCGCGGCTATGACATCAGCATTTTCCGACGTATAACCGATCGATTCATAGTCCTAGCTGATGAGAGCCGAAAATGAAGTAGACATATTCGGGATTGATATCGAAAGATCTTACAATCGTCATCTCCCCATACGACTGATTAGCAGATGCACATATTTACACAGGACGTTTTTCAACAGGCGGACTGATGTGCAAAATGTTCTTGTAGGTAGCCACAACATACGCCGGACCTTGTCCGAAGAAAAAGCGAGTCGGGAATCATCATGATATACTCGCCTGTAGAAGGGAAGGAAAGGAGCAATTTCCTGTTAACACAAGATGATTGTAGGTGAACATCCTTCTACCTTTCTTCTTTTCGTGTCCAGCTCTAAATCCAGGTGAATATCAAAAGACATGCTAGATGCGCTAATCGAGGGGCCGGAAATTTCACACCACAAGTTTGCATTGTCGATTCCATGATTCAATCGTGCTGCATATTTTCGAAGTTGATAGTACTCGTGTCAAGCAAAATCAGCGTCCTTTTCTTAATAGGTTTCCTCGTATCGACATTATGATCGCATTGATCAGACTTCATAAATCACACATGGCTATGACTTATTTTCCAGCTATTTGACAAGCTCTTTCAGATGATGATGCTGCAGCTTCAATTCAATTCTGTCAGATGTTTGAGTTTCAAAAATAAAGAAATAATTCTATAATTTCGCAAATGGGTAAGATTTTAAACTGTTGCTGAATTCACGCACAAACAAGAGATTATCAGATAAGCTGAAATAGCTGCACAGTTTTTGTAGATCATCAGGATCAAATACCCAGTCAACACAAACATCATATGTATGAAGGTGCATCCTTCGTTCACTTGACATAGATCATCGTGGCAATGTACGCAGCCCGCCAGCACGAACAATTTCTCGAGTCTCTGAACTTTCGAACCATTTGCATGGTACATGGTACGCCGTAACCAGAAACAGTACCTCGCCAGACCCAAAGCTCTTCTGCATTCGATGAACTGAAAACCGTTTGAGATGCAGTGCAACAGGACCATCGCACGCTCGTCTGAGCTATAGCAGTGCACAGTGCAGGGTACTTCTCCTTTTAGGCATAGGACTCCTGCCCCGGAGTTGGATGATATAGTTGTTACATTTCGGGTCTTGTTGACCTGGGACCATTAGAGGCATTTCGGTTCACGCTAAAAACATCACAGTAAAAAGATGTGGCCATGTAGTGGTCCACATAACTATTGCTTGATGTCGATAAAAGACCATGAATCTTGCCGCAATTTCTTTTCTTTTCAAGAGGAGAAGAAAAAGGGAGTGGAAGAGAATACGTCAATCTTGACTTAGCACGTTTCTCCTTAAATTTACTTTTAGCTGTACCCATCTTAGAACTTGTCCTCTTCTTGGCACCAGGCTACACCCACAAGAGAACAAAGGAAAGGACATGGTAAGGTCATGAATTGTTGCATTCTTGAGGAAATCATTAATTGATTAAATGGTTCTTGGCAGGCAACAGTACCGTTTGGTGTTTTGTTCTTCAGCAAAATTTAGTGCCGAGACCATTATGTGCCATATCCGTTTGGGCTCTCCTGTCTATCCTCTTGCAGGAAAGAGACTTGCAATTATGCTGGCGGTCGCAAGGAACTGTTCCAATGACCTTGACTCGAGCAGCTGCAGCAGGATGCATGTGCACTCAGATCATCGACGTTGCCCCTAGGATCTAATGAGCAAGCTCGTGAGGTCCACTGAATTGTAGGATTCACATGAACCGGGTGCACACAATTGTGTCTATAACAGCGAAGGAATTTGAAGAAACATTGATCGCGACCGTCTTGCGCATGAGATTCCTCGTTACTAGTCCCCATTTTTGAAAATGGTCTAATCACGCCAAGCATGCAGACCAAATAGTTTTCCAAGTCGAGTTTCTTCTTTTCTATGATGGATATAGGTTGAGCGAGAAGTATCTCCTGAATCATTTTTCTCTAAAGAGAAAAAGCACCGATCGTCTTTGCCCCACCGACACTTTCTTTAGGGGACTAACACACAAGCAAGCAAGCAAGCAGTAATATGGAGGGATATGATTGCTAAACATTGCATTTTCTGATACTTTGCTCCCTTCGAAACTATAGTCCTGCCTTTTTGAAGATATCGACACTGCCATATGCAGAGTTTGTGCTATAGTAGTAGCTAGGCAGCAAACCTGCACAAAGTGAGGTGAGATGGTGAGCATCAGGGCAAAATATGTAATGTGTTGAAATCGTCAAACTATCGCATTTAGATCCTTAAAAGCCAACTTTTGTGCTATCGGTGCGAGCCAACGCATACCACTATGTCTCGCACGAGTAAGGTATCAAGAAACGGATATTTGATTATGCTTTAATCTATAAGATTTGAAATTTGAGATGATATGATCACTTATGTTTCTTAGTCCAATCGGTTCGAGAAAGCGAGCGAGACTATGATAAAATCGGGACACAGACATGGAGGCAAGGAAGCAACTTCCACCAACCCTCGGTCCATCACTGTCCTCCACCGTCGACGAGAGGGATCCATCAGTGTCTTCCATCGTCTCGAAGCCCTCTCAACAAATCCCAAACTCAGTTTCCAGGTTCTGGATAAGATAATGTTTGGTTTGATTTTGAAGGTCATTAGAACCCAACAAAGGCAAATTTGTTCCGCCAATTGATTGGCTTGTGAGTTATCCTCGTGGAAGCATCCACTTTTTTGCGAAAAATCATGTGGGTTTGAATCATCAAATCAAGGGGTCCCTTCTAAAATCATAGTCAACAGAGGGGAAATGGTGATATAATGGAAAAACTTTTTGAGCAATCAAATCAGATTGAAAGCATGGGCTTATAATGCGATGAAACCACCCACCTATGTTTTTCACTCTTTTTCCTTTTCTTCTTTTCTCCCATTGGGATAAGGAGGCACGCCATCTCAGTTTCTCTCTCCCCCTCTCTCTCAAAACACGGCCACGTTGGGCCTTTTCAGATTCCATCAGAAACGACTACTTCAATAATAGCAAACAACACAAAGAAAGAATCATCCCTGCAAATGAGCTGAACAGAGGTTACTTGGCGGCATCCACGGTGCGAAACCTAAGCAAACTCTGGTCATATCATGCAGAGTGGAAAATGTACACCACGTTCTGTGTTGAAAATGAAAAATGAAAAGTTCCAGTTGCTGCTCAGCTTTAGGGTCAAAGCACACATAAAACTTAGCTTCAGACCACTCATCTCCTGTATGGATGATGACAGCCCACATGAATGCTTGGCTGAGATCACCATCCACGAGATATTTTCATTGCCAGCGTGAGGAGATAAATGAATGATTTGAACTTTTATTTTCCCACCTCAACTGTCAAAATTCTACCTATACCATGACTTAAAGTACTAGCTAGCTAGTTTGTGTGTGTGTGTGTGTGTGTGTGTGTGTGTGTGTTTTTTTTCCTTCTTCTGGTGTTGCTTCTTTAATTTTCTTGTTTAGGCTTTAAAGAAAAATCTAGAGAGACCAAATCCTGTGACAGATAGGTATATGTCACTGAGAAAGATTATGTTGCTGATATGAAGGAAAGAATGTGACACAAATCACCCCCGGATGAGAGTCTTTATAAGGTGGTGATGACCGGAGACAATCAGTTGAAGGGTGTATGATGAGAGAAGCGTTCTGATGAGCTCAACCACCATTTTTGCTTTCTTTTGGGGGGGTGGTACAGGGCAGCACCACATGGAAATGAAAGCACTTAAAGGGCAAGACATCTTTTAGGGTTCATATGCATTCACCATCATCACTCCAATGGGGTACATTCAACCCATCTTTTTCATAGTTATCGTCTCCTCTTGATAGCAACCTGAGAACCACCCCAGTTTTCCCCCCCTCATTTCATGTGGTCCTGGGTTATCATGCCAGCCTAAAAAGGTCTGTCTCAGCTAGAGAGAGACAGAGACAGAGACAGAGAGAAGAGAGAGAGAGAGAGAGGGGGGAGTTTCTTTTTGCTTAGTGGCAAGGACGGCATGTATAAATGGCAAGAAAGGAACACCTAAGAAAGGGATGGTAGTAGTCTGCAAAAGAGGGGCTTTGCTTCAATTGTGGGTAGGACTATTGCCATTTCCGAAGACAGACGGGAGATGAGATGAGATGGGCAAATAGTAGTGAAGGCAAGCAGCGATTGGCTAGGGTTTTGTAATGCGTCCCCATAAGTACAAAGACCAGGCAAAGAATCCCCTGCGTTGGAAACTTACACGAGAATACTGATCCATCGTAAGGGTACTCATAGAGTACAAACACGATGGGAAAAGGAGCAAGAAACATCAAAGAAGCATGATTAAGAAACTTGTACCTACGTGATGCCAGTTAATTAAGTGCTCAAAAAGTCTCAAATACCCTCCTCAGATCAAGTACAAACTAGAGAGAGAAAGAGAGAGACACACAGAGAGAGTAAAAGATAAGCACGCATGGAGATAACCCAACAGCATGCTCCATAAGAATTGATAGATGTGAGGGTGGAGGGAGGAGAGAGAGAGTGAAGAAAGTTTCTCTTTTTAGTGAAAGCGACTTGCGTAGACTGTAGTCAAAGAAGAAATGCCTCCCTCGGCAGGTTCAGCCCTTCAAATAATTGTCCTCGTCTTCGGCTAGATTTCGCCACGTGGAGGCTAGGATTGTGGACAGAATTCCGAGCACGCAATTTATTCCAACGCAATGTGAACGGCCTCCGCAATTGCCTGACGAGCCATCATTAAGGATTTCATTAACGAATATCTCCCCCATTAAACATCTCAACAAACAAAGTTTGTCGTTTCTAAGCATATCATCATTCTCGTTAGACCAATTAGATAGGTAAGTCGAATTAAAAATAACTCGATTCAAATGACTAATCTACCTTATTTTGACATATTTTGCTAAAGCACTTTTTTATTTAACCCAATCTAGAAAAATTCATACTCAAACTAAAAAACACAGGTGAGCGAGCATTAGATCAAGAGAGAGCAAAAAGAGAGTTATAGAGGTGCATTAAGTTTAAAAGTAGTAAACTCATTTAACACTTATATTAAACTCATTTATGTCCCTTGAGAATTAGGCCTAAACTTATTTATGATCCATTCACTGAATATAATTAACTCATATTACAGCCCATCAAATATAGGTTAAGAAATAAATTTATAACCCATTTCGAACGGTATATTTCTTGTATGTATAGTAAGTGTGTTATGAGAATTTCTTTATCAAGTAATAGTTGTCCGAGGACACTCGATAACAACATCTATCACAGTGTCCCACAAAGTGATTTTGCATAAGGCACGTATTTTAGGATACTCGATAAAAAGGATTCCGTTAGAACATACTCTAGGGCACGTGTTAAGCAATTAGCTAAAGGCAATCTCTATCTTTCTATGAATTGGCTTGTCCCATATCATGTGTAGTCAATGTCTTCAATGTTGATTCGTTTCTTGTAAAAGTATGCTTAATAAGTGTTTTGAGATCACTCTTGATAATACCCTATAACAAATTGTGGAATATCGATTACACATATCTTAAGGAAAGTTAGTGATTGAAAACCATAAACTCTCGTTATTTGATAACTTAGCAGCAAGTATTTTAGAGACGCTCTTTACCAAAATAGTTTTAGATAACAGATGCGGTTTGTCTGAAAAAACTTATGTACTTTAGGGGAAATACTTACAAAAATGTACCGGACACAAGGTGCAGAGAATCGATAAGACCAGCTTAGAGGTCTGACTGATAGAGCAGCAGAAGTATTCAAAGCCGTGGGAACTCCCAAAGATGACTTGACTTTTTTGCAAGTCCATTCGTACAAAAGAATGTTACTCAAATCGATTTTATAACAAAAACTTGTCGGGCATCATTTACAAGGGGAAAGTTCGTTAAACACTCTTCATCACTCGTTAAATGATGATCGGCTACGAAGCTAGATCACTCCAAGTTGTACTGCCAATAAGTTAATCTTTTCTGTAAGGTCCTAATCAAAATGAGTACTTTGTTACAAGGGAAAAAGGCAAACCTAATACACAAGGAGGATGTCAAAGTACAAATTCGGAGCACAAAGGGCCATCATCATCTCTCTCTCTCTCCATTGTGGGATTCCATGCAACTCTCTTGTTGATTGAGAGGGGGGCTGGAAAGTAGAGGGGGAGCTGAGGGGGAGTTCAATGTCAATCTATCCCACCAGCCAACGCGTGAAGTGGCACAATACTAGGTCTTTCCTATCCACTCACTTCCCCCACAATATGACCGCCTGTGTTTTCCCAGCTTTCCTTTTCATGCTCCAAAGCTCAAGTGCCAACTTTTGCTCCAGCGAAAAGATTTTGAAAAAGATGACTCCTTGTCGCCAAGTATATTCTTAAGAGGCTCTTAGATCTTTCATCTACTCTCTCTCCCCCATTTAAAGTGTGCCCTCTCTCTCTCTCTCTCTCTCTCTCTCTCTTTCTGAGGGACACAAAGGATATTGCCTCTCTTCTCCCTCATCCGCTGTCTTTCTCAAGCCTTGAGCCCTTTTGCCTTCAAAGCTAAAATAGGCAAAACACTCTCAATCCTCGAAAATGTAGATTGGAGCTCAATATCCACTAAGAAAATTCTTCCTAGAGCTCTAGCCAAAAGCAAGCAACGGCGGACAGAGGAAAGGAGAGAAAGCAGAAGCGGTTGTTTTAGGATGTCTCTCTCAATTCATTGTTGTTTCGTGAAGATATTTGAATTGGTGAAAAGGATGGAGCTGTTCCTATAGATAGTACTTTCTTTTTTTATGTCACTTTCCAACTGTGACCAAGAGGCCAGCTGCCAAGTCTAGGGTTGTGTTTCGTGCAATCTCAGCTTGAGGGCCAAAAATGTTTCCCTCAAACAGCAATGGCATTGACCCCATCTCTATTTGGGATGGCCTAACAATTCTCCCCAAGCCCCTTTCAAGTGATGCCATCCCCAGATCCAAACAAGAAGACCACCTAGTTTCTCTCTTCAACATTCCCTCTCCTTTCCCTCACAACTATGAAGTTGATAGCTTTCTTCTCGAGCATAACTTCGACCTCGTACTTCCGCAGCCACAACAACCGGCAAGTAGTGATGATGCTGCAGCGGTAGCTAATACACTCGTGAACATGGTGGATCTGAACAACAACGTCAATACAAATGAAGCATCGGCAGGAAGAGGAAGCACTTTGAAGAAAAACCATTCCACTCTTGACCCGGTTCCTAGAAAGAGAACCTCGAAAAAGGATCGGCACAGCAAGATTTATACTGCTCGGGGCCCGAGAGATCGAAGAATGAGATTGTCCCTCGAAGTCGCCCGCGATTTTTTTGATCTTCAAGACATGCTGGGATTCGATAAAGCGAGTAAAACCGTCGAGTGGCTGCTGTTACACTCCAAGTCTGCCATCAACGAGCTTTCAGGAAGTGCTGGAAAGATGAACAACAGTTGCACTGCTGGTAGCACGTCTTCTACATCAGAGTGCGACGTGGCATCTGGAATTGATGAGGCAGCCGGAAATGGGGATCGCTCAACCAGTGTCACTCAAGAAAAGCCGCCAATTAAGGAGAAGAAAACCAGGCAATCCCGCAGGAATTCGTTTTACCTGCTTGCAAGAGAATCAAGGAAAAAGGCGAGGGCGAGGGCGAGGGAGAGGACAGTAGAGAAGCTGTGGATGCGAAGACTCGATGCACCGAAACCGTGTAGTGAAGCAATGAAGACTGACTTGAACAAGAGTAGTCTATATGAAACCTGTGAAGAATCTGGAATCCAAGGTAGCAGCAACGTGAAAGCTGCCTCTGACTTTCTAGCTCAATCTGAAGAGCCACAGGAGGAGAAGAACTTAGGAACAACAGGACAGACTGTTGATGATTCTTTGGCAATTACGGACAGGTGGAGCCCAACTTTCAGTTTCAACAATTTTCCCAGCACTGGAATCTCCCAAGAGGTAAGTTTTGAAAAATATTTATTTCATACACAAAATACCAACTGAATACCGAGTCATGTATAGCTCTAGCTTTTATGTTGTTGTGATATGTGCACTTACATGTGATTTGATTGAATTTGCTGCCAATTGATCTTTTTGGCAGCATGAGTTCAGAGAGCTTCATCTCTTTTTCAAACCGTGGGAGGCCTACAACAATCCGTATCAGTGCTAACCGAGTTATGGGTATATTCTCAAACATTTGATGGCAGCTGAATAAATATGTGCTGGTAGAAATTGAAGAGGCTTCTTCCTTTGTGCTTGGAATGTATTATAGGCATTTGTGTCGCAATTGTACAACTTATGTGTGGACTAGTGTGTTCCTTCAGTGAATTGTCTGCAATAATATGTGCTTCTATATGTACTTCTCCTATGTCTGACCGGAAATGAAGAACTTAGATGCATACAATTGACCCAGAAAGGATAGATATAGAAGGCTAATTCTCAGGCTAAGTCTGAGGTTTATCTAATGCTTCGCTTGTTGAAAACCCTTATTTTATCATTGTCTACTCCGTAGAATTTTGAAATAAAGTAATCAGGTGTATCCATTTCATGGAAGAACATAGCTTTTAAGAAGTGATTGACTAGACAAAGGGCACTTATCTTGTCCACTATCCAATGAACTTGTGTTTCACCAGAGTCCACATACGAAGAGCGATATTATGATTGTCTGAATACTATCACAGTTGCAGGTGAGATTACCTGAACTTTTCAATAAAAATCAAAGCACATACAATTGCAAACCTTATGAAATATATTCAATATAAGAACACGGAATGGAGATGAAATTATGTACCTCGGTAAGAGCCCTAGATGCTTCTCCATGATACTCATCCAATGGTCTATATAATTTGAGACAAATTAAAGATTATTATGCAACTCAAATAGAAATCTATTTATCTTTTTATTTTCAGAATGATGTTGCCTTGACAATCAAAAGAAACTTGGAAGTATAGAAAAGCATATTGTAGTGAAAGGAATTCACATCATTTATTCTGTACATGTGATGTTACGATGACACCAGGGAGAATAAAACAGAAACTGAGAAAATTAGAGTGATAAGGTGGCTCAGCCGGAGTTCCCTTGTTATCAGTTACCGCAAATTTCTGATTGTAAGATTCCAAAACATGATTTCATTACATCCAGAAAAGTATGAGCTGTGTGTTACTTCATCCGGTGGTTTGTTAACACAAGAAACACATGATTAATGCACTCAACTGCTAATGATCAAATGCATGTGTATGTTAGAAAATGTAAAGCTAAGAAGATCTAGTGATCACTTAAACCGTTGTCATGATTGACCAGAAAAGAATAGCTCCATTACTTGTTATTGATTCTTCTTTGAAAAAGATGAGCTCCTACTGATCCTCAGCATCTTTATGCACCTCAGCACTAAAGTGGCTAGGGATGGATCCTAGTAGCTAATTTAATTGGCTAGAGTATGTAAAAAATGACATGATTTATAAGCTTGTTTTATCTTTACGAAATTCTTTGAACTAAAGAGTGCACAATCAACGTGCATTAGCCTCAATACTGATTGTTCGGCAAGTAATCAAGGAATTACCGTCGATCAAGCCATGATTAGATAAGATAAATCCAACGTATCTCCTGGCTTTCTTTTCCAATTAATAAACGCTGTAGACTCACTATCCAGAATTTTAGCAAAGTTTGTATATCTCATTTGCTACTTGCCCTTAAATGTAGATATGTGTGAACCATGGAGATACTAGCACACAATACTCCTGCATGATATAAACCAGATATTTCCAATGAAGAAAAGATGTTCATCACGTTTTTAGAGATAAAAACTATAAATTAACAGGACTTCCACGAGCATTCCAGAAACTACTTGTTCGAAAGAGCACACGAGGCCACCGATTTAACTTGCAATTCATAGCCACAGCTTTGAGGACAGTAATATCAAAAAAAGTATGATAAGCGGGAGTTCAAAATGATAAACTAACATTGGTCATCTATTGGCAAACATCAGACAGTGAGCCTTTCACTAAAACATTTCCGTGACTAAACTTGGACGTATTTTAGCATATACTTCAGTTGCACTCATCATATTTCTGAAAACCTGATTAAGGGAAGCTTGAGTAGAATCGGGGCTTTGTGACATGATAGGCAACCAATCAACACCGACAACCAGATGAGAATATTCATCTACTTCATTCATAAGTGCAATCAGCAACTATATACCTTTTTTTCTTTTTTCTTTTCTATAGGCCATTCTGGAGACTCTTTTCCTGTCATTGTGCTTAGACCCTGACAAAATTGAGAAGCAATGGGTTTAAATGCGAGGCATGGCAGAATGACCAAAACTAACGTCACAAAACGACCTAAAAGATATATAAACATATAGACTCTACCATGCATTCTCTAATAAATTAAGCATCTTAACCATGACAAGTGCATAGGATTTGGATCACCTTTCATATATGTTATGTTACTAATTTCAGAATATTGATTTTTGTACAACCAATTCAATATCTTAAATTCAACAATCTATGTCAATGAGGTTCATCTTTTAATGGCCTCATCCGATAATACGGGCAGAATGATCTCATGGTGGTCAAATGTGCGGCATCTCCAATAAGATGTCAATATTGTCTACACCACTATGAAACAAAGCCACTTTGTGCATTCTTCATCCTTTTTAAGGATTCAAAGCAATTTCAATGTCTTCCTCAGGAATGGAAACAGTATAATCTTTTAAGATTCTAGATTGCTGATCTTGGGATAGGTGGAGCATGCGTGAAAAAAGGAATTGCTTTGTATTGTGCTTACTCACCGAAGCATCAGTGGACGACACTTAGTTCAAGTCATAAGAATACAAAAAGATTTTGTCGTCCAACAACTATGATGAAAACGAACTCAGTAAGCTGAGGTCCACCATCTTTATGTTGCGCTCTGCATCTTGCCATGTTTTAAATGGTCTCACGGTACCTGTTTGATGCTTTTTCAGCCATGCCCTTCATTTTTGCCTTTGGGCCTCATTTCTTATCATATTTGCTTTTGTTTATAGATGATATATTAATGGAAAATATAAGCTGCAGCTTTGTCGTCTGCTTATAGGGCTCGGCATCACTTGCGTAAGTCCTTTGATACTATTTAAGGGCTTGAAAATATCCCAGTTGGTCTATGGTAAAATAGCTGAAGGTGTTAAAGACATAATAAGGGATAGGCTTATGGGTGTTACAGTAAGGCTGACTTGTGCTGTTTCAAGAAACTCTCTGGCATCATCCTTCTCGGACTGGCCTTCTCCTAAAATCTACATCCATTGAAAATAGTATTTTATTAAAGTTTCTAAGAAGATGCTTAGTGAGAACTATAAATTTGACTTCAACTTCTTGTCCTCATCTGTTTCCCAATGCGATACCCACACCGAGTCACTCCAGATAATTCACTTTTACATAGAAGCACTCTTTGTCCAACCTTTTACCTTTTGGGTCACTGGTACATGAGACATGGGCAGCGTCCCTCAACAAGAAAGTATTTTATACATAAACGATGTGACACATTAACCTAAATTATGCAAATACAGCCAGATGATATGTATTTACAAGTAATATCAGATTAGCATATTATATGGTAGTATTCAAATATTTACCCTCATTTCCAGACCATTTTTGATTGTGAATGTCATATAGAGCATGAAAGGACAAAAGGAGCTGTAGGACTTGTGCAATGTTAGCATTCAGTTGATCAGGCAATTTTAAGACAGCCAACACAAAAGTGAAGGAAGAGCAGAAAGTTGTATCAGTATTACACTTTATATGGTCAGGACAAAAAAGGCTTGGCAGCTAATTAATTGGCAATAGGGTTTGATAATTATCTTCGATATATGATTGGTATAGCTTTATGCGTCAAAAGGTGAACAATATTTGAGGTAAGAGAATATGTATAGTAGGCAGAATTTGCTATTAGCAGCAGTTTATGGTTTCAAAGCCCATTAGCTCATTAGAACTATAGTTTTGAATCAAATTTATGATCACCCCTCCATTCACTCAATGAGAATATGTAGTCTCATACGGAAATTGCTTGCTTCGACCTGTGTTATTTAAATCTAGATCCTAAGCAGTAATCACAACGTTCGGCCCATTATCAAACGAGACTTGCAAAATTTCCCTCCGCACATTCCAATCTGAATTCAAGAAAACGATCATTTTCACTGGCACTAGATAGGGTACATTGTAGTATAAATTCTATACTCAGCAACGATGTAGAAATTGTTTGGTTTGGCTTTTCTAAAGTAGCTTTAGCTATCAAAAGGGGTGTTGTAACTTTTGTAAGATATTTGGCAAATATCTCACTCTGCAACTGCTTCAAAGCTTTAGCAGCTTTTAACAAGCCGTCTCATTGAAGTCACAATGCTTCATCGCACAGATAAAACACACTATAGTTCATTTACAACTATCCCAGACGAGCTCTCGATGAGGAAACCAAAGAGAATTAGGGATGTAGTTTAGAGCACAATCCAACATAACACAAAGTTCCGTTTAGCTACAATTATACTAAACAGGATTTTACTGCAGAAATGAAAGAGAATTGGCATGTTGGCCCTCCTAGGATTTCGCAACGCGTGATTAAGTACGGAAGAAATTCTAAAAAATAAGAGTAACTGTAAAGAGAAAAAAACTAGATGACCTGAAAAATGCAGACCGATGGTAGAGAAAAATTCGAATTGATGGTTATTTACTTAAACAACATTGAAGACCATATGGTAAAAAGTGGAGTTTCGTCGACAGAAAATGCAGAATAAAAGTGTCAGCCAGCAAACATCTAGGATGAACATCCAAATCTATTTTCCCCTTCCATGCTTATCTTAGAAATGAAGATCCCTAAGACAACCGGAAGAAAAGAAAGGAGAACATTATGCGCGTATCTAACTATCAGGTTCTAGATGGTCATATTGTAATGCGAACCATGTTTGAGATCTGCGACTATTAGGTCTAGATTTTCTTTTTCATCAAACCAGACAGGGATTTCGCCATGGCTCGCTATTATTGGCATGAAGATCTAGAAAAAAAAAGATCTAGAAAGAGCTTACTAAAATAAAATAACATAAAAGGCTACAGAGGAGATAACAGAACAAAGATCCTCCATCAGAATTTCTTCTTTTTGGTGTAAATCCTCAACTGATCTCAAGCATGCTCAGCCACCGAATGTCCCGTCAGATCTCCTCGAGTTTATTCAGAAGAAAGAACCAAAGATCAGGCACACAAGAACCTCAACGAGAGATAAGAGAGAGCTGCAGCTTGAGAGCAGAACTTTGATGGACACCAACACCAAAGGGCAGGTCTCACCAAAACTACTAAAGGATACCCTAAAATGGTAGAAAGATCTTCACCAGCTCCTCAAAGACAATTTTTTCTAAGAAAACATTTTCAGACAAAATTAGCTAAAATCTATGGGGTGGTCATGAAACACCCCTAAAAAAATTGAGAAGACAGAATTTTTTTTTTAATCCTAGAAAAGGAGGATGCTGCTACCAAGCAACTGGCCAAAAAAAAAAAAAAGAGGCAAAAGATGTCATAGCAGTCCTCCTCTTGAGATGTGAGAATACTTAACCGTTGATGCCGACAAGAAAAAAGACAAGACCCATAAAGAATATCGTATAATACCCACCACTAAAAGACAAAGGAAGCTGAAGCTGCCAACAAACCCTCCAAAGATTGAGAATCATGGTCACTTTCGAAAACCCTAAGGGCAGCCCTTGGAGAAGGAAGGTTGGAAGTAAAATAAATAATTCAATTCCAGCGGAAAAAGAAACGGAAAAAAAAAAATGACGTTTCTTTCACTACAGGCTTTGGAGAAGATGCCGCATCTGAGAGCTGAACTCGACCATCCAGAAGCAGACATGGAGAAGAGAGAGAGAAGTGATTTTCTGAACAGTTCAAATTGTTGGTGAGAAACCCTGAGAGAGAGAAACAACACGAGGAGAGAGAAAAACTCCAGAAAGGCTCCAAGAATGTGAGGGTGTTGGACCAATTGGAAGGTGGACTGTGCAAAGGCAAGAGAGCCAAAGGGAGATGACCAATGAGAATAATCAAAGGCCACTCCATATGATTGTGGGGTTGAGTCTATAATCATAAATATCATGTCTCTCCGTGGATTTTCACCACCGTTAGATCGAAGATGCCGCATCTGAGATCTGAACTCGACCATCCAGAAGCAGACATGGAGAAGAGAGAGAGAGAGAGGTGATTTTCTGAACAGTTCAAATTGTTGGTGAGAAACCCTGAGAGAGAGAAACAACACGAGGAGAGAGAAAAACTCCAGAAAGGCTCCAAGAATGTGAGGGTGTTGGACCAATTGGAAGGTGGACTGTGCAAAGGCAAGAGAGCCAAAGGGAGATGACCAATGAGAATAATCAAAGGCCACTCCATATGATTGGGGGTTGAGTCTATAATCATAAATATCATGTCTCTCCGTGGATTTTCACCACCGTTAGATCGAAGATGCCGCATCTGAGATCTGAACTCGACCATCCAGAAGCAGACATGGAGAAGAGAGAGAGAGAAGTGATTTTCTGAACAGTTCAAATTGTTGGTGAGAAACCCTGAGAGAGAGAAACAACACGAGGAGAGAGAAAAACTCCAGAAAGGCTCCAAGAATGTGAGGGTGTTGGACCAATTGGAAGGTGGACTGTGCAAAGGCAAGAGAGCCAAAGGGAGATGACCAATGAGAATAATCAAAGGCCACTCCATATGATTGGGGGGTTGAGTCTATAATCATAAATATCATGTCTCTCCGTGGATTTTCACCACCGTTAGATCGAAAAGTAATGCAACAATCATCATGTCAACATATATTGAACGGCCGAGATAAAAACCAACATAGAACCGATATGACTATTACTTTTGTAAGCTTCGTGTCACGCATTATGGGGAGGAACTTTTGTCCTGTTCACACCTACACCAGAAACCCCTCTGCCCTAAGTGGAACAGAAGGGCATAAGGATGCCTTCAGGTTAACTGGGGGCATGAGCAGAATGGACAATTTAGTCATTCTTCAAGAGTCATCAACAGCTACGACTATTAAGACTTCCTACTTTAGCACGACACAAAAGAAGCCTCGTGACCTTAATTAAATTTAAGAATGTTTTGAGCAACCTTAGGATTCTTTCATTAGATTAAGAATGTTAGAATTGGTGTGGGGAGGGCATGAAGGTTGTTATTAGGATTAGAATAGTAGTATGACAAATTGGTTAATAGATGTACATATTCAAGTACTCAATCATAGTTAATCTCGCCTCGCAAGTAATTCTCTCTCTCTCTCTAATTTAATTACCTAGCCCATGGTCTCTAAATCAAGAAGTGTAGGTCGTATGGGTTTTCCACAGGAAGAATTGTCTTCTTTTCGAATGCCCTTAATAGACTAATACCAGAAAAGGACACAATGTTAAAGAAAGAATCTTTACCGTTTCACCCATTGTCAACTTGGCATGTGCTATATTGAAATTTTGTGCAAAATTTGTTCCTTATTCGATTGCTCAACTTGAGGGCAGTTGTTAACAATTTCTTTTATGATAAATAGAGATCACATTTATCACATGACGGTCCTTTCCTTCGAACCTAATTTCAATTGTAGTTGCTTCGCGTTGCAGTCAGACTACCTTCTAGTTAAGCTAACTCGCACTTCTTCAAACAGAGTGCTCTACCATAGCATTTGCTCCGGGTACACCAGCGGCATTGACGAACAAAAATGAAAGAGGAAGAGATGACAAGCTGAGAGCGGAGTGACTGATTGTTAATCAAGAGAGGAGGATGTCCAGAGATGAGGCAGCAGATGAGTTACTAAAAGAAAACAAAAGACCAACCGTGAAACATCTGATTACCGAATCGACTAAAAAGTTCCTGATCACCATAACATTCTCCAAAAGATCATACTTGTTTCTCGACAAAGCGGTTGCCTATTAAATAAAATTGCCGTTATTAACTCCTTTAATTTGGCCCACGTAGAAGAGATTTACTGGCTCAATCAATTGCGCGCATGGGGATGAACCCTATTGCCCAAAAACCAGACATAGAGATCATGGATAAAAAGTGCAGGTTCAAAGGGACATGTGATTCGGGTTCTCGGGATCTTATGAAAGAAATTGAGATCCATAAGTCACAGGAGCTTCCTTTGGGTTTCTTAGCTTTTATTGGGCTCTCGAGGAACTTCATGGCAGAAATTTTGCGACAAGCTGGGATGAAATTGGCTTGGAGCGTTTCATTAGATTATATTTGGCAAGCTCGAAGTGATGCACTCAGGAAAGGGATCTTCACGTGTTGGCAAGATTGGTAAGTGGGTGATGTTTGCTCTCAAGAGAATTTTATTTTTCCCCGTCCAATTGGTAAATTTCAATAAGTATTAATAATTGTCAAACCGTTACTTTATTCTTTGGGTCTGGTTGATTAATTATCAATACTTTTTTATGAAATCGCCAATTTTTTTAATATCTCACAGATTTGTTGATTTTTGTACCAATTCTTATTTGCGGAGTCTACCAACATTTCGAATTCACAAACTTTCATATGAAAATTACCAACTCGAATTATTAGAGTAATTTACCAACTTTTGTCATATTAAATACCAACAAGTTTTAGCTTACTATCATTTGAGTTACTTACAAACATAATATTCTTTTTAATTATTAACTTTCAACCGAGTTGTCGATTTTTATTTGCCTAGTTTAGTAGCCCTACATCATTTACTAACTTGCTGAGAGTTTATTAATCTAAATTGGCATGACTCGCCTACTTATCACCCAATAAATTACCAACTATTATTGGCTTACAAACTCTTATTTGTCATACTAACCAGCATCTTTTTTCATTTTTTTTTTCTAAAATTTCCAATTTTTCTGATCATTTACAGACTTTTATTTGCATATTTCTTAATCAGGTCTTTTTTTAGACTTACCAACATGGATTAAAGTGACTTATCAATATTCCCTTTTTAGATTATCCACTAGTTTTAGATTTATCAACTCTCACTGCTACTGCCTACCAAGTTTAGTTTTCTTTAAATTATCAACTTTTATTTAACATTCTTAAACACTCCTTAATTTTACCAACTCTTATACGAAAGTACCAACTTTAATTTAATTAGTTTATTAATTATTTTACAATTAAATTATGAACTAGGGACTCAGTCACCAAATAAATGCTTGTAATTTCAGGTAATAGTTGATAATTTAAAGTGTCGATGATAAAATTGAATAAAAGTTTGGAATAATAAAAGAAGGTTTTCTTTTATAAAAAAATAAGAGAAGTTGGTAATTAAAAAATCAAATAAATGTAGGTAATTAACTCAAATACGAGCTACAAATGCAAAATTAGCTACTAATTCAATCATAAAAATAGTCGGTAAATAGGGCAAATAAAAATGATAACTCAACAGAAAGTTTGATGAATTTAAATAATATAAATAAAGGTTGATGAAGAACTCAAATGAGAATTCGTAACCCAAAAACTAGTTGGTAACTTCATAGTAAAAAAGCTAGTCAGTCACCCAAAAAAGAAATTTGGCAATTTCTCACGATTGTCAATAAACTGAAGGCGATGCCAAGAAAAGTAAAGGATAACATATGATTTATATGTTAGATATAAAAATAAGAGATCAAACAAACATTGGTAATTGACTTAAATAACAATTGGTATTTGAAAAAAAATAAGCATCGATAAAAAAAAAAAAAAAACTCAAATAGGAGCTGGGAAGGAAAAATTAGTTTCCAACTTAGTTGTATAAAAATTGGCAATCACTCTAATTGATGTTCGTAATTTCTAAAAAGGGTTGGTAAATTTAAAATTGGCAAATAAGGCAAATGAAGTTAGTAACTTGGTGTAAACATTGAAAATTTAAAGAAAAAGCAAATAAGCATTGGTTGTGACCAACTCAAATGAGAGTTAGTAATCCAAAACTAGTGGTAACTTAATAATAGAAAAGCAACAAATCACTAAAATAATGGTCAGCGATCTCATACAATAGTTGGCAATTTTCAGGTGCTCATAGGAAAAGTAAATAAAAGTTCGTAACTGATAAGAAGCTTTATTTTAACAGATGCAAGAGAAATTGGTAATTTTCAAAAATCAAAATAAACCTTGGTAATTAACTCAAACAATAGTGTGTGTACGCAAAAGTTGTTTGTAACTTTAATCAGATGAAAATTGTGGTAATCACTCTAATTAAGGTTAGTACTTTTTAAAAAGAGTTGGTAATTTTAACAGGTTGGCAAGTAAAGCAAATAAAATATTAGCAACGTTATAAAAAACTTGGTAAATTTAGATAAAAAAATCAAACAAGCATGGGTAAGCAACTCCAAGACTCGGTCGATCGAAACTAGCTGATAACTCGATGGAAGAGCAATTGGTAAGTCGCAAAAATAAAGACCGGTAAGTTCATATGGCGAGTTACCTGAAAATGTTATCAGAGACGAGAGAGAGCAAAGAGACAGATAAGACCCAAAGTCTGATTGGGCCTATTCAGTATAGACCCCAATGGGCCCCAAAAAGCACCTATCTAGCCTTAAAAGTAGTGGGGAGGAGGCGCCTTTTTTCAAATGAAAACGCGAGCGGGCCCCACCACTGGCAAGCTGGTCTCCGCCTATTTCAGCCGATCCGGGAACTAGTCTGGCTGTGTAGATCTAGTTAGTCATAGGGGAATGGGCCTCAGGCCGTGCACGTACCGATCAGAAGGCAAAAGGGATTCCATCAAGACTCTACATGTTAGACGTGGCAGCAGGTAGGGGCCCGACGGCAACCATGAACATTAGGATTAGACCCAAATCTTTTTGAACAGCTATAAAAAAAAATTCCTTATCCCGCCCATCAAAAATCAAATTTACCGATATCAACCTCATTTTCCCCCATCTTACACCAAATCTTGTATTATTCACAATTGGAGAGAGCTATTGTGAATTGAGACTAATCATAATGCTTGTCCTGTCAACAACCAGCTCTATGAACTTTGAACATTATAATAAAGTAAATTTTAAATTTTCGAAGTATCAATTGTTCATGACACATAAAAAGTAGGTGAATTGAAAATTTCTTGGATGAAAAAGTGTTCTAAAGTTATTGCACTTTCCATTTGAAGCAAGACACTTTATCTTTACAATGGGTACTTCTCTAAATTTTCAATATGTCTAGGAAAAATAATGTTATTTTCTCCTTTTATTTCAGTACCCGAGGGTAACTTTTCAAGATCCTCAATCAAAGTTTTTATTTTTATTGAAATTCATGAGGACATTTTTGAACTTTAAGCCAAACTTTCACCTTCAATCTCTTTTCCTCTTAAGTTTTTCTGATTTTATTACATTTATTATCGTCGTCGTCGTCGCCATCATTGTTATTTAGCCATCCAACATTGACAAACAACAATGGACAACCATTTCTATTATGAACTTAACAAGAGAAAGCTTAAACATTCAGCTCTAGTCTACCGGGCTATTCAAACTATATAAACTAATTTGACCACATCAAATCCCTAATATTAAGAATTCAAGTTTCATAAATTCACCAGTGTTTTTTTTATGACTAATAGCGTGCAATGGTATGCTATGGTTAACAGCAACATGTACAGAACCCGCGAAGATGCAAATATACAATACTTAAAGCATGAGTAACTAGCCTAACACATAAAAAGTATAAAGTATAATCAATTAAAAAAAATAAAAATCAAATTCGAAGTTGCTTTTACTTACCGGTACCCTCTAGTTTCATTAGTGGAACGCATAAATAGGTGATAATGCAGAGGTTCGATCGGGAAGAGCAAAGAAGTATAACAAAATGGAAGATAGAGCATACATCCCTAATGTAAAAGAAATCGCATATAAGCGAACTTATTTACCCTTGATTTGAGGATTATAACTATTCATACTCAAATTAATTGTCTATAAAGCTATTTGTATAAAATCTTTATAATTACTCCAACAGCATATTCAATATTTGGGAAAGACAAAGGGGCATGTTGACTTAAACAGAAAAAGGCTTTACAACGGCATTTCTTGTGCTTACCCCAGAATTGTGCAGCTCCATCTGGTGCCAGGCTTCGCACGTAGACAGGGTCTGAAAATAAGATGATGAATGAAAACCCGTAAGTATATTGACCAAAAAAAAAACCTGTGATTAAGACATTGGTACCAAGAAAACAGATAAAACTTGCTTCGCCATTATCAATTCATCACTGAAACCTTTTATAATCCGCAGCACTCGTAAAACAAAGTCTAATGATAAATCTGATTGATGACATGTTTTTGCGAAACTCATATGGAAATTGTGATGAGAATGGTTAGGAAGGACTTCACCAACCATTTTCTTCGCCTGCAAGTGCATATATCACCTCTCTTAAGTTTGGGTAGGATTTTTATCGAGACCTATATTAGAACGGACACAATAGAATCTCAACCTTCAATATATGGACTCTCTCGATTTTGGTGTTTGAGACTGACTAAAAAATACGGTCCGCAATATCTAGATAAGATTTTCACTAACTGCGGTAAACCTCATGCGAGATTAACTTCGTGACTTAAGGTATAACTGTACATGCATCCGTTGCGTAGCATGTACAGAATTTGATTTTCCACCTCCAAATTTTATCTCAATATATATCGTGCACGTAGGCGTATATCCTCATAATATACTGTAACATGTCAAAATTTTTAGCAATCGACACGAAGAAAGCATGATAGATATGAAAGATCTTCATGCTAATCAGTGCACCCAGTAAGAAGTCCCCTTTAACAACAACCAAAATCCCATTTCCAGTCTCTGCACACGTGTATAATTTGTTTATGTGTTTGAGAGAGAGAGAGAGAGAGAGCACCTCCAGGCTTTCGAAACTTTCTTCTTTGCCCAATGCTGGGAATGACTTCCATGGTGAAGCTGTGTCAAGAATCATTCTCAAGAAAGTGGAGAAGTTCCCATGAACCATCGGGCCCAGATCAGAGCTCAGCTAAATATAGAAGTAGACCGCGACCCATCTAGCCAAAAAAAGCGAGGAAACACGAAGCAATCAGTCAAGGCGTGGTTATTTTCTTGCGTGCACGACCCGCCACTAGAGTCACGCTAAGAAGAAGATCACGTGCAAATGAATACGTAGCTGTGTGCATAAAACAGTAACACCGACAGGCACAGGATCCCTAGGGTAGCCTTTTTCCTTGCGATGGTTGTTACCTCGGAAAGCGCATAACCCAGGCTTTCATGACCTATTTGCAGAGTTAGGAACAGGGCCTTACACAATGCCCGATGCAGTACTTACTCGGCAGAGTCGCTCAGGTCTTACCCTTTGTTGTCAATTCTTTTTCTTTTCTATTCCATCTAATCAGCAAATTCTAGAGATGAAAAAAAGAATAATTAAAAAAAAGAGAGGGAAAGATCGACAGTTGCTGGAATTGACGTGGTGTTCGTATGGAGAGATCCGATCTTTGACAAATCAGGTCAAGGGGAACCGTCGCTCCCTTTCCTCTGATTTTTGGCTTTCATTCCTCTGATTCTGTCTTCAGCGCAGAGACAGATCCGGCGGAAAGGTCGGTCGTGCCATCCTTGCCGCACTCGTGTGAGGACCCGACCCGAGGCCCCAAACATACAGGGTTACGCAAATTAGATTTGGGACTCTAGCCCTCTTCGTCACCCGCCTCAACAAGAGGGTAAAAATTATTTGCGCAATCACTCTCCAACTTTGCCCTCTCTTTCTTTATTTCTTTTTCTTAGGAAATATTTTCAGACTTCAAAAGCATTACAACCGGTATCAATACCCTCCAATAAAGTGATCACCGCCATTGATCAACGGTCCTTGGAAGTGGAGAGTGTCTATTAGAAGTGTGAGAGCAATTGTCCTGAGAATTGCTCTGTCCCAGAAAATAGAAGCACTGAAACCGCTAAAGTAAAGAAGCAGTCGAGTAGGAAGCAAGAAAAAGGGTACTGGACTTATATTCCTAATGAAGGTGATGATACAAAAGTTGCTGTCCTCAACATCTAAGCTTGTACTTCGACATATGACTTACTAAGAAAACATATTTAGAGGGGGGTTAAATTTTAGTGTTCGTACAATTTAATGCTTTAATTTTTACATCACACAATCAAGTCCTCCAATTTTTTCAACTCATCTAATTTGATCCTCTAGATTTTATCTTGCCTCTAGCACCTTTGATTTGCACAATCAATTGTTTTGTTCAACCACAACAACCATTACTGTTAAATTAGGAATTTTTTTTCTTGACTTTTCGATTTTGGTTTTTTGCTCATTTGGCCGCAAATTAGTAGTATCTGTCATTTTTTGTCACATAAGCAACATCACTTTAATTGATTTGAGGTTGGGTGAAATACAAATTTAGTTTTTAAAGTTTTAGTATCCATACGATTTGGTCCTCTAATGTTTGTTTTTCTCCAACTACGCTCTTTAACTTTTTGGATTTGTACGACTTAATCTTTTAAATTATATTCTGTGCAATCAAATCTTCCAACTTTTTCAATTAAGGAATTATGTACCTGAGACCCAAAAAATAAAACGTACATGAGACTGAGTGGAGCTATAGAATTTTACGCACCTTGCGAACACGCCCTGGAAGTCTACCTACGCACGAGAAAAGGACTGCCTTAGACTGTCGAGAGCAGTAGAGTGGAGCAGCTCTTTTTGACTAACTGCATCCTTCTCCAAGAACACTTCCAGAAAGCAGAAACAAATCTCCAAGCCGCCTAGCAAAAATCTCCAGCAATTACTGCGGGAGACATATCGCTATATTTCGTAGATCTCGTTGTGGGTTCGCCGTAAATCAGTCATGCGCGTCCTGGCGCGGTACCCAAACACAAGAAGATGATCAATAAACAGTACATAGCCGTCCAACATGAACCTAAAGAAGACAAAAGGCGAGGAATCGTTTCTCGGTAAGAACTCAGCTCACCAAGAATGATGCCCGTCAGGCCGCATTGCACATCCCAGGATACTACGCAATCATATAACATGCACGGTCTGACTAGAAATAAATAACCCTAGGAAAGGATATTATCTCGGCACAAATGTCATGCACAAGATAAATTTGTTCGGAAAGCATGAAGTTCCATATTCCAAATAACAGCATGCGAATAGGACAATGGAAAAGCCTCCTTTATCACACATGCCATAGCAGCAGATTACAATAGTTCATTTGCTAGACCAGAAGACATCATCCAAGCTTGAAAAGAGGCTGACTAACACGAGCTACCAAAAAGTTTCGACTAAAACAGGGGTATGATAGATTGCAAACTGAGTCAGAAATTTAGCATGGTCAAGGTCACAGGGCTCAATGAGGAAACATGGTTATAAGACTCAGAATGGAATAAGGACTGGAATAGAAGATGGGTGTCGCGGAGGCACTTGCTCGCAAATGTTTTTTCTTAAATATCTTGACTTCATAAGCACCCCCTCAACTGCCTAAGGATTGAATATCTTAGCTCGTAAACATGGGAATTAGGACTGGTGCTCCAGTAGTCGTACAATAATTCAAATAGTCCAACTATTGAGAATGTTCACCAAGCGTTAACTAAAAACGCAACTACACAAATAGATTTAGCATCAAAAATATTTCTCACTGGGAACCTGATAACATGGTTATTCTCAAAAAATTGCAAGGCAATTCCTTCGGAATGCTCTTTTTTCCACTAGAACAATTCTTACGGAATGTAAATTATCAAGAAAGAAACCTCTTGCTCAGTACCAGAGAACATAGCATTTTAGAAGAACTCTGGATGCCTCTTACTTTAGCTATGCATACATCTGACTTGGAAAGAGAAGAATTGTTTGCTCAGAAAGTTCATATGATGCATTGCATCAGTAATGGAAGGTAACAAAAGATAAAAAAAGTGAAAAAAAAAAATTCATTAACCATTTAAAAGCATATATTAAAGAAATCAAGAAGACCCTCTTCCTATTTCTTAGGCATCATCAGGATATGTCAGTGTCATTCCATCCAACAATTCAATCGTGACTCAACAGGCAACTTCATAATTCAAGACAATGATGCAAGCCACTTCAATTATGAGAAGGAAAATATCAATGCTTGATTAAAATAAAATGTCATTCACACATAATGAATCAGTCCCTTGCTCTAAATGACATGACAGTATCCTTACTTCACCTCACCTGGTACAACATGCTCCCGGCTGAGAGCGGCCAGCCCCTGGCAACAAGATATAGGTCGTTGATCCAACCTCATGTAGTCTGCTTCAAGAGCGGAGAGTGACGAAACCCAGGACACAAATAGAGCAAGTATTCTGGACCTAAATATATCGTGCCAATTTGAAAGTATGGAGAGAAGATCGTCGTGTCACATCCACTGCAAGCAAATTCTGCCCATCTGATTAAAATCATTGAATCATCTGATTTCAGCAGGTTGTCCTCACAGTTAATGCCATCTCCATTTATGAAAGGCTAATGTTAAAATTTCTGCAGTGAATGGAGATATCAGCAGAATGATCCACATATTGCAGTCATTAATCTTGACATCATAACTTTATGGCAGGTTACTCATAAGTGTACTTTATCTTGTCCTGGAATGTGCATAACTCAAATAGCATGTTGCCAGCAGAAGCCACTGAACATTGGTCCGCGACAGCTAAGTGAGTCAAGATGCCTGACTGCATACCTTATTTTCAAGCACATTGTGCAAGGCATCTGATGGAGCCTCTGTCAAAGTTAGATGGCAAGAGCTGAAGAAGGATAATGCCGTCTTAATAGATAAGTTGCACTGTAAAATTTCGAATTCAAAGTCAATTGTTGAAATTGGCCTAAATGAGAGCCGACAATTATAGGCAGCTAACTATATATAAGAAGAACACGACTATAAGATTCAAGGTCCACCAAAATGTGGTACAACAATGCTCAATGTTAATGCATAAACGAGACAATGCTGTACGATCAATTGCCCTTGGGTCCCTCCAATTCATTTTCAAGACTGAAACATGGAAGTTTGATCAAAAGGCTCTTGAATATATATCTTTCAAAAAGCCTGCAGCATCTGCAGCAGGGGAAGGTCCCACTTTGGGTACATATTAATTGGAAATTCCAATTGGCTTTGCTCAAAGCAATTCCCAAACAGACGGAAATAGGGACCGAAATTGTGGCCTAGTGGCAGTTGGGCTGGAGTGGAAGTGCAAGCAGGGGTTTCCACATTCTGAGGCTCATCGAGTTTACCAGGCGGAGGGATAAACTCTGTTCTAATTGTTTCTCCGAACCAGACTACTAATTCCGTATTAGGATGAAAAGCGGACAACTTTCAATCTACGAAGTCCAAACAGTAGTTGCATATGATCAGATTTAGGAGGATTCTGAAATCTGCCAGCCAAACAGTAAAAACTTGAGAAGAACGATACACGGACAGAGAGCGAGCTTAAGTGTTCTGCTAATTCGCTAGTTGTCCTTACAAATAATGGAAGAAAACAAGAGGCATGTGAATCGGTATAGACGTAGCGGATATAATTCACTGCTCTGCAGAATACTGGAAATCACAGAGAGATTGAACAGAGCAGTATCAAAAATCTTACACCAAATTCCCAAGCCATAAAATCGGTAAAAAAACAAGCCACGAAAGGAAATTCAATAATTAACGCGAGTGCTAATGAGTGTGAGAGAGATCGATTCGATATCTACGCAAAATTTTCAAGCGCTCAAAGCAGCTGAAGACCAAAATAAAAGATCAACGAAAGTGGATCCCATTAAAAGCGATAATCTCACAAGCATATTAAATTGGAAGACGGAGAAGAAGAAGAAGAAGAAAGAAAGAAAGAAAGATAGAAAGAAGAGAAGCCAAAACTCTCACCAGAAGTGCAACTTCCTGCACAAATGCAGGTAAAGCAGAACTCTCCTCAAGTTTCTAGCGAGCGATCGACATGGTTTCATCGTTCCTAGAAGACAATCCCCCTGAACCGATCAGTCGCTGCGAAGATTCGAAAGGAGATCAAGCGAAAGCCGCATACATTCGCAGATTAGCAGATTGCAGCAGAGCAGAAGATGATTCAAAAGACGTGGAGGCAAAAACAAAGCGACGCGCCTCGAATCTTCGATCCAAGCTTCGAAGCGATCCGTCATGGAAGCTGCATTAAACAGGAAAGCGCGAACAGATCAAACGGAGACCGTACGGAATTCATCCATCGGGAGAGCGGCCGCGAGCGAAGATTCCGACGCGCCGGCTCCGCAGATGGATGATCGCGTCCATTCACGGACGTATGGACACGATGAACGAACGAGACGACAAGAGAAGCCGCCACTTAACGCGGCGCCGCCGTTCGTGATCAAGGGACGCGCAGAGGAGAACGGAGCGGCGAAACCGCCGAAGAAACAGGGATCGGAGCGCGGAACGCACCTCGCGGCCGCGTCCTCCGGAGGCTGGCGCCGCGTCCGGAGAGGAGGATGACGAGCGCCGCCGCCGCCGCCGCCGAGGATCGGGAGAGGCGGGGAGGGAGCGTTCGAGAAGGGGGGCGCGGGAGTCGCGGCGAAGAGGGAGGGAGGGAGCGCGGCGTTTCGAATGGGAGCAGGACGTGATAGAAAGCGAGATAAGGAACAGCACGCGCGAGGAGAGAGAGAGAGAGAGAGAGAGCGCGGGCGGGAGGGAGAGGAATAGTCCAGGGACAATGCACTGCGCAAGCACGCTCGCGCCCGGTTGACTTTAAGTACTAATCGTACGGACCAACTATAGAAAGGGTAACCACGGGGCCCGAGTAGCCTCCCTTCCCGCATGAAAATGGGAGATAGAGATTCGACCTCACGACTTTGAATTACCTTTGAAGACAATTTAAATTTAGATATGAATTTTGATTTTCACACCCGTAAGATTGACCAATTAAAAAAAAATTTCTCTTGAGGATGCATTGATTTAAAAAATAATTTTTTTTTTAAATTGATTAGTTATATCACTCACAAAATGAATAAATGGAAATTTCCTTTCGTCATTCACAAAAATATTTAAATATGAATTGTTGTCGATAATAAATATATTTTTTATCAATTAATTATTTCTATCAATATAAATAACCTTTTTTAAGAATATATTTTTAAATTATTCATTTTTTCGTGAGACAAGCTAAGTCTTAGTTACCACATTTATTCCATTCATCTTTAAATTATTTGTTATCACCAATTTAAGCGATGTTAACATGTAAAACATTTAGTCTTCAATTGTTGTTTTTTAATTAGGAAATTTTTTTAAATGATTTTGATTAAAAAAAAAAGTTCTTAGAAAAGATCACCAAGACTATTTGAAAGAGTTTAAAAGCATTTGCATTTATTTGGCGTCGCAGCGCCCAATTACAATTGATAGTATTTCTAAAAACAATACGAGGAAATGTAAATGTGAGAACAATTTTAAATGCACATGAATACAGTAATATTTTATAAAGAATGGAGAATTATTAATTCTCCCTTACCCTTTCCTTTTCCTTTTCATGTTGATTTAATAGAGGAACATATTTCAGAAATAGGCATCAATAAGATGACCATATCTTCGTTTTCAATAAAATAGCGAGCAAAGGACTCTAGTTGTTATGTCTTAACAAACTATTTCTAAGAAGAAAAGTGCAAACTCGGCATAACTCGTTATAAATGCAAAACTATACTACTAATGTTTCATCGGACTTGATTACGATGGATGAAATTTTTCTAATTTTCCAACGAAGGACTAAGACGGACAATCTTTTTTTAAGGAATAAACATCAAGTTTTAGTCTCTTGTCCGGTCAAATTATTCATAAACTTCGCTTGCACGAAGTCCCTTTTAAATGTGCATAACTTTTCAATCACCCCCCGATGAATTTCGTCTAATCTAAGAGCCGCAGGGCCAAAATTGACAGACGATTGGCCAATCACGGGGCAAAAGAGGTAAAAATCTCCTTTTTTCACCGACCTTTCCGCAATACCCAAGAATTTCAGGGACTAACTTGCAATCTCACCCCTCCCCCTTTATATCGTCACGAACCTGGAGGAGTCGTTCAGTCGCAGATCTCCTTCTCCAAGAAGGAGAGAACGTCACAGACCACGAGCTGAACAGAGCAGTTCGAACGAGAAGCTGAACGAAACCCATGATCGAACCCTTCCGCCATTCCTGATCGATTCGACGAGCGCGCTTCGCAGCAGGCTCGCGCTGTGATCGCCGGACGAGATGAGCATCGAGCCGTTCAACAGGTAAGGAGAGAAGGGCGATTCTTCGGTTCCTCCAGGGGGGCTTCGAGTGATGTTCTTTTGTTGGGGATGGTTCGGTGGGGGAAATTTTTCAGTTCGGCGAATTGGGTTTTCCTTTGATTGTCGATTGGTTTCGGTTTTGGGGGGTTGTTTGGTTCCTCACGGTGGTGCTGTGCTGTGGATTGTTAGGTTGGTGAAGCTCGTGGCGAGGGCGTTCTACGATGATTTCACCACGAAGGGGGAGAATCAACCGAAGTCGGGCCGCAGCGACAACCGCGGCATCGTGGTGGTGGTGCTCGACGCTCTCACGAGGTGGGCTTTGGTTGTTCGTGCTTTGTTTCTTTTGGGTTTTTAGCGAAATGGTTGAGGATGGAACGTTGCTTTCGTGCCGGGGGAGTAGATGAATTGGGGAGGTTGAGTCTTTTTGATGGATTATAGGAGAAATTGAGGTCAACTGAAGTCAAGTTAAGTTTGAGAGGGAGCAGGGATTGAGTTGATTTTGGACATAAGCGATACTGTTTTAGGCAATCTCAATTCGCTTTACGATATTGTTGTCCAGTCAATAACGCCTGTCAATATTCTTCTTTTGCAAGGATTGAAAGTGTAGAGTGAGTTATGGTGAGGCTATTAATGACCTGCTGTAGTATGGTATTAATCCATAAAACCAGTAACTCGGACTCTGTAGGCTGTCGTTGAACTCTGGTAAAGCACAGATATCTTGTTGTGTGCAGAAGAGCTTACTGAAATTAAGTTGTTTTTATGGTAGGTTGGTGGGTGTTTCCCTTTTACGAGCGTTGGCAATTATTATTCTGTTTCTTGTTGTAGGCGACAATGGGTTAGAGAGGAGGATTTGGCGAAGTCTTTAAGTTTGCATTCCAAGCAACTAAGACGGACACTTCGATTCTTGGAAGAAGAAAAGCTAGTCACGCGAGATCATAGAAGAGAGGTATGAATTTTATTCAATTTTTCCTTTTCTCGAGTCCTTAATCTTGGTATATGGTAATTTTCTTGTGAATCATTGCTGGTCTGTTATGTCCTAGATATGCTTTACTTGTCATTGAAGTTTGTAATGTTGTGAAGGAAGCATTGAAGATGATTAGTAATTACATGGATGATCTGTTCAAGAGGCTTCAGGTGCATGGTTGTTGGCCTGTAGTCTATGACTTGTATACCTTATTATGATGGTTGCTTTTTGCAACAGTTAATTTTCTCTTCCCTATCCTTCAGTTCAACAGGATGTGTTGCTACTGAACTGATAGAGTGAGGCCACATAGCATTACTTCATCTGAAGTCATTTGCCTCTTATTACTGTCTTTCCTAGTTAGATAATTAATGGTTAATACAATTCTTGCCACGTAAAATTGAAATGACAAAGAAAAAGGAGATATCAAAGAAAAAGGAGATATATAAAAGGAATATTTTCTTTTGTTTTTGGTGCGCGTTGTTCTTTATTATATACTTTTGTCTGGAAATGATTTGTTTCTGTAGTATGTTATTAAGTCTTCAAGATAACGGCTGACTGAATTACCACACTAATATGTCTCCAAGTTAATTTAATCATAGATTCTCCTCCACATGAAATGTTTTACTATTTTTCTTGATGAACAATGTAGTTTTGTCATGTTTTCCTGTAACTGGCATCTTTCTTTTCACCAATTGTGCAGTTACTGGTCACTTAGTGGGATAAGATTGGTGGTGGTGGTGGTTGTATGCAGATTCTTGCCAGTTGCTGTCATCTGTGGCATCTCGTATGAAAAACTACCAAATGCAATCCATGACAGTTTCTGAATCTAAAATCACTCCGAAATTCCAAATAGTATATTGTTCATCTCACTTCAATTTTCAATTGGCGATATTTAGCACATCTCTTCTATGCCTATTGGATGGATGGAAGTGTCTATTTTAAGTTCTGAAGAATCCATTGCATCCAATGGCAAGTTTTTCTTTTTTTTTTTTTTTTGGAGGGGAAGTTGGTTCTGAATTGGATAATTCATGTTTGGCTTATCCTGTGATCGGCATAGTCATAATTTTCTGAAATTTTGCCTTTCGGAACTCTTTCTCAATTTTTTGCTATGCTGTGCTATTGACAGCTATTTGCTACCACAAGTCGAGCCAGTCTAGGTACCTCTGTATTGGTTACTGAAGCTTTGACAATTTTTTTGGGTTTTCCTTAATGTAAAGGCTTCTTCTGATACATTGGGCTACTCATCTCACTACAGCATTCATGCTGACATTTTACATTTGAAGTTTGATTCTTGAGTATTCTGGTTTAGTTGCGTGAAATATCATTCGTTTTGTTTAATATAGTTGCATGTGTGATCTTTAAGCGATCTTGTAGCACAAAAATCATTATCTTCAGGATTGATGATTGATTCTCATTGTTTCACAGACAGCTAAGGGTGCAAAGATATTTAGCGCTGCAATAGCGGTCACAGGCGATGGTTCGGTTAAGGATGGAGAGGAGAAGATTAAGCTTCACACACACTCATACTGCTGTCTAGATTATTCACAGGTTTTGCTCATCTAACTTGATTTCAGTAACCTCCGTGCGAGAACAGGCTGGGGAAAAAAGAAGAGATTTATTTTCCCTGCTCGATGGCTTTATTTATTTCCCTTAGGAGAGTTCTGTTTTCAATTGTCCATTACGATTGCCTAAAAAGATGTTTTGCAGATTCATGATGTCGTTAGGTATAGATTGCATCGATTGAAGAAGAAGTTAAAGGATGAGCTAGAGAACAAGAACACAGTTCAGGAGTATATATGCCCTAATTGTAGCAGAAGGTTCTCACTGCTGCATTTTTAATTCTTTAAGTTGTGGGGGACTTATTGTGAACATTCTGGATGGTAGCATTTTTAGAAGTCTCAACTTGCCACATTATCTGTCCAGATACACAGCGTTGGATGCATTGCGTTTGGTATCTATGGAGGATGAATACTTCCATTGTGAAAGTTGCAATGGGGAGCTTGTGGCAGAGAGTGACAAGTTAGCTGCTCAAGAAGCTGGGGATGGGGATGATAATGCAAGAAGGCGTAGGCGTGAAAAATTGAAGGACACACTTCAGAAAATGGAGGTTGTTATCTTGATAATCTAGTTTAAAGTACTAGATGCCAGTGCTCTATTACTTTGAATGAATTGGTTACCTGCAAGTTTGGAGGCATTTTTTATGGCAAATAATTTTCAATGGCAAATTGGTGGCTGACTTTTACATGTCTCAGCTATAAAGATTAGCTGGTTTGCAGAGCTTCCTTTTAAGAATTAAGGTTGAATTGCATTACTAGTTCTTTTGTTTTTTTTTCTTTTTCTTTTATTTGTAAAATTTAGAGAAGCACAGATAGATCCTACTAAACTGAATTATCTTTGTCATGTGCTTGATACTCATTCAGTTGTTGAACTTGGTGTATTAAATGTGATTATAGGGCTAACTCTAAATCTGGTATGCTCTTCCAATTGATTCGCATTTTGATATACTGTTCCAAACATTTTTCGATGTATTCTAGAAACACCGTTTTTGTATATTTTTAAAATGGCTCTGAGAAATGGCATGACTTCACTGGGAGGGGCATGAGGACTAACATAAGTTAAATCAAAGTCGTAGGAGGTTAGGAGTTTAAGATTTTTGCATAGTTATGAGTTTGGGATCCATTATTCAGTGTGAGTCCAATTAATTTTATGCTTATCTAATGGCATTCTGTTTAGTCGGACACCTTGCTAGTGGAGTTGTAGTCAACAAGATGTCTTTTGGAGGTGAAATATATGCTTGGGGGACATATACACAGTTTTCCATGAAATTATATTAGGTGATAAGTAATTGGAGCGAAGCTCTTCCTTATTGTGGCAAATTTTCATACACTTATCTGTAGCAGTGCATGCTTTACATATGCAAGCATTTAGACTTTGCCTACTGCAGTAAAGCACGTTGAAACTTCTTACAGTGTATTTGTCTACATGATCATGGTAAATTTTGATGAATCAAGTTGATTATCTCTAGTTCGAACAGTGATGGTTAATGCTGATTTTTTCTTGCTTTTTTGTAATTTAAGTATAAATCCTCTAGAACCCTTCCTCATATTGAAGTCACTGAGGTGACTCCAGGTACAGTTGAAGCCACTGATGGATCAACTCAGCAGAGTCAAAGATCTGCCAGTTCCAGAATTCGGAAGTCTTCTAGCATGGGAAGCTCGTGCACATGCTGTTGGTCGTGGAGGAAGCGGTGATGGTGGTGCTAATGATGGCTCTAAATCCTCCCAAGGATATGGTGGAACGCCAATGCCGTTTCTTGGTGACACAAAGGTTGTTTGCTTCTCAGTGCTTTTTTCCCTTTTCAATATTGAAAATGGGCTTTTAGAGCATGGAGTTGTCTGTTCTTTTTAGCTGCAGCTCTGAGCTATCTTTGTCATGTGTCTTTGGCCTGAAATTGTTATACCAGTCTGTCTATAACAGATACTTAATATCGGTGCTTGGCCTATTATTAATTCCTGTTAAATGCTATAAACTAACTAGATGAGAGATTTTTAAGTGCAACCTCCTTTATCAACCTACTCGTGTGATTCAGAACTTGGCCTGCTTAAATGTATGACTGAGGATAGATCTATGCTAAGCATGTATGAGTTAAGAACCTCCTTTATCAACCTACTCGTGTGATTCGGAACTTGGCCTGCTTAAATTTATGACTGAAGATAGATCTATGCCAAGCATGTATGAGTTAACTCATCACTTGAACACCTTTTTGCCATTTCTTTAGCTATGTCTCATTTGGAATTTAATTTTTGGTCACCATTTTGAGCATAAGCTTCTTATTATGCCTGTGTGGCTCATCAAGTTGTTTTTAACTATTCATAAGCAATCTAGTTCTTACCTTATTTGCGGAATTCTTCTTATATATTATCCAGGCCTATCAGTATTGTGTACTTTATATCTTACTGGATCCGCATGCAACTGTATTCTGGTGATAATGTAGAAGATTAACCATATGCGCTTTTGTGTTTTTGTACTTTACAAGCTCAATGCAATTATTCATGACATGACTCATGGTCTGAACTTGGCAGGTTGAAGTTTCCTTTGCTGGTCTTGAGGGGAAGGAAGAGGATGTCAAATCTGAAGCAGCGGCTAGTACACCTCTGAAAGTTTTACCACCATGGATGATTAAGCAAGGAATGAACCTTACAAAAGAACAGCGTGGAGAGGTTGGGGAGGAATCAAAGATGGAGAGTACTTCAACATCCTCTCAGTTGTCTGATGACAAGAAATCGACTGTCCAGAGTGATGATAAGAAGAGCATACAGGTTTGTGCATTTTTGAATCGCCCATTACATTTTACAGTATTACAGCCATTGTCATTGTACTGAAGACAGTGTTGAACTTAACTATCTCTATCCAGGATGAGTATATAAAAGCATACTATGCTGCTCTCCTCAAGAAACAGCAGGAACTGGAAGAATCTGCAAAGAAGCAACAGCAGCCATCTGATTCCAATATCGCCAATGGTCATTCTGATACATCGTCCTCCTGTCAAGTGGGCATGAAGTCTAAACGCGATCCTGATGATGATGTTTGGGAAGAGGCTCAATATGCAGGTGCGTGGTTGGTCCATCATTCTTTCAATTTCTCTGCCTCCATAGCCTACTGCTGGGGTCAAGCATCTAAAGTAAGAGGGGAACAAGATAGCTACTCATTTTGAGCCACATAAAAAAGACTGATTTAGGTAAAACTGATGTCGAGTCAAGTCAATACCTTCTGAAAGCCAAGAAATTGTTCCACTGCAAATCACGCGTGCTGTAGTTCCAGCTCATAAATATGTTTGGTACATCTGCATGCTTTATGAATTGTAGCATCAGCATGGATATTGATCTATGTGATGATGTTTGCCTTGCGATCAATTCTCGGTGAAACTGGTGCCATTAAGTCCTTTTATGGTTTTTTGGTGGTGAAATTTGATTAAGGTCCCACATATATAGCTGACTCAGGTTTAATTTGTTTCAACTATGAACGTGCTTCTATTTTGCGTCAACACAGGAAATACAAGTGAGAGCTATAAGGTTGGCGACTTGAATGTTCAAGCAGATGAGTCGGGCGAGGACGATGATGACGTGGACTGGGAGGAAGGCTGAGAAGGGCATCCCGTCTTTCTCTTGGCTAGCAAACTTCCCTCCCTGTTGTCTGGTAAAACTCTGAAAACTCGAGGTGGCGTGATCCCATGAAGTGCTGTACCCTTGTACCCACATTATTTTTCTGAAGATCTGACAAGATTCGTTTGGTGGAAGATGTCATACCGTGACTGCATTCATTGTTCTGCTCAGGAGCCTCGAGTCGTGCTCTCGGCTCGTGGCATGAAGAACATACATTACATCGCCTCATTTTTACCCGACAACTGGAGAAATGTATGACCCTGATTTCGATTCCCTTTTCTAGACAAACCCGGATTTTGGAAGTGTAGACTACTTTTAAGACTAACCCAGAGAGAGAGAATGGAGCCATTATATCATTGAACTGTGCATGGAAGTCCCTGGTTCTTTCCCCAGTTCAAATCAGGCATTATGCCAAGATGGGTGTGCTCGTGTTGTGTGTGTATGGGAGAGAGAAGTGGGTGTGGTTGACTTTTCTTTCCGAAGTTGGTCAGGTAATGATTCAACACAATTTCTCGATGTGGCCAACTACTCCATTTGACAATTTCTTTTCATGTTCTGGGAAAGCCTTTTTTTCATGGGGGGTGGTGATAAGGCTCCCCCCAATGCCAATCGGGCACTGCCGAGTCAACTCGGTCTCCCACGTGCAGCTCAGCTCGTTGCCGACTCTCCCCCCATCAACAATTGTATTTTTCTCTCGTGTGAAATCTACCCATCGAAATAGCTTCTCGATGATTGCCCAATCTGCCTTTCGCGTCCGCACCATACGGCCGTCCAGAGAGAGACAGAAAGAGAGATGAGTTCCCGTTTTCAACCGAGTTAGCTTAATCCGGGGAAAAAGTGGTGCCGAAGGAGGAAGAGTCTGAAGGAAGCAAGTGATGCCTCCCATGCAAAATAACGTGTCCCAACACATCCGTAGCCGAACACCAAACCCCTCTTCCCCCCTACACCTAATATAAAATCCGGGTCAAGACCGCGTCGCGAATTCCCTTTTTTTTTTTATATAATCAATCTTGTCCCGATGCTCGGCTCGGATCTGAAATTTCTCCGGTACAAAGCTGTACTATGGTTCAAAACTCTCGAATCATGTCGAGCAAGGGATCGGAGCTGTCGATGTATGGAGTTAGCTTCCAAAAGCGAAATGAGCTTTCTTGAAATCGAGGGGTTTCTTGTGTAAGCACGTAGATAACCTAAGATCAAGACTCGGTCTTGATACTCTGTTTTTCCAATTCGAGACAGCAAAAGTCTCGTATTAGGATCCTGTCTCCTTTCTTCAAAGTCACTCTTTCCCCTGGCCTACATCACGCACGAAATACTTCACACATGACAACTTCGCATGCCCTGTCTCTCGAATTTCTCATGAGAGATTTTTCAAAGTGCTGCCCTTTGAATTACATCCATTCCATCAACGTCCCTCCTCAATCTCCCTATTTTTCTTCTTTTCAAAATAAATGGGTTGGGAAGAAAACTGACCAAAATGCCGAATTTTGGGTACTTTTGTTTCCATGCACAAGAGTTTAATATGATGGGGGTGTGTAAGCTAGCTTGGGTACAGCAATGTCACCTACTTTACACTCAAACTATATCTATATTTTCCCCCCTTTTTAACAAACCATGAGTATAATAAATAAATGAATGAATAAATGAATTCTTATGTTCTCGGTCATCCCAACATATATATAAATCAAGGTTTGACATTCTACCACCGATTAATTGCACTTCCCCCCTTGCCAATTCCTTGAACGTAAAGCAAGATCCGCTGGAAGGATTGTCGACAATTCCTTGCTCCCTCTCCGCATCATTTGGACTCTCATTACTCTCTCTCTCTCTCTCTCTCTCTCTCTCTCTCTCTCTCTCTCTGTTTGAACAAATTTTTTAACACAAAAAGGGGTGGAGTTAAACCTCAGAGTCTCATGGAAGCTAGCACCACTCCCATGTCAACCCATCTCCTCCACCATTTCTTAAGCTATAGTCTAGCTCATTCAAGCTGTCATTCCTAGCTTCCACATATAGAGCTCTCTCTCCCTCTCCCCATAAGCACAAACTTCTTCTTCTCCATCTTCATCTTCATCTTCTTCATCATCATCTTCATTCTCATATATCTAAATCTCTCTCTCTCTCATCTCCATCCTTTCCTTCATCTCCCCAAATCCATGCATGCTCCCTCTTGCCTCCTCCTCTCTTTCGCCCGCCCCCGCCATGAAGATCCCGAGACCCCCGCGCATACATAAAGCCGTCCTCTGCCTCTCTCTCCTCTCCCTCTTCCTCTTCTTCCATGGTTGGCGCAATCTTTCCTCCCAACCCAAGAACCAATTGAGCTGGAGCAACAGGAGAGCCCTGGCCAGCAAGTACGACTTCACACCATACCTCCATCACCGCCAACGTCAACGGCATCATCATCATCATGTCCATCATCAAAGAGGGCACGCGCCGGTGGTGCCCGGGCCGCCTGACCCATATGGGGCGGAAAAGCGCCTCGTCCCGACCGGTCCAAACCCATTGCACCACTGAAAGAAAGAGGTTCTTTTGTCATGTACTATTCATATGCCTTTGTAATCAATTCTAGTCATCTTTGTTCATTCTTGACCAAAGAAATTCTATGGATAGAAAAAGCTCATGTGCAGCAAACCGTAATTTTTTCGCGGTTCTTATGTTTCCTTTGCATCCCCTTCCGATGACCAGAAGGTGAGTATGGAGATAACCCTCGATTTTAATCCCTGGTGTTATCAAACATATATTGAAATATCTGCTCGAATATCATAATAGCAATCATCATTTTTCTATATATCCACCATGTTGCACGTCTTGATCTCCTTTTCGCCTGCTACATGCATCTTTCAAGATCATACCGAGAGAATACTTTATTCAATAAAATAGCAGATATTCCGCAATAAAAAAATAAAGAAAACGATGTACGTAGTTGAGCGGGCACGGCACTAGATTTCAATGCAGAAATTTAGAAAACGATGGATGGATGGATGGATGGATGGATGACGACATGGAAGGTCCGGAGAGGGGCACCTCACATGCTGCCAAGCGTACAAAAGAAGGGTTGACTTATCGCAGAGAAACTTCTGAAAATTTTTATACTCGTTTGCTTCGTCTTTCAGTCAGCTAGCATTGGATCCTATGGATCCCCCCACGAGGCCTTATTTTTCAAAACCAAACCCCATCCATGGCGTTCGTTGTACTGACAAATCCGTTTAGCCTCCCCATCATTTCAACATCAAAGTTGGTGCGTGCGCTGGTGCGCTGAAAATGGTCGAAACTGCTGCCTTTCCCCTCAGCAGATTTTCGTGTCGATCGCGGATCGGAGTTGACGAAAGAGAGAGAGTTCGTGTCCGTGGTTGAAGTCCGGAGATCTGCACTGTTGCGGTCCTGACTTTTCACTGCCTCGTTGGTCATTATTGGTGCAACCGTTGGGTTAGGATCATTACCGGTTTGACTCCCGAAACGTTAGTGGCGACACCACTTGGGACTATCGTCTCCTCTAAATAGAATGGTTGCGGGAAGATTCGATGAAGAAAAATCTAGGGAGGGAGCGGATTTTCTTGAGTTTGAATTCGCTTGGTATTGCTTTTTCCTGTTCTCCTGTGTCGTTCGAGAATACTGCAGAATGCTACAATCTTGTGTTTTTTTTAAGTATCTTGCACAAATTTACATTTTTTTTTGTCTTTGGGTGGGATAATTTTCGGGAAAAAAAAAAAACATAGCTGGAAAAAGGCTAAAACTTGCTTTAAGCCGAATTGAGCCAAAGGGAAAAATGAGTGGGTCATAGGTGAAGGCGACCATGGCCTCACCAATTGTGAGTGAGGCTGCCTTCGCCCATGGCTGAGGAGACCATGGTGAAGCTGGCCTCACCTAGATCTGGGCGAAGTTGCCTTGCCAACTGCCCCCAAGCCTCACCTAATGGCCAGTGACCCTCGTTAGTAAAAGAAGCAAAGAAGGAAGAAAAAAAAAAGAACAAAATTAATAAAAATAATTTGGAAAAAATATTATAAAAAAATTATCTACGTCAGTGTCGGCCAGCTAAAATTGGCCTGATAGATTGAATTGGCATAATCACAAAATGTTTAGAATTAAATTAACTAAAAGAAAAAAATTCAAAACTGAATTAACATAATCATAATAGATTTATGATTTTTAAGATAATCCTCCTCCTTTTTCATACCCTATAACGGAGATTGGTCCAAAACCAAAGAAAAATGTTGTACCTTATCCCCTGAAAAGCGTGAACATTGTACCTGCCAATGGAAAAAGTTGCCGGCATGAACGGGCGTACCAAAATTTAAATTCCCGCATGTACCAACCCAAATTCTACTCTCTTTCTTTTCAAGTCACGGGCTACGCTTGGGTAAGGATCATTGGAATCTAGTCAGCCCCGATCGTCTCACCGGCCGATCTACTATGGAGGCGCTGCAATTTATCGAACGCTTCGAACAAGCGGTATCCATTTTCTATAGGTACGGCTAGTGCCCAAGAAGCACTCCCGTTGTTATAAGTTAAAACCCTAAGAACTCAAAACACCAATGATGCACCATCAAGATATCGCTCAACCGTATGTGTACAGAAGTCAGAAATTTGAGATGTTTCAGCCATTGAAGAACCCAATGGACATTAGAGTCTGATCATTATTCCCTGAATTGGATAATCTCTAACCCGGATTGGGTTTACCTCACCGTTTCTTGGGCCGGTAGTTCGGCCCATTTGGGCAGGCTTCTTGTGGAGACAAGGACCAAAAAACACTCGGGCTTTTGGCCCAATACTAAAACTTTTCCGGGTTTAATAACCTTCTAGGTGGGCCTGCCGAGCAGTGCCAGAGCGTCCGCCTCCACAGTCGCGGCGGTCCGACCACACCAGTCGTCGTGCGCCTTCATCAAAAGGTAAATTGAATAGAAGGCGCTACATTAGACACGTGGCGGTTCACTCTGGTCGATCAGACCTTGTCGTTCTCATGGGTATAGAAAAGATTCGACTCTCGAATTATGACCGTGATATATAATCCTTTGTAGGTGCGGTTGTTCTTCAAGCTATTCCCGACCGCTCCGACCCGCATGTGTATACATTACCAAGACCAAGTATTGATCATTTATGACTAACCAGATAATTTCGAAAAAGACAAGAAAAAGGAGAGAAGGAAAATAAGAACGTTGCATCCAAGAGTGGATGATGATTTGTGACTTTTTACCCCAAAAAGAAAGTTCCCAGACAGAGAGGATGATGGAAGTTCAATAATGTGTGTGTATATATATATCTGGTCAGACACCATCATGCATTGATAAGGGGTGAGGAAAGGATAGAAGACTCAGTCCAATATAATTGCATATATCAACTGCTGACTTCTCATACATTCCAAAGAGAACTTCAAATGCTCCTTGGCAAAGGGCAATAAGCACAACTTACATAAAATTGACCTCCCTCGGAAACCAAGAGGCTCTATAGGTGCTCCGAAGCATGACGTTTCCATTCACAAAAACAAATCATGGATGGTGAAGCAACATCAGCTTCAAAGGACGAGGAAAAGAAAAGACGGAGAAGCTCGTAATTTCGACATGGATGATCGATTTGGATTGAATGGAGACATTGCATCTGGACTTGGAACGCATTGAAACGATATGGACAAAGCTTTTCATTTCAAATCAAATCACGTCTTGGTGCTCAACTCAATCCGGAGAAACCTTTTCCCACTCACCACGTGTAAGAAAAACCTGGTTCATTATATTAATATGAAGATTGAGTGCGATCTTATAGGTAAATCACCAACCACAAAAGCCCATTTACGAAATTTATTTTATTTTAATTTTTCCAACATTGAGGCCAAACTTGGAGGCAGAATAGGAAGGCAACAGAGAGTTCCAAAGTTACATGATTGCACCACTTTCTGATGGCTTTAGGGTTTAGTCTCACGTCATTCAACCAAAGCCAGCCCTCCATTAAATTAAAGCCTAACCCCCATTCACTCTTTGGGATTTGCACCCACTCAAGGGCAGAAACTAAATCATTGTACAAGTCCACTAATCATGGTCATACAACCTTTGAGATAATCGTCCAAAAAAACTTAGATTTATTATATTTTGATTAATTCAATTATAAAATTTTCAATTTTACTAATTAAATTTTAAATATTTTCATATTTTACGATTAAATCATTGTACAAGTCCACTAATCATGGTCATAGGCGAGGGTTGGCCGACCCTTGCCGACCACTAGGGGTTGTGAAGCCCTTATCGGTCACGAGCAAGGGCTGCTGACAAGGGTCTACTAGAGGATTTGATAGGGAAAAAGAAGAAGAAAAAACTAAAAAATATATTTTAAAAAAAAATTAAAATTTTTATACATCAGTGACAACCATTCTACGTGGTACTATTGGTGTCTACATTAGCGATTTTTCGGTTAAAATTGGTCGGATAGACTTAATTGGTAAAACACAAAAAAATTTATAACTCAATTAGCAAATCAAAATGGTTAGACTATATTGGCTAAAGTGCAATAAGGTTTAAGATTTGTTGTACAATTTTCTTTGCAAATTTTGTATTATCCAATGATGCCCTTTAACAATATTTTTTCCAATGGGAAAACTCGCATCGAGTCAACAAGTCTTGACCTCACGAAACATCTCGCTAATTTCGTGAACCGAGTATACATGACTTGAGGCCATACCACCCCTTTGAAAATTTAAACGTATATCACGCGTCTTTGCCTAGTATCATATATTATAGTTTCTCGTCCATAATATAATCAATAATTATGTAATTTAATTAGAGATCAATCAAGAGGCTAAAGCAAGCGGGCCCGTATGATTAGGATACGCAGCACTAGAGAATTGGAAGGTAACCTACCACATGCCATCATTGGTTTAGTGATAAAGGCAAACGTTCTATAAGGGGGTCGATTAGGACCATCTTGGTACGCCACCACCAATTTCTTGATGACCGGTTTGTTCCAAGGCCCCTTCCAAAATTTCCCCACAAGTCAAATCAAACTTGGTTAAATCTGGCACGAAATGCATAATCATGGGTCCTAGAGTGATCTTGATTTCTCTATGATTAGGGCAAGCCTGAATTTATAATCATGGGTTATCCAAGATTTTTGGCACTACGTATAAAGTTAGTAGTTAACCCCTTATGAGACGTAATCCCACTTTGATGATCAAAAGACAGAAAGATTATACATGCACGTATAAGAAAAAAAGACAATGGAGGGCGAGACCCGTCGCCATTGGAAAACCGCGGCAGGCTGGTTTTTAACTTGGTCAAACCCTAATTGATTGGAGGTGTGACTTCAGAGTTGAGTCCTGCTCGATTACCTTCATTAGAATAATTCTGTGCTTGGAAGATTTTTTGGGAAAACTAGCTGGCTGCCATAGCTTCTTCCTAAGGGAGAGAAGGAGGTTTTGTTTTTTTTTCTAACTTGCTTTTCTTGTTGTTTTTTTTTTAATTTGGGGGTACTGGCATAGAGACCCGGTAACTTGGAGACCCATGAAAAGACAAGCAAGTGTCTTGAATTGATTAAGTCCGGACCATTGACTTGTGTAGGTAAGGTATCAACCCAATGCAATTTACATGTAATTTGTGCGATCTAAATAGACTATCTCCAGTTCCTTAACTGAAAATCTTTGGGACATTTCCTAATCAATTGTGACAGTCTTGGAGCTCTAGAGAAGTTTTTGTTTTTGTCGTCCTTGACAAATAATTTAGCGATTGTTTGGCGAAAATTGAATATAGATTATTATGCAAAGTGATGTAAGGAATTTCAAAAGTGCATTTAAAAAGTAAAACGATCATATTCGATATCCTATAGAAAAAGCTTCTCTACATTAGTTTGTAAAAGTCAATCTTGTCCCGTAGTTTCGATGGATCTATTGATAGTCAAATTGATAATACGGAGGCGAAAAAAGGGCAGGCGATGCTACTGACCAATGTGAAATATTTCCTAATCATCCTTTAACCATGTCATATTGACAATCAAGTGATGCTTAAATTAATGCCCAACTTTAAAAAATAAAATGTGAATAGTCCTGTCATGTTGAACCTAATCATGAGTAGGACTTGGCATAAGACCAGGTCATTAGTCAAATTAATCACATAATTTATTACCTAACCCTAAATTATTTTTAACCTTATGAAGAGAGGAAGAGCTACCTTCTTACTTGTTGAAAAGAAGTAGTTAGCTTTTTCTCTTTTATTTGTTTCTTTTTCTATTAACTTCTCTAGATATTTTTCTTCTATATTCTATTTTTTTTGAAAGGGCATAATTTATTACCTAACCCTAAATTATTTTTAACCTTATGAATTTGTCCCCTTTTCTTTTAACTTCTTTGGACCGGATATTTTTCTTCTATATTCTTTTTTTTTAAAAAGGGAAACATCTACAAACGATTTAGTCCAAAAAGAAAAAGAATAACACTGATGAGTTCACAACACGAAAGAGACATACCGGGGAGTCCTTGTCCTTCAGATAGGACAAGACCAACGTGACAAGCCTTGATATTCGCTTTCTTTCGGGCACTGATTAAGTTCTGCTACGGACCATCCGAATGAATATGATAGCTCTGTGATCTCAATCGAATGAGAACAACATCGATAGATATCCACGGCTCTTTTCCTTCTAATTTACATACTTTCGTCACCTCAATTCGCAAGAAATCATCTCTAGATTTTGATAATCCTAAAGGGCAAAACGACTCGGTCGGAGGGGAGGTGGGCCCACTTGGAACGAGGAGCACACAAATTGGGCAACTTGGGGAAGTTGGCAAATTTCGGTCCTCAAACATTAAAAGATGCAAGAAAAAGAAGATCCGAGCGCACTCACGCGAGCCCACTACCTGGAAAAAATGGAAGGCATGCTTCGAGGTTGACTTGAGATGTCGACCTCCTCCATCCTGTCCGTTGACTCGACCGCCACTTCCCCCTCCGAGTTCGTGCCTAAATAACGCCAAGATCAGCGTTAGGGCAAATTATATAATGCCCCCCGAGTTTTTAGGGTTATTTGATAATTTGCCGCCCGACATTTCGATCTTTGCAATTTCCCCCCCTGCGAGTTTTAGAAATCGATCGCGATGTGTCTCCTGGCATTGACTCCAGCCAAATTTGCTCGGAGGTCAAAGCTCTAACCATGTGAAAGCACGTAATTGATTATGGAGGGAAAATTCATTGCATATAATAAAATAGAAGAAAAGTTCATGAAGATATCACCCGCGTGAATAGTTTTATTTCTCCATTCTCGAGAATAGGTTTGGAATAGAAATCGGCTTAGTAACGTAATTTCTTTTTTGTATTTTTGGAGCAAATTTTTAGTTTAGAAATAGGTTTGAAATAGAAAATGAAAAGTTTCTATTTTTGAATCTAAGTCTAGAAATATGTTTGAAATAGAAATGAGAAGTAAAAATCTTTACTTTTCCATTTTGGTCACCAAAAAAAAAAAAAAAAAAAAAAAGAGAAATAAAAACTTGTCTCAACACTTGTCATCGCTATTAATTGGGCTTCCATTGGCCCTTAGTCTACTACAATCCACCTATTGCCCGTTTGTTGCTCGAAAATGAGAAATTTTATGTCGTTAATAAACGAATTTCTATTACGGGAACGTAACATTTATGTTATTATTAAATATATATTTTTGTTCATAAACTTATCCAAAAATTAATCCGTTATCATTTAAATCCTGATCCAAAAGAGCATAGTCATGAATCTATCGAAATATATATGCACGAATAATTGTTACTTTTTCTCACATATAGATGATATGTGACCATTTTATCTTCCAGAACAAATCATGTGCAGTCACATGGTCGTATATGCGAGAAAGATTTGGCTGGAGTGAATCCTGGGGGACTGGGCACATCACCCCCCACTTCGAAAAGCTGGGGGTAAAGCTGCAAAAATAAAAAATTCACGGGGCAATTTGCCACAATCTTAAGAAATTTGGGCACAAAATGGAAATCTCCCCTCAGTGCTGTGGTGCGTGGAATTCCACTATTATCCGGTACTTCACTTGCGTGTGCCCTTGAAACTCACCTACCCAATAAAGAACGGACACGTGGAGCCTACATGGCAATATTTAGTGGCCTACGCCGACTTCCACCTATATTTTAACGTCTGATCCTTATTGCGGTGGAAGTGGCTCGGAATTTTCCATTAGGTTTCCGGCTAATGACCCATCCTAAAAGCACTGATCGAGGTAAACAAAGAAAATTAGGGGGCCACAAATAATTTTTGTTTCTTGACACAATTTCTGATTAAAAATATAATTTTTTATTTCTATTTTCTAAAATAATTTTTGACTAAAAATATGTATTTGATGACAATACAAAATTTATATTCCAAGAACAGAAATTATAGGGGGAACAGAAATAATGAATCCCTAAACCTCTCTCCTATATTCCTTTTTCCACCCGTTACGATTCATTAAAATTAGGAATGTTCTCATCAATCTTGGTAGTATGTACATAAAATTTCTCCTTCCCAAGTGGTCGGTTAGTAGTTAGGACAAGCAATAAGAGGAATTTTTATTTCTAATTCTAGACTAGAAATTAGTTTAATAAATAGAAAAATGAAATTATATTACTAAATGTATTTCTATTCTAAACCTATTTTTGGAAATAAAAAAAATAGATCTACTTGAAATAGAATGGTTATCATGCACATCCTATAACATCTATCGAGACATCTTGAAGGAAAATTCTGAACAAAAAAAGAAATAAAATAACAAACTCCCACTTCCCAGATTTTTACTTTTCTTGAACCTTAATAAATGCTCTGAGGGAGTTATTTTTATTTATTTATTATTTGCAATTGCAAAGGTTTTTAATCATGACAATCGATCGAAGAGTTAGACATTAATGCAAGGCATAGCCTGATTGTCAAACTACAAACTAACAACGTAAAAGATTCAATTTCACCCTCATCGCGTGCACAGCCCCCCTCCCCTCTCTCCCGGTTTATCAAATTCCACGCGTCATTTCTTATCCGACTTACATGTGAAAGAGGGTCTTAAGGTATTCCGAGAATCATTTGTTTATTAAATTCTTGGATTGGACTTTCTAACATCGCCCGATTGGAACCCCGCCCGTCTTAGGAAAGGGAATTTTAATGCGGCAGCACCGGTGAGGTTGGCAGTTGGGGACAAAACATTGAGAGAAACCCTGCATCAGAGTCAACACGCACCGAGGAAAAAACGGCAGCTTCCGGTCGTGTCGTTTTTATGGGGCCTTCGTTCGGTAATGCGTTCGTGCATTAACTAGTTGCCCTCGTGAAAGCTCGAAATAAAAAGGGATGGAAAATCGGATTTCTTGTTTACTTTTTTAGCCTCGTGATTAATTATTTTCCCCTTTTAATTATCCACGAAATCGCATTAAATTAGTAAAGAAATTCCCTTCCAAAAAGGTAGAGTCAACCGGAAGAACCGGTGATCGCCGGTCACCTACTCTCTCTAGGGAACTCTCTCACTTCACCTATATATAACGCTCCTCCGTTCGAAAACAGAAACCTGAAACTTTTTCAAGCCAAATACGAGTCACGCCCGCCCGCACCAATTTTTTCCTAGCGTCGATCGCTCTGTTTCTCCGGTGCCGGAAATGGTTCAGGCTGAGGCGGCGCAGCCGGAGGCGGGGTCCGGCGCCTCCCACCACAGGCGGCTCGCCGTCGGCGTGGTCGTCTCCGTCTCGGCCTTCATGGCCCTGTGCGCGAAGAAGGCCGGCCAGGTCTCGAAGAAGGTCGCGCACCAAGCGCACGACCGGTGTAAGTTCTCGCCGAGGTCGATCGCGGCGGGGGCGGCGGGGTCGGCGTCGCCGCTGAGGCGCCCGAAGAAGCTCCTCTCGAACATAAGCAACAAGGCGATCGCGTTCGTGCACAAGGGCAAGAAGGTCCCGTCCCGCCTCCACCGCCGCCGCAGCGGGGGCGGGGGCGAGGAGGAGGGGTCCGAGGCGGATTCCGAGGAGTTCGGCTTCGGGGACGGCGGCGTGTGGCAGAGGAGCATCCTGATGGGGGACAAGTGCCAGCCGCTGGACTTCTCCGGCGTGATCTACTACGACGAGTACGGGAAGAAGCTCGAGCAGCCCCCCCTCCGGTCGCCGCGCGCCAGCCCCATGCCCGGGTACCTCGCCCGCGCCCGCCCCCGCGCCAGCCCGGAGGAGCGGCGGGTCAGCAAGTTCGACTTCGGCGGGTTAGGGAAGTAGCCCGCCGCCCTAAAACATCCACAGAAAAGAACCCAAAATCGGCACGATCGCCCCGTCAGCGTTCGATTAAAATTTAGTGTAACCTTCTTCTTCTTCTTCTTCGTTTTTCTGTATTGGGTATTGGAGCTTTTGCTCGTCTGTTTTCGCCCTGTGATTTAGATGAGGTTTGAGGATTCGTCTGTACAAAATGCTTCAGACAGGAATTGTGGAAGTTCCCGTGATGTTTCTTGGGTTGTAAACTCTGTCTTCTTTCGAACCCATTACGAACTAGAATCCCAGCTTTCGTTTGCAGTCGACTAAACTCGTCTCAAATCGTCAAAAAGCTCAGGCTTTCGTTGCCGAAAGGCCGTTCTTCTTTAGTTGTAACTTCTTCTTTTCCGTTTTTCTGTATTGGGTTTTGCAGCTTCTGGTCCTCTGTTTTCGCCCTGTGATTCAGATGCGGTTTGAGAATTCGTCCGTACAAAAATGTTTCAGACAGGAATCGTGAAAGTTCCCATGATTTTTCTTGGGCTGTAATCTCCGTCTTCTTTCGAACCTATTACAAAATAGAATCCAAGCTTTCGTCGCAGCTGATCATCAAAAGGAAATTGGCTTCTATCTGCAACGAAAGAGACAGCAGAATTTACCTCAGCCTCGCCTTTTTTTTTTTTTCTCCTTCGTTTACCGGGTGCGAGAAAGACCGAGTCAAAACGACCGATTTTCGTTTCAGATTGAGCACGAGACGAGGAGCCAAGCGCAGGAGGTGCGTTTGGGCGAGACTGTTCCCGGCGCCGCCGATATTGAAAATGGTCGCGTTTCGTCCGGATCGACATAGGCTTTTTAGCTAGCGGTAGCTGGTTTTACCCGGAAGAGTACACTACACGTACTCGATACTACCTGACGACGTGTCATGATTCGGGTCATGTAATTTTAAATTAATTTTTGATTATAAAAAATCTGAATTAATATATTTATAATAAATTTATCCTAAATTAAATTAATGCTACAAAAATTATAAATATCATATGTCATCAAATTTTATACTTTAATAGTAAAGTTTAATGGAAGATAAATTTATTATAAATATAAAATATAATCTAAAATGTATTTATTATAAGTGTAGGAAGGTTTTCCATGATTATTAATCATTCTTGCTGTGTATCCTACCAAAGCTAAGTTACAAACATGATGAAGGCATCTTGGGTTTGCATCCAAAATTTATCCCGCTAGCAAAATGACGGTAATTTACCAACGAGACGGCAACTTTTTGAAATGCTTCTGTAGATTATATTAGGAAAATAGTAATTTCTCGAATGCCTTCGTAATTTTTAACGGTTGAATTTTAACAATAGCTTTTTAAAGGGCTCTCGCGTTAAGTTAAAGATTGGTGATGTCGTCGTCCCCAGCAAACAAACGGTCCGGATTGCACAAAGAGAAGATTGATTCGTGCGAACGGTCGGATATGACTTTCCGCCTGTCAAATTTTCAACGGCTCACACCTTTCCTTCAGCAATCCAACGGCGGAAACGCGTGGCGCCATGGCACGAAGATCTTCGCACAGAGCGCTTTCACTGTAAATTCAACTTCTCCTGATTCTACATTCAACTCGCGAAAATGGCAAGTCTTTAAGCAAGCAGATCGATCTGCAGAACGCGAGCGGGAACGGCCGCAAATCGCGTTCGTTCTGCCCTCGCCCTCGTGGAAAACGAGGAGGAACGACCGCCAAGAAAACGTTTTTCCAGCGGTCTTCCACGCGTGCATTTCACGTAAATCGCCATGGAAATTTATCGTTCAAGCTCGAACGGCAAGTAAACAGCGTTTGCGAGACGCTTCAACGCTCTGCGACTCTCAAGAGGAGACCAGGGTCTCGGCTTCTAGAGCAGTAAAACTAAGAGGGCAGGGCGCTTTGACCGCACAAGCCCAGAATTCAAGTCAAACTTCAAGACCGGAAGGGCCAGTTCATGGAGGGCCGCCGATCGTCGGTTGACTTCGACTTTCTGGAGTTGACTCGACGGGGGCCATGGCCACGAGAGCAGAGTCAACAAATGTGGGTCGGAGTCAAGTCAGGGACGGGACCAGATTAGGCATCAGACAGAACAAAATGCTTCTCTTTTCACATTCTCAATAGACAGCACACTTCCCTTTTTTCTTACAAGAACAAGGACAGGTCGATGCGGATGCGACGACGTCCTTTGCCTGCATTGTTTCTTCCGTTTCCGCAAGGCAACAAACCCAACCATCACGGGCAGCACCAACCATGCATGTCCGATGAAATTAAGATGACGAAAAGGAAAGCAAATGGTCCTGGCCTCTTTTACCACTTCGCGAATCCCTCTCTGGCGTAGTCCTTGGCGTGACCGGTCATGGCGGCATTGCCCGCCCCGCGACCCAGGCCCGACAGGTCGGACCCTCGGAAGTACTTGTACAGCCACGACAGGCCGGCCAGAGCGATGACCCCGAGCCCGCACGAGGACAGCGCGGCGGCGACCGCCGCGAACAGGACGACGGCGGCGGGGACCCATATCGGGCTCGACAGGATGAGAAGCGGCGCCAGGAGGATGAGGCCCATGAAGGCGGCGGTAATGGAGAGGCCGACCAGGAGGAGGAGGACGGCGTCGGCGACGACGAGGGAGAGGAAGCCGAAGAGGTGGGCCGAGGCTGGCGCGTGGTCGTGCGGCCTGTGGAGGGCGGAGGCGGCAGTGGGCGGCGGCGGAGGAGGGCCGGGGAGGTCTCTGGAGGTCCGCCATTGCTGAGGATCGGAGAGTTCAGTAGCTTCGAGGAGATGAGAGGAGGGGAGCGGAGAGGAGGGGGAGAGAGTTTTTTCCTAGGGGTGGTAGCGGGCCCGGCCTTACACGTGTGGAGGATGCGCTCTGGGGGAGACATGCGAGTTTACACGTGTGGGGACTGTGGAGCACATGGTGGTGGTGATGCCCGCCTGTGACGAGGGGAATATCTTCCTTTTCGGCCACGATTTAATGGAGAGGACTTAAGGACGTTGTTTTGTTATTTCGTACATGATGAACTATTTATTACTAATCTGCAATTAAATATATATATTTTGCTAAAGTACTAGTTGGAGAGTACGTGGTAATTTTATGGAGATTTGGAGTAGGAACCGGACTCTCTTTATGGGTTTCCAAATTATCATTTACTTGCTCGTTATTGTTCTTCAAAAATATTTTAGGTTGGATATAAGTAAGTACTAGTTCGATCCTCGGTCAGCCTATCCGTTCCGATCTCGGGTCCTAGACCCTCAATCGATCTCCTGTTCGCTCACTCCGCACTTCCGCCTTAATTTAGATATGAGTTTTTTAAATTGTTAGATATAAAATTGTTTTAGTAAAATGAGTCAAGTTAGGTATGTATTAAGGATGAGCTGTTCGATTTATATTACATGAAATCAAAACATGTTAAATAGGTTAGTTTTGATTGGACCATTTTCAATCTAGCCTAAAGCTAATCAAATTTAAGTTTAGAATGATAAAAACTAAAATAATATAAGCATTAAATGAGTTTATAACTTACTTAGAACTAACCGTCTATATCTATACAGCTCTCTCTTCACTCTCTTTCATCCTCACTTGATCTCATATTCCCTTACTCTGCATTCTCACCTCGGTTTAGGTATGAATTTTGTTAGATTAGATTAGATTAGATATGAAAATATTTTAGCAATTTGAGTCAGGTCGGGTATGAATTACTCGATATGTATTACAAGAAAATGAGTTAATTTGAATTGGACAATTTTTGAACTTCACTGCAAACCTAACACGTACTATCCGACCTGCTCATTTGATGGGTTTATGGCAGAACTTTCAAAGTTTTATATTCGTGCCACGTGGATCGGCTGTTGTGAGCAAAGGGCTTTTGGATTATAAGAGAGCGCATGGGCCTGTGGCTATAGTCCCAAGCGGCCCATTACGAACCCGGTCGAGACGGAGCTCCGAGAAGGCCCAATCATCCTGCGATATTCCTTGAATCTGCATTGTCATGATCAGCAGTTCAATGCGCCATCAACGTGAAATACAACCAAGAGCAGAATCTCGGTACGAGCAGCAGCATGAAGATGAAGATGACGATGGCGGAAACGAGGCGCGGCGAGCGAGCTTTGATCCTGTTCATCTCCCCATTTCGCACCTCCGGCGATCGGGCCGGCCCGATCTTGTCGGCCGCTCGGTCGTTCGTCGCATTTTGTTCTAATTCATTCACGCCCCGATGCTGACTCGAACGGGTCGCCTCCGATGCGGTTCCATCCCCATGCTTTCCGGCCGTTTCTTTCGCCGTGACCGTCACTACTGCACCGTCCCTCGACTCCGTAGCTACCATCTGGCTCGAGGTACCGTCGCATTTTCCGGGGCTAAAGGGTTCCGTCTCGACCGGCATTAACGTATCTTCGAACGCCGGTTCTAGATTCCTAATGCGGACGCAATCATTGAACGATACTCTCCTCGGGCGGGAGCGAGCCGCCGGGCTCGGGGACTCTGCAAGATCCTTCTTGCTCGTCTTCCTAGAAGCGCCGGTACCTAGATTCCACCTCGCTTTCGAAGGTCCTTCGGGGACCACCGATGTCCAAAATCGTCGGATCAATCCTGCCTTCGCCGGAAATCTTTTGCCAGGAGACCTCTCCGGCGATTGATCCGCCATAACGTCCCCTTTGCTCTTGTTCCTCCACCTCTTTATCTTAGTGATCAGGCTAGACCTCTTGCTTATGCTGCTGTGGCTTCCGGAGGTGCTTCCGAGGGTCGAGCTCGTGTCGTCGATCTCGCCGATCTCGCGGCTCTCCGTGGAGGTGCGGGACGAATCGGGGCTGTTGGATGCGGCACGGCCCCCGGCACTCCAATCCTTGCTCGGATCGCGTTCGGGAGTACGCGGCGGAAGGGTCCGGTAATCTCGGATTTCGAATCTCAAGCAGCTGTTGAGCCACTTCTGGTACACCAGCTCTTCCACCATGCCGAATCTCTGCTTCTGCAGCGTCTCTACCTGCTTCAGGAGGTCTTGGTTCCAGCGTTTCAGCTCGCCCGCCTCTTCTTCGGCCCCGGCAATCGCTTCGCCCTGCGAGACGGTAGAGCAGAAACCAGAAATTTACGATGGAGAATAACATCGAATGCAGAAACATCATGCTCAAATGCTTCCTTAAAACTGTTAGAATTTAAATAATAAACTACTTAATCGGCATTGATAAACTAACGGATATGAGAAACTAACATATACATATCCTAGAAAGTACGTGTATGTTTATCGTCTTTCCAGTAGAAGCAGTCGGTTCGGAGTTTTCCCCGTACCTCTGTCATGGCGGTAAGGGAAGTGGCTTTCGCCCGAGCGGCATTCAGCTTGAGCGCGAGCTCCCTCTTTTCGAGCTCGAGTTCCTTGTTCCTCCGCTTCATCGCCACCACCTCCAACTTCGCATCGTCCGTCGTCGTCTTCGTCTTCCCCTCGAACGCAGATCCTCTGGATGGCTTTCCTCTACTGCGATAGCCATGGACTTGCTCTTCGATCATCTCGAGTTGCGCCTTCAGTTGAATCTCGCCGGCTTTCATCTTTTCCCGACACCGCTCTATCATCTGCTCCGCCGTCACAAGCTGCTTCTCCGCCGTGAGGCTCTCTCCAATTTCCTTCTCGAGATGGCTTTTCTCGGCCTCGAGCGAGCCGACGGCGGCCTTCAGCACGTCGGCCTCAGATGATCTGACCCTCAATTGCCTCTTCAAATGGACGATGAAGGAATGCTGCTCTCTCAGCCCGTAGAGCTCCAGCAGCTTATGCTCGACTGCTATCTCTCTCCTCCTCAGGTCGTTCAGCAGACGCTTCGTCTCTTCTGCTTCGTCGACGCTGTTCGGACTCTCGTTTTGCCGGGCAATCACAAGTCGCCGGTCCGCATCTTCAGTCTCGTTTTCCTCCTCCTTTTCCTCGGCATGGCGACTTCCCCGGTTCGCATCTTCCTCGTCTGCAACCATGCAAACGCCATCAAATGAAACCATGTTCACGAAATTCCTGATCAACTCCGGGGAAGAGATCTTCGAAAAGAAAAAAGGGAATGACCTGATGATTCGAGACGGGGTTTCCGCTTCCTCGGAGGCTTCCCGACGCCATTACCAGAAGCTGCAAGAGCTGCAACAGTGGCGAGAATCAGCAAGCTCGCTCTGACTATCATGTAAAACGTTTCCGCCGATACAACCTTAGCAGCTCTTCCCCTCTGACGGGGCCTCGGAAAGCTCGGAATTCAGCTCCAATCTGTAAGTTTTCACCGTGAAAATGACACCGCCATTCGTTCGTTCAATCCGCTGCGCAGCGCCGACACAGACAAATCTCATCGCCAATCAGCGGTCGGTTTTCGCTCCGGTCCGCGGACATTAAATGCTCTTTCGGAAGAACTCGTTCGGAGGAGCAGAGGGGCATGGAAAGGAGCTCATGACATCCACACACAGAAGCTCAGGATAACGTGTTCTTTTCATCTCGTCCCTTCTGCAATCCTGGAAGATCTTTTTGCTGCTGAAGCCATTGGATTTTTGTGCAGATGACGGGAGGAAATCAACTGTCAAGAACGGCGGCGGGCGGCGACTAGACATATTTGCTACTTGGACATAAACGTAATTTAATTTCCTTATGAAATAAATTAATGATTAATTTCACAAAATAAGGAATTCATTTTCATGAAGTCCAACTAATAATTACTGTTTCTTTTTTTATTTGGATCGACCATGGACCAATCCCCTTGGAATATTTTATACACCCATAATTTTGAGCTTCATGTTACTCCTTTCACGGGACATGTTAAATCTGGGACATCTCAATTCAATTAACTGAGACGACAGTTTTTAATGAAAGACTTGACTCTTATTCTAAATGAATTTCTGAATATTCTTTTTCATTTTTGATTTTAAGAAAACGTTTTGTTTATTGGTGTCAAAATAGGATATGGGGTATGAAAATGGAGAATCTATTCTTTCTTCTTTTTAGCTTGCTTCGCAGGATTGAGCATGGTCTAGTGGGCAGTGCCATACATAGAATCGAGAATCGGATCGATATCCACTAGATCTAATAAATTGGAATCGAGAACCAGAGTGGCTCTCTTGGGAACCTCAGCTCTGATTACGGTGGTTCCAAGTTTTTTTGCATATCCCTAGCTTTAATGGCTATTACTCGAGCCAATTTAAGTTACAACATAAGTTTTGGTGTCACACTTTTTGTGCCAAAATATAAGTTAAATGGATAATTATACGAATGGTTTTTAAACTTTGATTGCACGTGAATTGTTGTTTCTAAACTTTTCATTTGTTTACTGTAATCCCTAAACTTATGGTAAATGTTGAATTTAATCTTTGGATTATATGAAAATATTTAATGTTATTCTTCCATTAATTTAAGTTCAAAGAAATCTAGAAAAAAAAATTTAAGGACGATATCAAACATTTTCATCTAATCCAAATACTAAATTGAATATATACCAACAGTTTATAAACCACATGAAACAAGTTAAAATTTAAGAATGATATTGCATATTTGACTAAGATTCAAAAGCTGTGTTGAACTAAGATTCAAAGACTGTGTCGAACAGATTAAAAGTTCGAGACCGCATTATATAGTGGATCAAAATTAAGGGCTCGCTTACATCATTTTCCCCAATGTCAACTCTATCAATTTATTAAATAATTCAATAAATTTTTTAATCTCGGAATATCGCCTTTGATGATGCGCAGAAAAGGCTCTTTATTTAAAGTAAATAATATTCCCAAGTTGAATTAATTTTATATGGTAATATGATTGGCATAATAAAAGATCATCAATCAATTTCACATCCAAGAACTCTTCAAAACCCTAACAATCTCCCTCCCTAATCATCCCAAATCTCTCTCGCGTGCGCACCGATCCGAGGTCGCCGGAAGGAGGAGATTCCGACGGCGATGGCCCCTAAGCGGATCCCCCCCGGCGCCATCAAGCCGAGGGTCCGCCAGGTCGGCTTCGTGCCCCGCAACGCCCCGCCGGAGCCGCCGGCCCGGGCCCAGCCCTACCCCGCGGAGGCCGGCTCGCCCCCGCTCGCCGACTCCGCCGCCAGCAACTCCCTCTCCCCGGTCATGATCCCGCCGCCCCGGCACCTCTCCGACAACCTCTCCACCTTCCGCACGCCGGCCGTGCCCGTGCCGGAGGCGACGCGCCGGCACGCGGGCCACTCGACGGTCGTCGGGAGCTATGACCCGGCGGAGTCCCTTCTCGGGACCTCGTCGCCGGCCCCGTCGCCGCCGTCGAGCGACAGGCTGATCGGGGACGGGGAGTTCTCGGATGAGTCGTGGCTGCAGCGGAGCAATTTGGCGAAGTTCGCCTCGAGCTTTCCGGGCGGGGGTTTCGATTTGACCGCCGTGAAGGCGGTCTCCGCGGCTGATCTCGCATCCAATGTGAGTGCGAAGAACACGACCGGTGAGTCTTGATTCCCGTCTTTCAGTTGGGGCGTTATTTTCTTTAAAGTTTGTGTCCTATAGTCAGTAGTTTCTTAGGGATGGTTCTGTATGAGAAGATTTGCTTTTTGCTGACAACAGTTGCAATTCGTGCATGTCAGCGTTTGAATTGAGCATTATTTGCAGTATGGACAAGTCCAATTTGTTTGTTGCGTGCTTCTGTCTGGGGCTCGTTCGCTAATTCTTTGGTCCCTGATGGCTCGTTGGTGGTGTGGCAGCATGATGCCATAGGGCATGCTAGTTTCTGCAGATTCCGATTTCATTTGATCTGTTGGTGCTGAATTAGTATGGTGTCATGGGAAGTGATGTGGGAAGCAGGTGGGTCCGGAGATTATGTTTAAGAAATATGCAGTTTGCTGGGGGCATTGGGAGAAGAATTATATAATATGATATCAACTTCTCGTGATGTAAAGAGACCTTCCAAGGTGTCTCATCCCATTTATATATCGTGGATCTTCACCTCTGATGCACCTCCGTTTATTCATGACTTTTTGCAGAGAAGGGGGAGGGGACTGCTCTGGAAGTGAAAAATGAAGCAATCCCTAGTTCAAAGCCGCTGAAGGTGAAAACTACAAAATCAGAAAGGCGGGCCTTGCAGGAGTCTCAGCGAACTGCAAAAGCTGCCGCAAGAGGTTATTTCGTGGACGATTATAATTGCAGATGTCATACTCCTCTTTATTTTGGACTCCTTGGAATCAAGTTTTGATATTGGTTAGCTTTGCATGATTAATGCACAATGCACCCATGACATGCATGGTAATACCGCTCAAATCTGATTTTGAGCTGGAGCATTATCTATTAGGAGGCATCTTTCAGGTTAAGGCTGCTTTTATCTTTTTTAACAATTTTGAAGACGCTTGGTATGCTTCTCCTCATTGGAAAAAGGCCTTTTGAGTGGTAAGGAGAAATAGAAAGAGCCTATAACATCTACACAAGTCCGAAGCTCCAATCATCGGTCTTGTTCCCTGGTTATGATTTATTGTTGGTGTTAACTTTTAGAGCAGCCTATCCATTTCAAACGAAATTCTTTGTTGCAGTGGAGGGAAATAAGTCTATTGCCGCTGCATCTGGCAGAGTCACTTTTGTTAAGGCAGCAAAGCAACCCTCACAAAAGAAAGATGTTGCTTCAGCTGCACCCTCTGTGGCAGCTTCCGAGAAGAAAGGAAGTGACCGTGCAACAGAGAAGGACAGGAAGAAAGATGCCCCTCCTCCACGTATGCAATTTGATGACAAGAGTCGGGTGGAAAAGGCTAAAAGGAGAGCTGTTGTCAATCAAACTGAAGCTAGAAATAGAGTTGAATTGTTTAGACATTTGCCTCAATATGAACAGGGAACACAAGGTCCTGATCTTGAGTCAAAGATTTTCCAACTCAAGCCTATGCATCCTGCTGTTTACAAGGTACTTCTAAGGACACAGTGCTTGTCGTATGAACTTCTTGGAGGTGGATCTTGGTGTATCATTGAGATCTTAGAAAAACCCTTAATATAATTATAGTCAGATGAGATGTGCAGCATGTAATAAAAATCAATCTTGCCAAGCAACTCCAGAACACTAACATTATGGACCTATGTGTCTTAAGTTTTGTGATTACGTCCTCTTGTTTAAAATAAATGTCACTACTTGGTTCTATTTTTTAATATGACCTCCATGCAACATAGTTGTACTGAGTAGTTATCTCCAAAAATAAGTGTATTCCCAATTTCTTGCTAAGATTTTCATGTAATTTACAGGTTGGGTTACAGTTTTTAGCAGGAGATATTTCGGGGGGCAATGCCCGATGTATTGCAATGCTGCAAGCCTTTCAAGAGGCCATCAAAGACTATATAACGCCACCTGAGAAAAATCTCAACAGAGATTTGACAGCAAAAATTAGCAGTTATGTTTCGTTTTTTACCGAGTGCAGACCACTTTCAATCAGCATGGGAAATGCAATTAGATTTATAAAGAATCGAATCGCCAAGTTACCATTGTCTCTTTCTGAATCAGAAGCAAAGACTTTGCTTTGCTCCGATATAGATCGCTTTATAAATGAGAAGATTATAGTGGCCGACCAGGTAATAGTCAGACATGCCACAACTAAGATCAGAGATGGGGATGTTCTTCTTACATATGGTGCATCATGTATTGTTGAGATGATTTTGTTGTACGCCCATGAAATTGGGAAACAATTCCGTGTAGTGCTAATAGATTCACGCCCCAGACTTGAAGGCCAATCATTACTACGTAGGCTGATAGCTAAAGGGCTGAGTTGTACATATACACATATAAATGCAGTTTCTTATATAATGCATGAAGTGACGGGAGTTTTCTTGGGGGCTTCCTCTGTATTGTCTAATGGTACTGTATATTCAAGGGTTGGAACTGCAAGTGTGGCAATGGTTGCTAATGCTTTCCGTGTTCCTGTGATAATATGCTGTGAAGCATATAAATTTCACGAAAGAGTGCAGCTGGATTCAATTTGCTTCAATGAGTTGGGTACGTTTTGGCCTCTTTTATGATTGTTTTACACTTGTAATTTCCTCATAAAGTCACCTACTAATACTCTTAAGTTGCTTGCAGGTGATCCGGATGCTATTTTAAAGGTTCCTGGAAGAATGGATGTGAATTATTTGGATAACTTGCAGAATAAGGAAAATCTTCAATTGCTGAATCTCATGTAAGCTTTCAGTGTTTTTGGAGTGAGGAAGTCTGATGACGTCATCCGTTTGATTTTTGACTTTTTGACGTGATGCTCAAATAGGTATGATGCTACTCCTTCAGAATATGTGTCCATGATTGTCACAGATTATGGCATGGTAAGTTGTCTGTACTCATTAAGTTGTTCAAATTCGAATTGTAATATCACCTTTCGAGGATTCTATACAAATCATGATCCCCAACTCGTAGTTACGGTGCTATGGAAAGTTCTGCCATTTACCTTATTTTAATGGTCGCAGATTCCTCCAACAAGCGTGCCTGTGATCGTCCGAGAATATCGGAGGGAGCAGTTATTAATATAGACTTAACATTGGAGCAGTAATTCCACAATTTTACAACTGGATAGGCTGGCTAATGGGGAGATCACTTGCTTTCATTCGGACACTCAGGCCGTGCACCAGCAGAAATAAGCACAAATAAGCGTGGCGTGTTTTGTCAACTCTAGGTTCACGTTGTGGCTCTTAGATTCTAAATGACGTTTTCTTTCTAGGTCATCTCGTCTTTGTTCGGCAAAAGCCGGGCTGCCTATATTTTACTCGTGGTTGGTTATATTGGAAGTAACGTTTGTAATTGAATAGTCCATTCTTTGTAAATACTGATGATTTTGTTAGGCTTGTCAAAGATCCGTTGGTTGGTTGGTTGGTTGGTTTTCGATCTCTGTATGTATGGTACGGCGAATGGAACTGGCGGAGAATACAATGTTGAATTCTGTTTCAAATAACTTTGTGTTATGGACTCAAAAAGTAAATCTGGGAGTGGTCTTCAAAAGAGGGCCTCTTCTACTCTTTAGCTTTCCCATTCGGCGAATGAACTCGAGACCATGCGACGCACGGGGTTTCAAGGGATGCACGCTTTGAATAATAAGCGATTCGTGTAAAAGCAGAGTATGCACCATCCGGAGCACGAGAAATCTTCGGTATTCCTTGGGGGTTAGCGTTCGCATAACATTTAACACTGTACATCAATTGGCAGTTTTCCTGAGAGTCAGTACACCATTTTCTTGCATACAACAGAGACCTAAGGGTGGAAAAAAAAAAGGTTAGCTTCTGGGTTTTTCCTGCTTGAGAATGTCAAAGTATCATGTCAGGAATGCGTTTTCGGGGCATTATCTTAATTATTCTCTCCTACATCATTGCATTTCTCGTCATCATTTGGGTTTCTTGTCGATACCGGCGCTGCTGTTTTCTGCGGTGAAGGCGGTGGCAGCTGCCATCTCCATCAACCTCTCATAATCTATTTCGGTCGATTTGTACTTCAGCTTGATCCCACACTGAGACCATGACCTTATACACAGTAAAGCCTGGGTACTATCGTGCGGCATCGCGTACCTCTGTCTATCTATCTCGTCACCCTTACCGCAGAATATATCTTCAGCCAAAACTGAGGTCGCCTGGACGGCCAAGAAATCCCGGGCCATGAGACAGAGACGGGGATACCGTGTACTATTGACCTTCCACCATTCCAAAACGTCGGTCGATAATGGAGCAGGAGGTTCCGACAGATACTGAGTGAGCTCATCCGTCGTGGCATTCATGCTCGCCCTCCGTTTCTTTCGAGCGATTTCCTCTGCAAAAGAAACGCTTCCTCCGTCTTCAACTTCATGAGGACCGTACGGGCTCGCCAGAGGCGCGAAATGGCTAGTCGAGTAATTTCTCATGAAGTATGTTCTTGCTTCTTCTAGATAATTCTCCAAGTTGAGACTCTCGGGAATTAGTTCGCTCTTGATTCGGGGATCCAGAATCGCCGTCATGTAAGTGAAGATGTTGCAGACCTGGCTGCTGTAACTCCTCGACTTCTTCGCCATATCCTCTGCCACGCTCTTCAGCAAGTCTGGGCTGTGTCGCCCGTCTCTGCAGGTGGCGATCATCTCAGATATGTGCTCCATGAAGAAGAGAACCAGCCCGATGGTGGGGACTTTGTTCGTGCATATGTTGTTTGTGGTCTTGTAGAAAGGCTCGAGATAAGAATGGACGAAGCCTACAGCATTCTTCTCCGCGGAGCTCAACAGCAGTTTACTGCCGAGAGTTTCATCGTACTTTCTGATTACAGCATCCATAGCCTTACTAGCCTGTGTTTTGTAAAGCACCCGGCAAAAAAGGACCCAATGTGAATACAGGACTTTTGCAGGAGGAAAAATAGGGATGAAAAGAAAGTTGGACCATAATGTCACCTCACTCCACAATTTAGGAGATGTGATAAGCTCCATCTGACAGTTTCATTTTGTTAACCAGAGAGATATATATACCTTCGTTAATGATGCTAATTGTCAAAAAATACAAAAATGAATTGTGATTTTTACTCTAGCAATGAAAGGGAGTCTATCTTATGGTCAAAATTAGTTTTTTTAGCTGGTACCTCTATCTAATGCTTCCATCTTCAAATATGGTTTAGTGTTTAGATGCCTAGACAGACATGGATAGACATTGCCATATGCCCAAAAGCAATCGTGGCCAAGACCATACATACTCATTGAATTATACGTTAACAGCCCTTTCGCCCATTTTTTATACTGCACAAGAAATATCAGAATAGTACCTTGCGGACCATATCAAGCATCTGGTAACTGCCACTCCACCGTGGTGATGCATCGAGTGGCAATTTCCAACTTCCTTCTTGATAAGCAGTGGCCAGTTGAATGAAATCATCTGAGATCTCCGGAGAAGCATTCAGCTCGAGAACAAATTCCCGGACCTTGAATAGTATCGGCTTGGTTGTCTTCAATCCATCATCAATGATTGAGTTTAAAGTATGAGCAGCACAGGGAATATAACAGAAGGGCCCCATTTTCCTACCATCTAAGTCTTCTTTCAGTGTATGACAAGCATGCAAGGCATTTGGACTGTTATCGTGGGTGCAGGAGAGGGCTCTTCCTTCGATCTCGTATGTTTTGAGAACCTTCACCAGGGAGTGGTAGATCTCAGTGCTCCCACAAGGATGAGGCACGTGACAGATATCAAGAAGCATCCTCTGGAAGGACCAAGTCTCATCAATCCACTGGCTAGTGACACTCATGTAGAGGATTTTTTGATAAGAAGTCCAAAAGTCAAGGGTGATTGAAATCTTAGAAGAAACCTGCTCCAGAGCACCCTTAACATCTTCCTGCATGCTCCTAAAAACTTCGCGAAGTACAACTTTGTACTTGTCTCCAGGCCACAGATGTATGGAGGGGTTTAAAAATTTGTAGGAATTTACAAGCCACTTCTCTTCCAAGGTTGAGGGAGGAAGAGAAGTTAAAATGAGCCACTTGATGATCAACCAGTTTAGGTGATCATAATCCACCTGAATGGATGTTTTCCCTTGGGGCAGAGGTTTTTTAGCAATGGTGACTACTGGCTGAGGGGCTGAATTGATGAGACCGTCCCCTGCCTTGTCATACCCCGGATGGCGATTACTAAGGTGCCTCCCCAAATTTCCTTCACCAATAAAAGGACAGATGGTTGAGATAGTTTGACTAATATGCCTCTATATTATGGCCTCTACTATTGCTGTGCTTGTTACTAAAAAAGAAGTGACTTAAAACATTGTCTACACCACACAGATAATTGGAGAACAGCTTGATCAGGTTTCCTCAATAAAATGGACTACATGTTAGCAAGAGACTGTCTTGATGATGCTAACAGGAATTAGGAAATGACGGTTTTGAACATCGCACATTAGAGCCCTGAACTATGTGATTTTGCTTTATAGAGAAGAATTTGAAAAAGAAATACGCGAATTACCAGTGGCAGTGGCAATGGAGTAGTTCTGCCCACAGAATTTGCAACTTCTACTTTTCCCGTCAGCAGCAGTCTCAAAGTACTTGAGATAAACCGATGTCATCGTCTTCTTTCTCGGCTTTGATGAAGGAATAGCATTTCCCTTTTCTGAAGAACCCAGCCCAATATCTATTGGTTCAATTGGCGGCAGAAGTGCTATGTCCATCATGGATTTCGGTTCCATATCTGTTCCAGGAAACAAGATTAAGAAAATCGTTAACCTAGTCAAAAGCAAAAGTGATGCCTCTGCGGAACAGAGAAATTCAATGTCCAAAAATCATAGAAGATGGATCTTTGATGTAAAAGTGCTGTGAACTGCATAAAAGTAACAGACAAAGAGCTTCTGCAAAAGTTTTGCTGTGCAACCATGGACATGTCATTGAGTCAAAACACCCTTATCAGACCCTTATCAGGTCCCTCATATGCAAGCAAAATTCAAGTCCATTGCTATGACTTAGAACACGGTTAACAAGTCCACTAATAGTGATTCAGTAGCGGTGAAACTCCAATACAAACGCAAACTGAACATCACAACACAGACATTGCAGTGAACTATCGAGAGCTGCTAAAACTTAAACTCGGGAAGTAGTGCTCCCACTTAAAAGTGCAGGGAAACCACCGATCCATACTCATTCAATGATGTGCTTAAAATGTGTAAGATTGAAATGTAATTGTCTGCTCCGAAACTTGGGTTCTACACTCAATCACGAAACACCTGAGATTTCAAAGTCTGGTTTTTGAAGAATTAAGTCAAAGACACAGTACACATCAAAGTCAAACTTGACCACCGTACGACATCCACTCTCCCAAAGACTACACAATCTGCAGATGACCATAAGCTTACGAAAGAACAACCCCCGTTCGAACAATATGCCAGAGACCTTTACCTTTGTAAGTTTTGTATGCATTATTGACATTCCAGTCCATTTGATTCGCCGTCTTCCCCACCAAGAGCTCCTGTCTAGTAGTTGCAGTTGCAGCGCAAATTCAGAATTCTCTCCTCAAAAGGAAGCGAAACGAGGAAACGAAAACCGAAGCCGCCGACGCTAACACGCTTCTCGAACCAGCATCTCTCTCAAAATCACTTCTCGAACGAGCTCTAAAGCAAGAACATTTCGAAACCTTGCAGACCAAGGACGAGGACTCCGGAGCTCTTACCGAGAAAATTCATGCGAAATCGAACTGACGGAGAGGAACGTGTCTCTGATGCAATGAATACAAAAAGGGCAAGCGACGGTAAGTCGAAAGAAATCAATCGACGAAATCGCAAGCGAAAAAATTAGGGCTTCGATTCGTGATCTCGCCAGAGCGCCGCGCTCACCTCGACGGCGGATGCAGCAGGGAGCGCTCTCCTCCGTCCATGGACTCTCTCTCTCTCTCTCTCTCTCTCTCCCCACAGGAGCCGGACAAGGGAGGAGACAGCGATCGGCCGAAGCTTTTAGGGGAGAGAGGTTGGAGAGATCGTCGGGACTTCCATTTTCCGGGAAAATTTGCAGGGAAAAAAAAAGGGAGGGAAAAAGAAGGAGAAGGAGAAGGAGAAAGGAGGGAGGGAGATTGAAGCCGAGAAACGGAAAACGCCCGAGCCGAATCGGAGCCGAGAAGAGAGAGAGAGATCAGCTCGAGGAAGCCGCGAAGATCTTGCTTTGGGGAGGGGGGGGTGGTTCTGGGCGATGAGGCGACGTCGACGGCTTCGGCGAGTTGAGCTGAGTTGAGTCCGCCTCGACTCCGAGTGAAGCCGTGAACCGAGGAAGGATCGAGGAAGCGACGAACGACGAAGAAAACAATAATAGATGAGAGAGAGAGAGAGATGGTGGCAGAGGGATGGGGCGGCGGCTGAGTTGACTCGAGCGGGGGTGTTTGACTCAGCGGCTAAAGTGGGAAGGGGGCCGAGTTTGTTGGACTCGAGTCGAGTCGAGTCGACGAGTCGCGCTTTTTCGCTTCTCAGCTCTGTTGGTTGGTTGTTGGTATGTTTGCTGAGCCCCAGGCCCAGCTCAGACGCTGGCTCTGAGCTTCAGCTTCAACTCGCTCAATTTTAACTCCGACTTAGCAATTCAAATCAAACGGTCGAGCCAATTTTTTTGTTTTTTCTTCCTCTTTTTGCCTTTTCGCTTTTTTAGGAAAATCATTTTGCTCAATTTGTCTCTTCACGCCTCTTTTTTTTTTCGATTCGAACCCCCACTTTTCTTTTTTCATGTGAAAAAAAATAATCATTGAGGCAAACTCCAATGATTCTGTTTTCTTAATTTAAAATGTTGGAGATACTATTTCGATTGCCGGACATAGGAAAATTTATCGAGTAGTTTTACAATTTATTTTTTGTGTGAATTATTGAGAAAAAAATGCTGTCGAAACATATTTAAAATTCAATTCTCTTTTCATTAATATCAAATACTTATATTATATACTTATTTTTGCATATGACAATTTTTTGTTCTTATATGCGTCATCAAACTTGTTATCGTCCATCTTTTTAACATGTTTTTTATGTGGCAATAAAATGCCATGATGCATTCCGATCCATAAAAAAAAAATGCTGTGATGCATCAATTTAGAGTTATGATTGTGTAAGTATCTGAACTTTTATTTGTCTGAGTACCTAAATTTTTGTCTCGTTTAATTAGATACCTCAATTTTCCAAATTTGCTTGATGAGTGGCCTCTATTAAAAAAATTTCCATGTAATTTGATTTTGTTGATAGGACCGGCTTACCCAGTGAAATTTGAGCATAATTAGTGGCGTGGATTGCTTACCTAACAAAAGTTGTACCATCTTTGTGGAGGTTTTAGGTAACAAGGTGAGGAAAAAGTGTTGGCCTAGACCATTCTAGCTATCCAATATGTTTAATTAATGAGACATTATCTCAAGAGGTCACATTAGATGCCAGTATTGGATGGTCATTGGCTTTTTAACGGCATTATCGTCCAAATCACCATTTTTCCATCTGCGATTTTAATAAAGGTCTCATATCGACCCAAATTTGAGAAGTTAAGTCACTCGATTGAAGAAACAAAAATTTTAAATTCTTAATTGTGTAAGAAACGAAAATTCAAGTTCTTGCGGCGTCATTACTGCTCAATTCGACGAACTCGGTGAATAATACATGGATCAGAAACAGGAAAGCTGAAACTCAGGCAACAGGCAAGAGTTCAGAGGAGTTTGTCCTCCTTTCTTGGCCAAGAATGCAAGAAGACTCTCGTTCGGTCATGACATCCTTCCGGCCATTCTTGCCTTTGATAGCAGAATCTAACAAAACTCGATTTTCTCCAAAGCATCGTCAAACAACAACGCCTTCACCGACCGGCATTCGTTGTTTAGCACATTTCCGACATATGCGGCATGCAGGTTAATGTAATCGTTCGCTGCTTGCGGTGTTGGTGTCGAAACAGAGGTCGGTTCCTTAGCGAATGTCGAAGTACCGACCCTTGAGTTATGAACTATGAAGATGAACGATGCAAAAGATTAGAAGAGTGTAAATGGCCAAGTATGGGGAGAGAAGAAGGAAAGTGAGACGAGCTAATCGATCGAAAAAGCTTGTGATTGTCGAACTCGAAACAGTAAGGGTGTGCTGTCAATCTTCATCTATTTGCAGTCTTCTGTAATCTTGAGGGTGTTGTGTCAGCTGTGAGAGTGAGTTGATGAGAGAAGGATTATACCATGGACCAGAACTGAATCCCAGCTCATCCAACTCTCCAATGAATAAGGGAAAAAAAGAAAAAGAAAAAGAAAGAGAGAACTGTGTGTAAATGGGTTCAACCAGCTTTGATAGGGGGTCATCTTGATGAACCGCCTCGTCTTCTCCTCGGTTTCCTCCTCGATCTCCAGATGATGGCCGAGGGATTCGGGCATAACCGGTAAGGGATTTTAGGCGGACGAATATCAGGTAGGCTGCAATATGTCCATTGAAGCAAATGCATTGTTTAGAAGCTCATCAGAGAAAAGGTCTAGAGCAGGACTCTTTTCCTTCTCATTGTATTGATATCATGGAAGTCTTCGACGAGTTCAAGAACTTTTAAGGGACGAAATCTTACTCCAACGGGGTCATATCGACCTGGGAAAAGTCCATGCTGAACGATGAAGCATCCGTCGTGATCACATGAGTCTTGGTGCTGTCGAACGGGGAAGAAGGTGGTTGCCTGATGGCTAGAACTCGGCAGTTGAAGTTGCTCGCGATGTTGTCGTGCCTCATGGCCAACCTGCAACACATTGCCCAAAACAAGAATGTCTGGTTTTGAGTCTTTGAGCAGTTGGAAATTACCCCTAAAGAAAAATCAATGCATTTGCCTTTTGCAGGTACTGGGATCCTGCCTGATGATGCTTCACCAAACCCAGTTTCCATAACTAGCAGGCCACTTAGAAGCAACAAAGAGCTTCCTAATCGCCCTTTTTTCTTCATCGACTCCGATTAAAGTACCAAGTAATTACCGAGATCAACTGCAGACCAACTGTATGACTTGTGACCGACCGAATTAGGAGGTCGTCACGACTCCAATCTCGACTCGGTTTTCCTTATCCCGCGAACAAGAATCGAACTGATCAGCCCTTTTCCGGTTCTCAGATGGACAACCAGTTTCAATGAATGGTTCACCAAAACCCGCCCACTTGACAAAGCCTTTATGGTGGTGGAACCCAATGCACAATGCCTTGGCTAGGCTCCAACGAACACACACGTGAGTTCTGATCAGTTTGATCAGGCTATCTTCCATGATCCTAATCCCATAGCCTCCGTCAACTCCATTTTGGAGCGAAATTTACTGCGCATTTCATGGTAAGGCTTTCTTTATTTTCCAAAAAAAAAAAACTTCCAAAAATAATTATTTTTTCTCTTACAAAAATGAATAAAGAAATTTTTTTTCGTAATCCACGTGGAAATATGTAGATATAAATTATTGTAAACAATGAAATTTTTTTTCATTAGTTATTATTTCAAGTAATAAAAACGATTTTTTTAAAGAAATATTTTTTAAATAATTCATTTTCTGTAAAACAAAATGAGTCTAGAGTTATGGCAATGTCCATTAATGCGTGGTGATGATGCATTCAAACATCATTTTCCTTCTATAAGCTGAGTGATTATGGACATATAAAATAAACAAGTCGTTTTGTTTTGTACCCAAACTTTTTCGTCGTGCTTTGTCTTATCTCGTTTTAGCCTGCTCATTTGTGGAAGTCTTTTTCGATACCTTTTCAAAGTATTAAAAAAAGTCATTTATTGCTTTTCTATCGAAACTTTAAAAAAAATCAATTTTGAAATTGCGGTAAAATCTAGCATGAGTGCAACTAACCTCAAAAAGGGTACCAATAGATGGAAGTGAGAAGGGGGGGAAGTAGGAATGAAATGAATGAACGCGAACAAACGCATGGTCGGTCAACAAGGGCTTGCGCTGCTGCTGCCATTGGCTCTACCCAGTTCGCGTCAAGCAAATCCCAAAAAACCCAAAAGATAAAGAACAGAAAACGATGAAGATTAGGTGGTCGAATATGAAATTCAATTGGACGTCGTGTCCGAGTAGGTTGACCTGTTCATGAACCATCTCTCTCTTTCTGTCTCTCTCAATTCTACGCACGAGAATGGAGTTCGCGATTCGCAGGCGATCGAATCAATCGTAGCTGAAAAACCCATCAAGCGCAGAGCTCGAATTTTGCAGAGAGGAGGAGCTCTGTTTCAGGAAACAGAGCAAGCAGAGCAATGGAGGTGTAGGTTCCTGCAGGAGGAACGAAGGCTTACTTGTAGAGGAAGCTCTGGTCGTGGAGCCCGACGACGAGGGCCGACGCGCCCATCTCCCGCACCATCGCCACGATCTTGGCGCCGTCCTGATCGCCCTCCGCCACCACAATCTCTATGTTGGTCTGCAAAAACAAAATTTCTCCGATCACTGGACCGGACCCAATGGACTTCATCAGGAGCCAGAGCCGAGTAAATGAGAGCTTACGTTGGGGAAGCCGCTGCACATGTCCTTGAAGGAGAGGGCCAGCTGGTATCCCCGGAGGCGGAGGAGCCGCAGCTTCTTCCTGCTCCTGGAACCGCCGCCGCCGCCGGAGTAGACGTGGAGGAGCGTGATAACGTCGCCGCAGCGGAGCAGGTTGCGGAGGGCCCACCCGAGCGCCGTCCTGGCCGCCTCCGCGTCCTCCACCACCACCACTATCTTCCTCACATCCATCCCCTACCTCTCCCTCTATGGAATTTACCTTTTTGGGGAGTCGGGTCTGTCACGAACTCCACAGACCTTGCGGCCCCTCTCTCTCTCTCTCTCTATCTCTAGGACAAGAAGAGGGGTGTTTGTCTAGGTGGGGACGAGGATTGGACTGAGCAGGTCGAGGAGGAGGAGGTTGTGGTTTTATATGAGGATGGATCGGACTGGATCATTAAATTAATGTTTTTCGGGGGCTACGGAGGAAGGAAGAGGACGACTACGGCATGAGACATTATTGCGGGATGGAGTGGGCAACATGACGTACCAAACCGGCCAATTTAGGTAAAAATTATTCATTTTGTCTTCTTGATTTTAATGTGGGATTTATGTTGTTGATTAAGCCCCTTAATTTTGTGGTGTGGTGATGCTCATGCCTTTTTCTTCTTACATTATGGTTTTTGTTTGTCGTTATTATTTTAAAGAAACTAACACAAATAGTCTATGAACTTTGATCCGATGTCCAATTTGGTACATGAATTTTAGTTTAATATGCAATATGATCCATCTCTGAACTTTTTCTACATGTTCCAATACAGTTCTTGAACTGTATGGATATTTTTTAATGTAGTCATTCCATTAGTTCAAGATTAGGGACTACATTGAACATTTTCTTACAGTTTAGAAATTATATTTAACATGTACCAAAAGTTGATGGATTACAATGAATAAATTAAAAATTTAGAGATTACTTGCACATTGGGTTAATGTTTATGAACGGTTTATGTCATTATCCTTTATTTTAACCTTTTTGTTAATCTAAGAACCTGTGTTTTATTTTGGGCCATTCGATTGAGCTCCTGCTAGTGATGCTTGAAAGTGCAACAAATCGGATTTGGAGCAGCATGTTGAATTTGACGAGAAGGGGGGGAAGCATGCAGAATAATCAAAGGCAGAACTTGGCTTTAATGCTATGTCCAGAGAATCCGACCCCAAAAGTTTAAACCGACGAACAGAGAGAAATTACATTTATATAAGATGCATTTATTTCAGAAAAAAATTTCTTGATAAAGAAAAATACTTTCTTGGAAATTGCCTTTCAAGGAAAACGCTTTGCCTTCTTCAAATTTAGGAAATTCATTTTGTATGTATATTTCTTTTGATCGTAAATGATTTTTTTCTTACTAATCATTTTCAATAATTAAAACGCATGAAAATTTGGAAAGTTAATTTATGAAAATTCCTTTCACCCAAACAGATAGCCCCATAAAAAGCATATAAACTCTGTGTGGGGTATATTATAGGCAATACCATCCGTGCCATTATAAATGTCATGCGTGTCCCAATCATAATAGTTAACAAGAAGTACTAAATAGAAAGGAAAATTCCATGGCAATTAATTTGGAATAAGAATTAAATTGGCATTGGCTCATACAATCTATGTACTTTGGAAATTGCACATATAGAAAACAAAAAGGACAACCCATTTTAATTTTCCGTTACCTAGACATGGACAGCAAATAGTTGATTAGGACATTGAAAAAAGAGCATCCTAAGAAACCAATTGATCAATCAAATTAAGAAAGAAAAATTATATTTAATATTCTCTCGAAAAATGTAATCAAATTTTTTTTTCTTGTTTTATTTTAATATTCTATCGCTTATGGATGATACCCTAATAAATATACAGATTTTTTTTTCTAAATCTTTTGGATTCAAAGACAGAGATCCTCGATTGACTCGATTCACGCCAGTACTTAAGTCAACCATCACCGTCCTTTTGTCGCTGCCAAACGTCGAGAGTACTAAATTTTTCCGATTTCACTAACTTACAAATAAAAAATAAATAGGTAAATAAATAATAAATTAATAAAATCTCTAGCTCAAAAAAGAAATGGAAATGATGATCCGGGGAAGTTAATACATGCTACCGAACCCCAATTATATACAAATTTCGTTTCTAACGAGACAATGAAAGAACAAAAGCAACGACACGCCCCCAAGGCTTCTTGGCTTACTCTCGTCGCATTCTCATGATGCTTTCGAAGAGTGCAAATTTTACCCAAGTGATGCTTATACGTTTCGCACTATAATAACTTTCGAGTAGGCAAAAGTCAATAAGAAAGACCATCGATTGCTAGTACCCATTTCGTTTAGTTCGGCCTTGAATTTCGGGTTAATACCTTTAAAAAATCCCAAACTGATGCTTCCACGACAAATTTATCTAATCCACCCATTGAATAAAATCCAAAACTGCAAATGGCGGTAAATTTGAGGTAAATGTGTTACGGAATATTGGTATGAAATGTTTTGTGAGGTGGAAATTAGGTTTGAAATAAACATCTCATGGAGCACCAATCGAGCCCGTTTGGTCTAGTTTGGCCTTGAATTTCGAGCCAATAGCTTTGAAAAATCTCAAATCAGCACTCTCATGAAAAATCTCAAATGAGTACTCTTGACTTCAAATTCGCCCACCACTTCAAATCTAAAACTACAAATGGCGGGTAGATTTGAGGTAAATATATTATGAAATACCAATTTGAAATGTTTTGTGAGATGGAAATTATATTCAAAATAAATGGTTCATGGAGTATCAATTTGAGATTTTTAATAAGATGAAAATTAGTTCAACATAAATGCATCATGGTATTAGTTTGTAGTTTTAAACCTTTAAATTTTTCAAAAGCACTTTTTTTGTACACCAAAAGCAACTCTTTACTTTTTTGTCAAAATTTGGATGGTTAATACCTCGAAAAATCTCAAATTGTATGTTATGAATTTGTCACAAATTAATTTTTTGATTGTCAAAAATTACAAATTGATACATTTGAGAAAAATATATCCTACATTAAATTGGATTAATACCATGAAAAGTCACAAAATTGATATATTTGTGATAAAAGGTTAAAACCATAAATTAGTATATTCATCAATTGTCACATGTCATCTAATTCAATAATTTAATAGTAAAATTTAAAGGAAACTAATATAGGGTAAATTTATCACAAGTATATCGATTTAGGATTTTTATGGTAAAAAATTTAATTTTAGGTAAATTTCTTATAAGTATACTAGTTTAGGATTTTTATAGTTAAAAGTAATTTATGATTAATTTATCATGAATATATTAATTTAAAATTTTTATGATATTAATTCAAATTTGAAAAATTACGTTTCTGTAACGAATTATTTATGGAATCATGAGATGGAAGTCAAAATGTCAAAAAAATGAGCGAATGGAGCGGTCCAGAATCAAAATTCAAATCCTGAAAATCTTTAATCAACTCTTAAGAAAGTGAGGTTAGTGCGCGGACCACGTCATCAGCTGACAATGCACGGGTTCCATGCATACGACAAGACGCAATACGTGTGCATCAAATAAAAAAGAAGGCTATCGTAATAATAAAAAAAAAAAACTGTCGTGTCGGCTTTATTTATTTATTTATTTATTTCAGTTTTTTTAGTTTTCCTTAGTTCGAAAATGATGGTGTTCCCCTGTTTTCTCGTATTTATCGCTTTACGTTCTAGTGCGGTTCTTTCTGAGCTTTTTGTGCGAACCCAGAAAAAAAAAAAAAAAAAGCGGGAGCTTATCATCAGATAAATAGAAAGCTCGACGAGGGAATCTCCGCTGTCCACGTCATCATCGGGCCCAACCAGGTCGCCTGATCCGACGACCCAGCTTCAACGAAAAGTCCTTTCCAGGGATCCCAGCGCTTTTTCCAAAAACTGCGCTCCGTTTTTGGTTCCCCACCACCACAAGTGGGGTGTCTCGTTTTTCATGGCAATTGAGACATTTTTTTTTTTTTTTTTGAAGACAAAGCCTTTTCTCGCGTGTCATTTTTTTTAATAAATAAATTTAAATTTCGCAAGAAATGGTAAACTTATCCCCTGAAACATCGATATCCCGATCTTATGCCCTTAAGCTTGCAACATTGACCCAAAAATACCGTCGATTATGGCAACTAGAAATCGACATAGCAGCATGTACGAGGAACACCGTAGGAGATTATGTAAGGAACCCTAGGTATTTTTGGGTTGGTAGTGCAACCTTAAGGCTCTCTTACTTTTTTTTTCTATTCTTTTCTTTATTTGTGATTGAATCGTAAAACTTTCAAAAGTACAATTAAGTTTTAAAACTTATTACGAAAATACAATTGAGTTATAAAATTTGTCATAAAAGTATAAATGAATTTAAAATTTTCAAAAAATATAATCAATTTAAGAACTTATCAAAAATAGTTTGATAAGTTCTTAAGTTTATTATATTTTTTAAAAGTTTTAGGATTAATTACACTTTTGTGATGAGTTTTATAATTCAATTGCATTTCGCGATGAGTTTTAGGATTTTCAATAGACTTATCACTTTTTTTTTTAGAACTTTGGCCAATGAGGGCCCGACAACCCTTGCTTGATCTTTGTGCCATTGTTGGTAGTTGTAGAAAAAAGGAAAAATAAAAGAAAAATATAAAAAAAAAAAAAATATTATTAAAAATTTTACATGTTAGCGATTGTCGTGTCACGTAGATGATCGATATTCAAGTGAGTGAATGTCAGCCAAAATTTGTTAGATTGACTCAATTAGTAAAATATTTTAAAAAAAGGGTTTATAATTCAATTAACATGATTAAAAAAATTTAAAAATTGAATCGATAAAAATATAATGGGTTTAACGTTTTTGGACAATTTTCCCTCGATGATACAAGGCAAAATTTTAGCTCTTTGGTGGAATGAACCTTCTTTTTCCCCTTTCCTCCTAAGTAGCCCTGAAATAAGATGAGTTGACCATGGAAAGGTGGACACACCTACCAACTCCTTTTACATATATAATGTGCATATCCATTATGCATTTGTGTGTTCGATTAATTACCACAAAGAGAGAAAGTAGAGGGATCGGTGCGTTTCGTGATCAAAACAATGTAGTTGAACTGGGGAAAAAAAAAAAAACTTTCTGGTGTGGAAGCTGGCATGATAAAATTTGTCCATAGCACGTACCAGCTAAGACTCTACATTGGTTGGTGAAAATGGGTAAAAAAGATGAGACGCGGACGCATTGCCTCTTGACTTCCGATGCGCAGCTTGTGAAGCTGCTGTGCTTTCACGAAACAACTGCACCTATCGGACCCAAGATGATACCAGAGCGTCCTAGCGGTCTTACTGTACTCTGCCTTTGCCCAAGTGTCAACATTGAAAGCTGTCAGTTGTGTCTTTCGACTAAGCGCCTAGCAACTGAATTTTCAAACATAAAACAACCGGCAAAAACAAGCCGAAATTCCTATCATGATTGGGATGAGCGATTTCAAATCTCGTGCATGTTCTACCTCAAATTTAAAAGTCTCTTTTGCATTCCCTGGAACTTACCCTATAATAGGTTCCACCCAGATTCCATCTTTATTATTAATTGAATGATTGCGATGAATTATCGCCTTTAATAACAATTTGACATCAACTAAAATATGAAACATTAATAAAGAAAAAGTTTCAATCATAAAATAGAATGTCAAACTAGTAATTTCAAATTATATTCATCACTGAACGTCATAAATTATCACAAAATTGTATGAAGACATAGATCGACAAAAACACAAAATCTTGTTTTGGATTTCAAGTTTCAAGTTTCATCTACCTAGAACCTAGAACCTACTTGTAAAATAAGTTCTCTAGTTTTTGGAATCTGAAATCCACTGTGCATACCTTGGAACTTGCCTCTCTGGTTCTTCGATTCCTCCGTCCGATTCTTTGATTCCAGTAACTACTCTAGAACCATGCTCACTCTTAATATATGACTCACTCATTGGCAATTCTCCTTCCATTAAGACGTTAGTACCTCTCGGGCTGAATTTTTCTCAGTCACTTATCTCCAAATGAGTTTGGGTTTTCCCAACTTTACATTGCATTTTAAGTGACACCAAATTTTTTGGATGACACAAAGTCCCAATTTTTTTAGTGACACCAAATTTTTGGGGTACATATGTCATACATGTACAAGTTTTGAGTTTTTGATATCACAAGAAGAAGTTTGGGGTAAATATGTTACACTGTACAAGTTTGGGACATATATGTCACATAAGTACACGTTTGGAATTTTTGGTGTCATAAAAAATAGTTGGAGATAAATGTGTTATGGTCGGCAAAATTTAAGGTTTTTGGTGACTTTTTTTAATTTCACAAAAAAAGCTAAACTTTTCCCCTGAATTATCAATGTCCCGCTCTTATGCCCTTAAGCTTGCACCGTTGACTTGAAAATACCGTCGATTATGGCTGCTAAAAACCAGACATGGCAGCATGTATGAAGAACACCACATAAGATTCTTAAAGGGCCCTAGGTATTTTTGGTCAGTAGTGCCACTTTAAATAGGGAAGCTCACCCATTCATTTGTATCCATTCAAATGATTCCGTATACAAATCATTCTCTCCCAAAGCTTCTTTCTAGCAAACTAGAGAATGTTAAGTTGCCACGGAGTCTTGATCCCAGACAATCAATCCCTCACTTGTCTATGTTAGTTTTGAAATCTATTAGACACTTTTATCTATTTTCACATAAATGGCTAAACAAAAAACAATCCCTATCATAGTTGTTATTTATTGAAAATAAAAATGCTGGACGTTGTCTATCGAAATAATGTTATTTGTTCCACAACCCTTTCTTATTTTCGGTTCATTTTTATACGAAATATATTTCCTTTCTTAATAATTACTGATGAGATTGAGCTGAATTTTATGAAAAATTATTTGTAATGTGTTTGAAAGTTGTCACTAGTCTTTATTAATTAACGCATCTCAAATCTATATAAAGAAGAGTTGACAATTTTAAATAAAAAATTTCACTCGAAAAAGAATTTGAATATATATATATAATGAAGTTATTTGAGATAAAACTCTAGAGAATAGTAATTAAAAGTTCTACAACATAAGGGTGAGAAAAAAAAATTGTCCAAACTGGTCCGAACCTTGCTCGTCAGTGATTTGTGTTGTGATTGCGTCGCCTGCATCTTCTCCTCTACTGGGTTTATCCTTACTTTTTCTTATCATGAAAGTTTGTCTACTTCTCCAGGGAGACTCATCGAATAATTCTTTTAAAATAGAATGCCGATTATCGAATTTATTATAATATTTGTATTATAGAGGATTCTCGTAAAAGAAAACAGTAAATCAGTAAATCTTTTCGATCTGGACACAAAAGAAGAACAAGAAACAACGAGATTGATTTATTTTTTCTTTTAATCAAAACAGTATATTTATGATAAATTTGCCCCAAATCAGTTTTTTGACCATTTAAAACCCTATAATTTTTGACACTTGTGATAAACCCTAAATCGTTAGTTTTGTGATTAAATTTTATCGTCAAATTAGTTTGAGTTGACACGTGGTTGTTACCGTCAAATGGATACACATATCAGTTTGGGATTTTACCCTTGTCACTTGTATACTAATTTGTGATTTTCCAATTATATCAATTTGGCGAATTTGGAGGTTAAAAAATTAATTTGGGGTAAATTTGTCATAATATATGAGTTTGGGGTTTTTCGTAATATTAATCCTATTATTAATGAGAGCTCAAGTGGAGTTACTTTGAACACAAAAAGAAGCAAGATTGAGAAAAGAGTCGGCAAACGGATGAAGCCGATCTTGACAAATTCTTCCCACAACCATGTCCGCCGGAAACGTTGCCACGATTCACGCTGCCGAAGATGCGGAGAATGAAGCTGGCGACGTTGCATTCAAGCTGGCGAAGTCGCCAGCGGCTATTGAAAAGGAAGCGGTGAGCAATCTGTATCCACTACAATGTCTGTCTAGATATGATGAATATGCTATTAACGTAGACAGTGCTTTTTGGGATGACTAGCTATTACGGAGTAAAAGCATTATATTTATTAAGGTTAAGACTGATCCTCTCTGAGGATTTCATATGATGTGATGATGATATGTAGTGCGGAGACAGATTAAGGGATAAGAATGCAAGGTTGGATCAACTTTTTGAGGAGTTTCTCAAGTACAAAGATTCTCATATGTCATTGGGTTCTCTCGGGTGTTTCCCAATATAGATTGTTCTTGACTCGTTAGTTTCCCCTCATACCATTCGCTACTTCCATAGAGGCTTCCTCCAAATTGGAGGAGGAGGGGAATGTCTTGGGAGCTATATGAAGAGTCAAGTAACATTAATAATCACTCCGATTCTTTTCGGTCCGAGGACTAAATGCTAACTCTATTACTCGTGATAACAGGACACATTGAGAAGTCCCTCATATTATCATTTGCTGATAAGATTGATAGAGTCCTTGAATAATCAATGGACTATGATCACAACGTCTATTTTCAACATGTGAGATGAACAGACGGCTTTGAAGGCATGGGATGACAACAACATGCTATCCATTTTGCTCATTACACAAGAAAATGGTGAGTCACCAGGTAAATATCAGATTGCACCAGATTCAATTCAAGTGTTAGAAAGTCTATACTCTAAATTTTTTTGACAGTTGATGATGCCAAAACAGAGAATTGTCAATTTTATCTATAATGCTCGTTATATTTGCAGTATGGTCGGCCAAATTGATCCCGAGCAAGTGCTGGATAATTGTTGGATCGGACGATGTGTTTATTCATGTGTACGACTATGGCACAATGGAGAAGATCGAAGAATTCCGAGTGCATAAAGATCATATCAGATGCGTGGGTGTCCACCCTACTTTCCCTACGTGTTATCGGCATTGGATGACGTGGTTATAAGGCTCTGGGAGTGGGATAAGGATTGAATGTTTACTTAGACATTTGGAGGCACATTCACATTATGTGATGTGAGTAGCGTTTAATCCTCAAGATCCTAATGCTTTTGCAAGTGCATTGCCTGATGGAACTGTAAAGGTACTCATTTTGTAGGTCTTGCTCTTGGTAAAATACATATTTCAAATTCCAAATACGCTATTTATACTCTCAATATGATTTCCATTTGCTGGAGATTTGGAATGTTCACTCCTCTGCGCCTAAGTTTACTTTGGATGTGCATGAGAAGGGGCTGAACTTTGTTGATTACTTCTCTATGCATGATATGCTCTATTTACAGTGGGGTTCAAATGATTACACTGTTAAGTTTCGCAAAGTTTATTGTTCTTAATTTAATATATCGGTGCATAATTAGAAAGAGATCAATTGATATATGATTCGTTAAATAACAAGTACAGGTTTGGGATGATAAAGGCAGAAGCTCTGTACAAACACTCGAGGGACACGAGCATAATGTTTCTGCTGCATGTACGCTTCCTGAGCTGCCTATGGTAATCACTGGTTCAGAGGAGGAGACTGTTCGCATATGGGATGCAAATGGCTTCGGGTATGCATTGTGGGAGTTTGAACAGTCATTAGCATGCTCTAGAATGCAGCTTCAATTACAGTAGTCGAATGAAAATATTGCCTCCATCTTTTCCAGATTTTTCTAAAGTTACCATAGGATAAGACTGTTTATGTCCCTGGATTCTTTGTCGTTTTGTGAATGACTCCAACATTCTCTCACGTACAGGCTTAAGCACGTACTGAAATTCAGTCATGGAAGGATTTGAGATATTGCATATCAGAAAGGACTCTGCCGGTACCATTCATGCCTGCTCTAAATGCTTCATTTCCTAGTTTTATCCATGCTTTGACGATAATAATCTATTATGATGGTCCGGGGTTTTCCATTCCCACTACAAAGACATTCATGTAGGCTCTGCGGTTTCACTACAAAGATAAGATCTTCCATATCCATTGTCTCACATTTTCATGGGTTTCTCTGTGCAGGGTTGCAGTTGCTTGCGATAAAGGAATAGCTACGGTCAAGCTAGTGTGCTGATAGTGTGGAGCCTTAAGCCAAATTCTATGTTGAATAAAACAGATCCCGACTTCTATAGCGTTGCTTTCAATTTGAAGTTCAAATAAAAGTGCATATCGTTCTTCTGTCAAAGGAAGATAGTGTCGCTTTGTACTAGTTTATGTGTATGCTCCTTGCAGCCAGACAGTGATAGGATTTTCCTGTGTGACCCAAAGATCTCATACTTTCCTTTTGTGGTGTGTCCTAGTGAAAAGTCGTTCACGATCTGCAGTGTATCATGCTCCTAGTGGAATAAATGTCTCTAGAGGATTACTAAAATTGCCCCAAAAAAAAGAAAAAAGAAAAAAAGGGAAATAATGGCAGCTTCGGAACATGAAACCGATGATCCAGGAGTCTACATTAGTCATATATGTGGCAAGGCATGTTTCAATACCTCTGCACAAATAATACAAGGAAGATGCATACCAAACAGGTCGCTACTTGTAAATATGACTGGAAACAATTCTTAATCTGTAATGACTTTGAATGCTCCTGCATGACTCATGTCAAAACCAGGTGATCTACCTAAGACTTAAGCCATGAGGAATTTGACTCGATCTTTGTCCTATTTCCCTAACACAAATTTTAATAAATCTGAAGCAAATGGGATATGAAAGGGGTTCACATCTTGCTGATATTATTCAAAAAGCAGATTCATTTTGGTCGCAAACGGAAGCATGAAAGCCTTTTGAACGAACTTCATCACCAGTTAAAAGACTAAAGTGGAATGCAATGCTATTGCAACTTTTTGATTTATTGAGACGTTATACTAAACTTCACAATATGATGTAGATTAGTACAAACCTTCTTCTTAGTATGCCTCCGGGTTCTCTGCCATTGCCCAAAAATCTTCTTCACGATCCAATGTTGAACTCTTGTGGATGTGTTGTGTCCCATAACCACTCCGATGACCAGTCCCAATTTCCGTCAGACACAATTTTCCAATCTAGTTGTTCGATTCAGGTCCTCAAATACAATTTTCAGTTGTGGTCGAACACAATTTTGGTGAGCACCTTTGGTTTGAATTTAAACGGAAAACTAGAAAAATTTAGAACAAAGAGGGCCTTGTTATGCCGATTCCTCCAAAACATGGAGGCCATGACTCATTACCTTGTTTGATCGAGATTAGAGAAATGAGGGGAAGGAAACTTCCGCAAAATGATTTATCAGAAATGAGTAAAGCTAAAACCCTTTCTAGCCGACACCAGAAGCTGTATTCATAGCTATCAAAAGAGTACATCGAGTCAATTTCATGGGAACAATCATGCATTTATTATTTGCTTGATGAAACTGGAGACACTTTACTTGAAATCTTATATCTAGAAGGTAGATACTTGGATGCTATCACGAAGTCACAGAACATATCGAAAAGGTATGCCACGACACGCACCTAGCAATGAGCAATCCAGTCAATGAACTTTCACAGCAGACTGTAATTCACACAAACCTTATTTGGTGCATCCGTCTTCGCTGCCATCCTCTATAGAACCTCAGGAACCGACGCTCAATTCTGGAAGTCATGTTTAGCCCCATAACCACGCCAATGACCAGCCCACTTCCAAAACCCATAAGGACAATCTTCCAATTGAGCTCTTCAGCGGATGCACCAGATGGTGGTGCTGGGGGCGCTTCAACGGGATTTCCGCATTTCTTTGTCAAAGGAACTCCGCACAGTCCTAAGTTCCCTTCATAGGACTTGTTCTCAAATGTAGCGAACTGGTTCGCTTGAGGTATGGGCCCAGAAAGAAGATTGTCCGACACATTGAAGAAAGCAAGGAAACTGAGTTGGGCTAGTGCTGGAGGAATCGTTCCCGAGAGCTTATTGCTTGAAAGGTCAAGAGATTCCAGTTTAGTCAAATTCACCAGGGACATGGGGATGGAGCCAGTAAGAGCATTGTTGGAGAGATTGAGCATATGAAGTTGAGTTAAACTTCCAACAGAATTCGGGATTACCCCATTAAAGTTGTTGCCCGAAAGATCAATCAAGTTGAGGCATGCCAATATCCTTTCATACTCCGTTAGAATGCCTTTGTTGATTATTGTCATTGAGTAGCCGTAGTTTCCCTGATCATCGGAAATGAGAGTAAGAGGGCACAAATAATCCATGGTAGTATACATTATCATCATATGCGTCGTGGACTTTCATGGCACTCCAGACATCAAAGTATTCAGATGGAAGGCTACCCGAGAAGTTGTTCATGGATAGATCAACAATTCGTAGGTTAGGAAACTGGCGATGAGCTTCAGGTTTCCCTATGGCTCCATGAAATCTATTGGAATGCAAAATGAGCACCTTCAGATAAGAAAGCGAGCCCATCCATGAAGGAAAGGTGTCGACAATCTGATTATATCCAAAATTGAGAAACTCAAGATTGCTACAATTAGCTAATCCCCTTGGCAATGACCCTTGAAGTTGGTTATCACTCACATCTATCATAGTCAACGAACATACGTTATTCTGCAATTGAGGAAATCTTCCATATAAATCATTGCCATTCAAACTCAAGACAGAAAGGGTCTTGCTTAAATTGCCCAAACACAGCGGAATAACACCAGACAACTTGTTCTTGGAAAAATCAAGCATGCTAATAGAGCTTAGTTGGCACACCTCTGGTGAAATTTCTCCAGATAGATTGTTATTCGAGATAAGGTAGAATTTCATGGACTTTGGGGGAATGGGAAGTAATCCTTGTATATCGTTGTACCTGAGGTCCAACGTCTCAAGATTTGGCCATTTAAAAGCCGTGAAACTAGTAATTAAGTTTCTGGAAAGATTCAAAAACTGCAGCTGTGACATACTCACATTTAAGAACCACAAAGGTGTCGGCCCATAAATGCTATTTTGGGAAAGGTCCAACCATCGCAACCCACTTTGGGATGATAGGAAGATGGGGAACTCTCTTACGTTGCTAGAAGCCAAGCCAAGAGCAGACAAGTTTGGAAGGCTAGCATTCATGTTGGGTTCGATAATCGACGAGAATTCATTGAATGAGAGTAGCAACCTATCTAAACGTTGAAGTTTGAGTATCACATCCAGCCGCAAAATGCCATTTAGGTTGTTTGATTGCAAGTCCAAGGTATAAAGATTCTCGAGGTTAGAGATGTTTTCCGGAATTGGGCCAGTTAATTTGTTAAATGATAGGTCAAGATTAGTTAATCGGATGAGGCTAGTGATCTCAGCTGGAATTTGACCGGTTAATTGATTGCCATGAAGGTATAAGGAAGTGAGGTTGGTGAGGTTGATCAAGGAATTCGGAATTTCCCCAAAGAGTAGATTCAAACAAGACCAAATATGAGAGTTGGACGAGCTTCCCTATAGAAGATGGGATTTCACTTGAGAGTTTGTTATCTTGAAAATTCAACATGGTAAGTTGAGTCAAGTTACCTATCGAAGATGGAATGTTCCCTGAAAAATCGGATCGACTGATGTCGAACTCACTGAGGAAAGCCAAGTTTCCAAGCGAAGTTGGCAACGAGCCTGAAAAATTGGTCCACACAAGACACAGCGACTTAATGGGACTGTGCAAGTGAAACTCTGGCAAATGACCTGACAGCTCTTGATTGAAACCCAAATCAAGAAGTTGTAGCCTCGGCAGCTCGAAGATGGTTGTTGGGAACGTCCCTTGCAACTTGCAGCCAAAGAGTCCAAGTGATGTCAAGGAAGATAAATTTGCAACAGCATCAGGCACTGGAGCCGACACATTCAACCAGCCAAGATCGAGGTGTTCCAATTTGGTCAAAAATTGAACCATCGTCTCCATGCCGGGATTCCTTAGCTTCAGTCCGATGTTCCGAGAGAGATCGAGGGAGGTCAAGTTAGTCAACTTTAGGACTTGAGACGGGATTTGACCTTTGAAGCTGGACAAAGAGAGGTTCAGGCTCGTCAATTCCACAAGATCACCTATGGCGGACGGTATTTGAGAGTCATTAAAGTCGTTGAAGGCGAGATTGAGGCTTTGCAAGTGAGCGAGGTGGAAGAGGCTGGCCTTCGAGTTGATAGGACCGAAGAGACAACTTTGGCTGAGGTCAAGGCCGGTCACGTAGCCCGTCCCTTCATCACACTCCACGCCTTCCCAGCTACAGCAATCCCCATCTTCCACCTTCCACGATTCTGGCTTCGATAGGTCGTCGCAAAGCTCTGGATGGAAGAGAGATTGCTTGAATTCCAACAAAGCAGACCGCTCCTGCTCATGGCACTTCGTTGGGCTCGCTAAAGGCAATGTCTTAGAGGAAGCTAAGTGGAGTGGAATTATTGCAAGGAAAATCACCAAGAGATCAAATGGGGTTTGTTTCATGATGATTATACGGTTCAACACCCTATTTGGATTTTGGTTTTGCTGGGCAGGCAAAGTGAAGGTGGACAAGTACCGAAGCTGCTTGTCAACTTTATATCACCTCTAATCTTTCACTATATGTAATAGTGAGTCAAGCCTGAAAGTGCGTGTCGACTTCATATTGTGTTTGGTCTTTTGCTTTTAAGTCGACAATTTGTAACAGTACTTTAGTCTTTCACTTTCAAGTCGACTTTATATAATAATAAGTCTAGCCCCCGTCAATAACACGGAATCATTGATCTTATAGTCGTTGTTCTTGTCACGTGATAATTGGGTGGTTTGACTTGTCAACGGATTGACTAGTAAAGATACCAAAATCTTATGTGACTTAACATTATTATTCGATGTTTTTTTTCCTCCATGAGTTTTTCAATTTACAATTAATGTTTAATTTAATAAATTAATATGGATGGAGACAACTTCAAAACAACTTAATAAATTGGAAAATGAATTTTAATTCTCATATAAAAAATTAATGGAATCCTAGGCGATGGGATTCAACAAATCCCACTCAAAGTCCCTGATTTTCCAAGGAAACCATTCCTTGGAGAAATGTGGGGTCAAGACTCGATATGGTTTCCCATGTTGTCGTGGGTAGAATTCCACATCGATTAAAAGCTTAATTATAACGTGCCGTATCAACATGAAATCTCCTCCAACCAAATCTAAGTTATCGGGTTAGAGATTTTAACATAATATCAAAGCATAGATTAATAATTTAGATGCTGACACTTCAATTGGCTCACACAAAATAGGAAAAGTGTCAATTTCACAATAATCAAGCCAAGTCAAGCACGTGTGAAAGAAGGACTTAGGCGCAAGGAAGAGTGTTAGTATAATTCCTTATCGCTTATATATGTTATCATAATGTACTTTATATACATGTAATTAAGCGAGCAATGTGCAAACACAATAACAAGGATTGTGGCTTAAGGTAGCCAGCACAACAAATGTGACTACCACCAAGGTGGTCGTCCATCTGTCAGCTAGTGATGACCACCGTCAAGCTAACTACTTCTAACTATGGTAACTTCGCTATAGTTGGCCATTACACACAATTCCCTTTCCCAATATTTTATTTTATTTTTGATGTTATAAAATAGATATTTTTTTATTTTTATTTTTATTTGTATAATTATATCCGAAATCATATCCAATGTTTTATGAAGAAAAAAAATAAATTATCACAATTCCTCAAAATTTTTCATGCTAACGTATCATGCCTTAATCATTGTTTTATGTTCAAATTTAGTAAAAAAAAATTACTATTTTACTTTTCTGAATAATTATCTAGAGAATGACCATGGCGTTAGCCTAGATTGGGCTCTTTGTTCCTCGACAGCTTCATCTTTTAGAGAAATACTTTGGGTGCTTCAATTTAACATAACCGGTCATTATATGGTGATCCATATGCATAGTCTTAAGACGATTTGGTCGTGTAACTTAGTTACAAAGAGCGACATGATCCATCCTCGCTTGGCCCCTCTATGATAAAAAGTTCTTGGCAATTCTAATCTAGAAAATGCGAGCTTTAATCTCCTCATTTAAACGAGTGATAATAAGGGAATCATAGAAAAATACATACCGAGTACTCTATAAATTATGTACATTAAATCTATTAGGACTGAATCAAGTGGGCCTCGCGGCGAGATTCATACAATCAACAGGCAGATGACATTGACTCGCGACGTGAACTTAACTCTCCAAATTTGACCTTTGACCACTTGGGACCACTGCCTGAATCTTCTTGTGACAGGCCAAGTGGAAAGTAATTCATTTTGACCGAACAACCTTTGGACTTTGATCTCTAGCGTATACTGTGTAACACGACAGCAGAGGGGACGGTTGAGGAGTCGAGGATGGCAGCATAGGAGAGAGGAGTTTTCTTGGCTAGGGAGAGAGTAGAATGAACGGCTGCTTTGACTAAGGACGTGCATAAAAATCATACTATATCTCTATTTTTTTTATTTTTTAGTTCTCCGAAATAGATATATAATAATAATCCGTTTAGTAACGTAATTTTATTTATTTTTATTTCCTTAACAACTTTTTAGTTTGGAAATAAGTTTAGAAAAAAATGATAAATAAAAATCTTTTACTTTTCGATTTCTAGAACATAATTGAGAAATATAAATTATTTTCATCGCCACCCCTCACTACTAGCGCTTTGTTTGCCACCAGCTGCCATCCAACATCGTCGCCCGCCACCTATTGTTTGTCCGGGAGGGAGAAATTTTGTGTCGGTTTTAAACGAATTTCTATTCCAAAAATAGAAATTTTTTGTCATTATCAAACATATATTTTTGCTTAGAAAGTCATCTAGGGAATAAAAGTAGCTAGAAATTATGTCTAGAAACAAAATAATTATCATTCATGCCCTAACAAACTTTGGACTACAATCATAGGGTCTATTTTGATAAGTCAGCTGAATGGATGGCTGTGAAGGCAAGTGATGAGAACAACACGTAGAAGAATTTTCTTGGCTAAAGATGTAAAATTGCATTTACATCCTTCACATTGCAGCAAGTTCTAGCTATATACGCTTTTGGTCATCACACAAGAAAAGATGTTGTCTACACATGTTTTTCATTTCATTTTGCAATTTCTAAGAAAAGAAATATCGTTATACGCTATGTTTGTGCTCATAGTACTGATTTGGTTTCCGTCATTTGGCATGTATCCGTCTACCGCATTCAAGTTCGAGGTGCACAATCCCTTCACCTAAGTTCTTCTCCTTTTCATTTCGTTTTCTGTATTTGCAGATTTATTGAACTTTCTTAATTACGTGGGCATATTCATCGATATTACGTGTGCGCACTTCACTGTTTGAGAAACTAATTAATGTCACTCCTGCATGAGAATGAGATTGTTCAACAGTCTAAACAAGTTAAATATGTTGTGTTAAAATATGTCTCGAGTTTAAGTCTGTTAGACGAAACCCGATCCGACGTTAATTATTAATATATATTCCGAATTAGATATATCTCGTTTTACTTTGACGTCAAATTAGTGAGCAAAGAAAACGGAAAAGGAAAGTGCATTGTGGACTTCGTTTAAATATACACGGAAATAGATTTGCGTATTGAAGCCGGCACCAGCTGAATTGGAAAATGCAAATTGGACTTTAAGACTTTGACTCGGTCAAAGTAGATGTAAGGAAACGGCAAAGGAGGAAGTCCAACTTCGACTTTGGTTGATCCAATCCACACGGATTTCTCGGTTATAGTCGTTATCATCCTTTTGGAAAAATATATTATACAAATATTTCGTCGTGGAATTTTGGCACTTGACCTGTACTTATGCCTTGAAAAGTATTTGTATACCCTGTTTTCCCTTTCCCATGGTTTGGTTTTAGTGATTTGAAAAGTCCAAGAATCAGCTCTGTTGATCTGATAGAAAGTTGATGGCGCCATAACAAGAAACACATAAGTATGAGGACATGCAAAGACGGCAAACAAAACCACTGGCTTCTGTGGTTGGGGTGACGACACCTTCAGGACCTACAACATGATGTTCTAAACAGTCGTGACAAAAAATTGGAAAAAGTCATTATACCCTTTTTATTCTTTCTGCCACCTTGCTCACAGCATCTCTCGGATTCTGTACATTAGATGTTCTCGTCTGAAGGATAAAAAAATAGATATAGCAACCATGAGTCTGATAAAATGAACAAGAAGCTAAAAAAGCTCGTTGATAAAAAAAGCTTCACCTTCTCTCCTTTTCCCTCTCCATAAGCTTTATAATTGTTAGGGTACTGAGGAGCACCTGTATGCTGTAAGAGAGAGAGAGAAAGGCCTTGTGAGATTAGTACTTATAGACACTCACACGCATTAGAACACACATATAAGCATGTGACAATTTGCTCTATAAATGTGTAATACCCTCTTTCCTCTTTCTGCCGACTTGCTGGCAATGTTGCTGGGGTTCTGCAGATTGCCCTTATACACCTGAAATAATGGATAAAACCAAAGGTTTTAAACTATGAAGACAAGGGTAAGGCAATTTCAAGGCAAAGAATATGGTTGGCAAGTTCAGAGGAAGGAAAATCTTTACTGTATTTCCCTTTGCTAGACCATTAGCTTAGTGGCACTATTATGCTGACAAAAGGAGGCAGAGGGAGATAGCAGAGGCTCTAGGAAAATTCAATTTTTGACAGAGATATAGATATAACAAAGGCTGGATAGAGAAAGGAATGATAGGAATTAACAAACAGACATAAGTTAGCTTTGCCTTGTATATTATTCACACAATAAGGGTAATAATGTTCAAAAAGAAAACCAGAAAGGGGCTAATTGAAAAAGTACAAGAGAGAACTCTAACTCCGGATATATAGAAAAAAGGCAATCCTTTAAAAATTCAGATACATCTACAACAGCTAAACAGGAACTGCAAAGCACATAATGTTCACCGGCTCATTTAAATAAAATCTTCAGCTTCAATAAGCCTACAAGATGGTAGGAAGAGGGTGTAAGGACAGTGAATAGAATGCAATCAAAACAGGGCAAAATGCGAACATGATCTATAAAATGTGGGTGCCTTTTTGGTTTCTATTTCCTTTTTAACCAGATTACATATATGTAACAGTCATTACAAATGATATATTACAACTAAATCACTTTTTTTTTAGTGCAACCTATTCCAAAAAACCACTAGCAAGCATGTTAAACAGATAACTTTTGGAGGAAAAGATGTGTCAAGAAAAGAGAAGGCAGACAAGATTCAGAGTTTCAAAGGGTCCTTCGGCTGATATAGAGGGCACAAGTCATGTAATCAAAGATAAGAAAACTGGAACCCACCTTCTTACCAGCCATGGACAAGTTTCCTCACTAGAATGCATCTTATTAGACAGAAATGACCACATGAGAGCTCTAATATATAGATGTTATGAATCTGGAATATATTACAAATGCAGGGCCTTTTTCTCCAGGAATGCAGTCTCACTGGACGGAGCAACTAGAAATTCAGGTGCTCATTTTTAATAAAGGAATGATGAAGACAAGCAAGAGACTGAAAGAGTTCTTTAGGACTGATGACTAAATGTGAACATATAGTTTACTGGGCAAAAGTCAAAGGAAAACAAAAAAACATATTTTTAGAATACAAACAGTTAGTATACTGAAAAGTAGCCCAAATGTTAAAAGTTGCCCCAATTAAAAACTTGTCGTGGACGAGACATTATAAAGAATGGAAAGGAAATATTAATTGATTCAACTGAAACGCCATGACTCGTGATTGCTTATAAAGGAGTGTGGACTGGGGTTTCTGGAAAATAAGCATAAACTAGACAGGTATTTAACAATATAACACCTAGTATTTAATCTTTAACAAGAGTGAGAATACAGCTTTTGTTCTATTCTAGTGTTTCAAAACATATTGGAGGGACAAAAACACAATAATTACCTCCCGAATGATGCACCATGTTTTTGGAATATTAAGAAGGGATAAATGAAATTCCACATAACATAATTATATAATCATAATCCTCTGGCCTCAAGTAAGGCACTAGCAAATAAAATCCAGTAATAGCTTGTATCAAAACATGCGCCGAGGTTCATACATCATGTAAAACAGATACATGGATGTAGTTCCGTAGCTCTCAAATCTACCCCTATACATAAGCTACTCGCTGCCATCAAACACCAGCACTTGAACCAAAAAAATAACAAAAGTTTGCAACAGCTAGGTCTGAAAAAATTTGTGCATCCAAGAATTACAGCTTTGAAACATACTAAGTTTCTAGAAAAGTAAACTAGCTTAAGTAATGATATATTATCAACTTTATGAGAATGAATGAAGGTTCAATGGAGCCTTTGCCTATTGGGGGTTTACAGGAAAGAGCAGCCCACAGAGTCCCACCTTTGTTTTGCTTGGTTCCTGTTTTTCCTTTTGTGTGTTGGGGATGGGGGTTTGAAGGTGGATGATTAATAACTTAAACCTGTAGTAGGAAAAATCAATACACATCCTTAATCAAGAAAAAAACAGAGGCACAAAAGTCGTATCATCAGATGCCATGACATGTAGACTATCTACTTTAAAACTATACAATATGCAAATTACTATTTTGAGAATCACAGTATCACAGATACAATGAGTCGACAGACATGAGAAAAACTTTCTGCTGCCATATGGTTCTGGAAGGGGCAAAATGGGTGCCTGAGCACCTGTTGGTTCCCTTGGCAGCAATTCTGGTGTCAAAGATTTAACGACCTCTTTATCTTCATGAGCACTTCTAGAAAAATGAGATGAAGAAAGTGGCTGGGCCCCAGTCTGCAAATTTTGACTCGGTGTTTTTGATGGTGGCCTCAAACCCTCCATATGATTTAGACTGCCTGATTCATTCATACGAGACGTAGCTAGAGGCAGACTTTCCGGAACCAATCCAGACCCTTGGACAAAGTTTTCTACATGAATAACTTGAGGTATGGGGTTAATATTCAGACCAGCGGTACTAGAACACTTTGCCGCTGAAGACATTGACGTCATTCTAGAACTCAACAAATCCTTTGCCACATTAGGCAATGTGTCCAAAATCAATAGAGCAGGATCCAGTGGCAGATCCGAAGGAATCAAAGTTGGTGTAGATGTCAAAGAATCCATGATAACAAAGGGCTTCAAAGAATCAGATAATCCGTAAGTTGCTGCAACACTCATTGTCAACGGATTTGTTACAGGATGTTGCATTGGTTGCTTAATATGATATGCAGCCAGACCGGGCGGCAGTCCAGCCAAAAACGGCTGTTGAGGATAAGGGACTTCCCCCATACTCCTACCAAATTCTTGGCCATGTAATAGCACTGGCTGTCCAGCAGCAAGTGCATTTGTAGACAGCAACAAACTGAATGATGTTAAGTTCTGTATGGGCTGATATGGAGAAAGAGTCTGGTCGATAGCCAAAGTTGGAAGTCCAAAACTGAAACTGTTCGGTCTGCTTATTGTGGTGACCTGTGGAGTGATTGCAGATGCAGATGAAGAGTGGAGGAAAATAGCCTGTATGAGAAGCTAATGCAACATGAATAGATGGCTTGTTTCCATAGATCAGTACATAAAGTTGATAAAACCTGTATGATGGCTGGATCATCTGGCAGGTCTGATGTAACCTTTTCAGGTTGAGACTCTGAAGATAAAACCTGCAATTCCTGAAACAGATGCAGAAGCATTTTTATTCCTCTCCTTTAGTCAGTCGTGTACAAGGATTGACATAAGTACATCAAAGAAATAGTTGGATCGCCAAAACAAAGCTTCAGTATCTAGTAGTTACAAATGCTAGCGTAAGTGAGAATTACGAACTGCAAAACTCCTGTGTTTATGAACAACTATTCTATAGGATAGTCAATGACACAATGTATGCTTTGCTTATATGAAGATCATGAATGGCAACTGTCCAAATATAATGCCAACCTTTATGTCACACCCTCTGAAATTTACGTAGTCGAAGACCCTGTCACCAGGAAGGACTTGAGGACCATCCTTTCTCCGCCCTTCAGTTCCAAAAGATCTCACTGCAATAAATGAAGGGAAGATTTAGATGCAAGATCAACATTGGAAGAGCTATTTTATGCCTCAACTTGTCTATGGATAACAAATATGCAGTCAGATGTTTCAAAAGCAACCCAGATTTGAAGTAACATGCAACAATAAGAACTAGAAACTTGCTGAAAGAAACGAAACGCACCAAGACCGATAAACAGATAAAATCATCAGATCTCATCAATTAGGATGTGCTTCACCTAGGTACCCTAAGTCCAACTTCTGTTTTCCAAGTCCTGGGAAGTAAGTATGGTTGAAATTATATTCTTAAGGTAAGCAGTACCATATGGGGAAATTATTGGAGTTATTAAGCTATGATTTTGAATTACATGAAGCACATATGAAGCTTATCAACAGGACAAAACTAACGCATACACCTTCTCAGTAGCAGTGTGCTTAGACTCCAGAAAGTAGAAGCCATCAAGCCCCCGATACCAAAGAGTCGCCAAATAAGCTCTATTGCATCCAAGTTCTAAGTAAAGCATTTTATTTTTCATACTGGAGATGTGAATACCGGATCCCTGAAATGAATGTGCCAGGAATTTCAGGCTTAGCTTGACAAGAGCATTTCCTGCTATAAGCACAGACACGAATATTTTGTCTTCCACTTTCTCTTGTCCTCTAAATTAACTGTCCCATGAACTGCAACTCGCTACACGATGTTATAATTGCGAGATTACCAAAATTTAGTCACCACCAAATTCGATATAATCATCCACCACAAGATAGTCACCCTCTTTGGTCATACGTACGGTCCGTGACCTTTTGCTTCTTCCAAGACAGGAACAAACCCTCGGCTAAGCCAAAAACTATCTTCGCACGCTGACCATTCGTCCACATGGCAACAACACAGGCATGCGAGTCTTCGCCACTAATCTTTTTCCCCTTCTTGTAACGAATAGAAACTTCGACATTTGGTCAGTACATGCAACACACACACGAAACGCCGTTAATCTTTCATCGACGCCTCGAGAAAGTTCCATCTACAACCACACCGCGCCAATTGCCGAGCACCACCCTGCATGTCCTAGGACGACGGCACAAGAAAAGCGGAACTCGGACTCCATGAGGAGACAGAGAACCAGAGAAGGGATGGAAGACGTCACACCGTTCGCGAGGCCGATGACGGCGTCGTGCAGATCAATGCGGTAGAGAACGCCTGCGTATCTCATCGTGGCCTCTGTCAAAGCCAATGCCGTCCTCCACCGCTTGCTTCATCTTCGACTCTCGCCCGTAAAAGCAGTGATGAGCAGGAGGAGAGTGATGAGCGATGACGGGAGAGAATGTGGTTTTCGAAATCAGTTTTCTTGCCGATAAAGCAAAATGGGAATCCCCACTTCTTTTTAATGAGAATAAGAAAATGACAAAAATGGGAATTTAATTAGTACGTTTCTTTTTTTTCTTCTTTTTTCTTGGTTTATTTCAAAAAAATAGATGATTTAAAAAAAAAACTTTCTAAAAAAATATGCGTGTGTAATCAGACATTTGAATTGAAGGACATTCACATTACATGATGCTAGTGGCGTTTGATCCTCAAGATCCTAACTTGTTTGTGTTAGTTTTGAAATCTATTAGACACTTTTATCTATTTTCACACCTAAATGGCTATAACAACCCTAACATACTTAAATGACAAAAATAATTGATCAAGATCATAGTTGTTATTTATTGAAAATAAAATGCGGGACGTTGTCTATCGAAATAATGTTATTTGTTCCACAACCCTTTCTTATTTTCGGTTCATTTTTATACGAAATATTTCCTTTCTTAATAATTATTGATGAGACTGAGCTGAATTTTATGAAAAATTATTTGTAATGTGTTTGAAATTTGTCAGTAGTCTTTATTAATTAACGCATCTCAAATCTATATAAAGAAGAGTTGACAATTTTAAACAAAAAATTTCACTTGAAAAAGAATTTGAATAGAATAATTATATATATGTAGATATATAATGAAGTTATTTGAGATAAAACTCTAGAGAATTGTAATTAAAAGTTCTACAACATAAGGGTGAGAAAAAAAAATTGTCCAAACTGGTCTGAACCTTGTTTGTCAGTGATTGCGTCGCCTGCATCTTCTCCTCTACAGGGTTTATCCTTATTTTTTCTTATCATGAAAGTTTGTCTACTTCTCCAGGGAGACTCATTGAATAATTCTTTTAAAATAGAATGCCAATGATCGAATTTATTATAATATGTATTATAGAGGATTCTCGTAAAAGAAAACAGTAAATTAGTAAACCTTTTCGATCTGGACACAAAAGAAGAAGAAGAAATAAGGAGATTTATCTATTTTTTTCTTCTATCAATTTTATTATTAAGGTTAATATTATGAAAATTCTTAAACTAGTACACTTATGACAATTTATCTTAAACTAATTTTTTTGACTACTCAAACCCTAAATCGATATACTTGTGATCAATTTGCCCTTCGTTAGTTTCCGTTAAATTTTACCGTCAAATTGGATGTATTAGTTTGGATTTTACCCTTATCACATGTGGACCATTTGTGATTTTCCAACTAAATCGGTTTGGGGAATTTGGAGTTTAAAAAATTAATTTGGGGGGTAAATTTGTCATAATATATGAGTTTGGGGTTTTTCGAAATATTAATCCTATTATTAATGAGAGCTCAATTGGAGTTATTTTGAACACATAAAGAAGCAAGGTCGAGAAAAGAGTCGGCAAACGGAGGAAGCCGATCTTGACAAATTCTTCCCACAACCATGTCCACGGGAAACGTTGCCACGATTCACGCTGCCGAAGATGCCGAGAATGAAGCTGGCGACGTTGCATTCAAGCTGCCGAATTCGCCAGCGGCTATTGAAAAGGAAGCGATGAGCAATTTGTATCCACTACAATGTCTAGATATGATGAATATGTTATTTACGTAGACAGTGCTTTGTGGGATGACTAGCTATTAACGGAGTAAAAGCATTATATTTATTAAGGTTAAGACTGATCCTCTCTGAGGATTTCATATGATGTGATGATGATATGTAGTGTGGAGACAGATTAAGGGATGGGAATGCAAAGTTGGATCAACTTTTTGAGAAGTTTCTCAAGTACAAAGATTCTCATATTTCATTGGGTTCTCTCGAGTGTTTCCCAATATAGATTGTTCTTGACTCGTTACTTTCCCCTCATACCATTCGCTACTTCCATAGAGGCTTCCTCCAAATTGGAGGAGGAGGGGAATGTCTTGAGAGCTATATGAAGAGTCAAGTAACATTAATAATCACTCCGATTCTTTTTGGTCCGAGGACTAAATGCTAACTCTATTACTCGTGATAACAGGACACTTTGAGAAGTCCCTCATATTATCATTTGCTGATAAGATTGATAGAGTCCTTGAATAATCAATGGACTATGATCACAACGTCTATTTTCAGCATGTGAGATGAACGGACGGCTTTGAAGGCATGGGATGACAACAACATGCTATCCATTTTGCTCATTACACAAGAAAATGGTGAGTCACCAGGTAAATATCAGATTGCACCAGATTCAATTCGTCTATACTCTAAATTCTTTTGACAGTTGATGATGCCAAAACAGAGAATTGTCAATTTTATCTATAATGCTCATTATATCTGCAGTATGGTCGGCCAAATTGATCCCGAGAAAGTGCTGAATAATTGTTGGATCGGACGATGTGTTTATTCATGTGTACGACTATGGCACAATGGAGAAGATCGAAGAATTCCAAGTGCATAAAGATCATATCAGATGCGTGGGTGTCCACCCTACTTTCCCTACGTGTTATCGGCATTGGATGACGTGGTTATAAGGCTCTGGGAGTGGGATAAGGACTGAATGTGTACTTAGACATTTGAAGGCACATTCACATTATCTGATGTGAGTAGCGTTTGATCCTCAAGATCCTAATGCTTTTGCAAGTGCATTGCCTGATGGAACTGTAAAGTTACTCATTTTGTAGGTCTTGCTCTTGGTTATATACATATTTCAAATTCCAAATACGCTATTTATACTCTCAATATGATTCCCGTTTGCTGCAGATTTGGAATGTTCACTCCTCTGCGCCTAAGTTTACTTTGGATGCGCATTAGAAGGGGCTGAACTTTGTTGATTACTTCTCTATGCATGGTATGCTCTATTTACAGTGTGGTTCGAATGATTACACTGTTAAGTTTCGCAAAGTTTATTTTTTCTTAATTAAATATATCGGTGCATAATTAGAAAGAGATCAATTGATATATGATTTGTTAAATAACAAGTACAGGTTTGGGATGATAAAGGCAGAAGCTGTGGGTACAAATACTCAAGGGGCACGAGCACAATGTTACTGCTGCATGTACGTTTCCTGAGCTGCCTATGGTAATCACTGGTTTCAGGTATGGGATGCAAATGGCTTCGGGTATGCATTGTGGGAGTTCGAACAGTCATTAGCATGCTCTAGAATCCAGCTTCAGTTACAGTAGTCGAATGAAAATATTGCCTCCATCTTACCCAATTTTTCAATAGTTACCATAGGATAAGACTGTTTATGTCCCTGGATTCTGTCATTTTGTGAATGACTCCAACATTCTCTCGCGTACAGGCTTAAGCACGTACTGAAATTCAGTCATGGAAGGATTTGGGATCTTGCATATCAGAAAGGACCGTGCCGGTACCATTCATCCCTACTCTAAATGCTTCATTTCCTAGATATATCCATGCTACGACAATAATAAGCTATTATGATGGTCCAGGGTTTTTTGTTACCACTACAAAGGCATTCATGTAGGCTCTGCAGTTTCAGTACAAAGACAAAATCTTCCATATCCATTGTCTCACATTTTCGTGGCTTTGACTCTGCAGGGTTGCAGTTGCTTGCGACAAGGGAATAGCTGTAGTCTAACTAGTGTGCTGGTGGTGTGGAGCCTTAAGCCAAACTCTATGTTGATTAAAACAGATGCCGACCTCTATAACTGTTACTTTCAATTTGGAGTTCAAATAAAAGTGCATATCGTTCTTTTGTCAAAGGAAGAAAGTGTCGCTTTGTACCAGTTTGTACCAGTTTGTGTATTCCCTTTGCAGCTGGCCAGTGATAGGATTTTCCAGTGTAACCTAAAGATCTCATACGTTCCTTTTGTGGTGTGTCCTGGTGAAACTTCGTTTACGATCTGTGGTGTATCATGCTCCTGGTGGAATAAATATCTCTCGGAGATTACTAAAATCGCCTGGAGAAAAGAAAAAAAGGAAAATAATGGCAGCTTCAGAACATGAAACCGACGATCCAGGAGTCTACATTAGTCATATATGTGGCAACGCATGTTTCAAGACCTGTGTACAAATAAAACAAGGAAGATACATATCAAAGAGGTTGATGCTTGTGATTATGACTTGAAGCGATTCGTAATCTCTAATGACTTTGAATGCTCCTGCATAACTCATGTCAACAACCAGACGATACTGCTAGAACTTAAGACATGAGGGATTTGACTCGATCTTTGTCCTATTTCCCTAGCGCAAGTTTTAATAAATATGAAGTAAATGAGATATGAAAGGGGTTCACATCATGCTGATATTATTCAAAAAGCAGATTCATTTTGCTTGCAAACGGAAGCATCGAAGCCTTTTGAACGAACTTCATCACCAGTCAAAATGCTAAAGTGGAATGCAGTGCTACTGCAACTTTTTGAGTTACTGAGGTGTAATAATAAGCTTAACAATATGATGTAAATTCGTACAAACCTTCTTCTTAGTATGCCTCCGGGTTCTCTGCCTTTGCCCAAAAATCTTCTTCACGATCCAATGTTGAACTCTTGTGGTCGTGTCGTGTCCGATAACCGCTCCAATGACCAGCCCAATTCCGCGACCCGTCAGACACAATTTTCCAATCTAGTTGGTCGATCCAGATCCTCGAGTACAATGTTCAGTTGTGGCCGAACACAATTTTGGTGTGCTACTTTTGATTTGAATTTAAATGGAAAACTAGAAAAATTTATAACAAAAAGGGTCTTGTTATGCCGATTCCTCCAAAACGTGGAGGCCATGAATCATTGCCTTGTTTGATCGAGATTAGAGAAATGAGGGGAGGGAAACTTGCGCATAATGATTTATCAGAAATGAGTAAAGCTAAAACCCTTTCTAGCTGACACGAGAAACTGTATTCATAGCTATCAAAACAGTACATCGAGTCTATTTCATGGGAACAATCATGCATTTATTATTTGCTTGATGAAACTGGAGACACTTTACTTGAAATCTTATATCTAGAAGGTAGATACTTGGACGCTATCACGAAGTCACAGAACATATCGAAAAGGTATGCCACGACATGCACCTGGCAATGAGCAATCCAGTCAATGAACTTTCACAGCAGACTGTAATTCACACAAACCTTATTTGGTGCATCCATCTTCCCTGCCATCCTCTATAGAACCTCAGGAACCGACGCTCAATTTTGGAATTTAGCCCCAGAACCACGCCAATGACCAGCCCACTTCCAAAACCCATAAGGACAATCTTCCAATTGAGCTCTTCAGCGGATGCACCGGATGGTGGTGCCGGGGGCTCTTTAACAAGATTTCCGCATTTCTTTGTCAGAGGAACTCCGCACAGTCCTAAGTTCCCTTCATAGGACTTGTTCTCGAATGTAGCGAACTGGTTCGCTTGAGGTATGGGCCCAGAAAGAAGATTGTCCGACACATTGAAGAAAGCAAGGAAACTGAGTTGGGCTAGTGCTGGAGGGATCATTCCCGAGAGCTTATTGCTTGAAAGGTCAAGAGATTCCAGTTTAGTCAAATTCACCAGGGACATGGGGATGGAGCCGGTAAGAGCATTGTTGGAGAGATTGAGCATATGAAGTTGAATTAAACTTCCAACAGAATTCGGGATTTCCCCAATAAAGTTGTTGCTCGAAAGATCAATCATGTGGAGGTATGCCAATATCCTTTTGTACTCCATTAAAATGCCTTTGTTGATTATTGTCATTGAGTAGTCATAGCTTCCCCGATCATCGGATGGGATGTAAGAGGAGTACAAATAATATTCACGGTAGTATACATTATCATCATATGCATAGGGGACTTTCATGGCACTCCAGATATCAAAGTATTCAGATGGAAGGCTACTCGAAAAGTTGTTCGTGGATAGATCAACAATTCGTAGGTTAGAAACTGGTGACGAGCTTCAGGTTTCCCTATGGCTCCATGAAATCTATTGGAACGCAAAATGAGCACGTTTAGATAAGAAAGCGAGCCCATCCATGAAGGAAAGGTGTCGACAATCTGATTATATCCAAAATTGAGAAACTGAAGACTGCTACAATTAGCTAATCCCCTTGGCAGTGACCCTTGAAGTTGGTTATCACTCACATCTATCATCCTCAACGAACATATGTTATTCTGCAATTGAGGAAATCTTCCACATAAATCATTGCCATTCAAACTCAAGACGGAAAGGGTCTTGCTTAAATTGCCCAAACACGACGGAATAACACCAGACAACTTGTTCTTGGAAAAATCAAGCATGCTAATAGAGCTTAGTTGGCACACCTCTGGTGAAATTTCTCCAGATAGATTGTTATTCGAGATAAGGAAGAATTTCATGGACTTTGGGGGAACGGGAAGTAATCCTTGTATATCATTGTACCTGAGGTCCAACGTCTCAAGATTTGGCCATTTAAAAGCCGTGAAACTAGTAATTAAGTTTCTGGAAAGATTCAAAAACTGCAACTGTGACATACTCACATTTAAGAACCACAAAGGTGTCGGCCCACAAATGCTATTTTGGGATAGGTCCAACCATTGCAACCCACTTTGGGATGATAGGAAGATGGGGAGCTCACTTAAGTTGCTGGAAGCCAAGCCAAGAGCGGACAAGTTTGAAAGGCTAGTGTTGGTGTTGGGTTCAATAATCAACGAGAATTCATTGAATGAGAGTCGCAACATATCTAAACGTTGAAGTCTGAGTATCACATCCAGCCGCAAAATGCCATTTAGGTTGTTTGATTGCAAGTCCAAGGTATCGAGACTTTTGAGGTTAGAGATGCTTTCAGGAATTGGGCCAGTTAATTTGTTAAATGATAGGTCAAGATAAGTTAATCGGGTGAGGCCAGTGATCTCAGCTGGAATTTGATCGGTTAATTGATTGTCATGGAGGTCAAGATAAGTTAATTGGTTGAGACTAGTGATCTCAATTGGAATTTGACCAGTTAATTGATTGCCATAAAGGTCTAAGGAAGTGAGGTTGGTGAGGTTGATCAAGGAATTCGGAATTTCCCCAGAGAGTAGATTCATTCCTAGAAGTAAATATGAGAGTTGGACGAGCTTCCCTATGGAAGATGGGATTTCACCTGAGAGTTTGTTATCTAGAAAATCCAACATGGTAAGATGAGTTAGGTTACCTATTGAAGATGGAATGTTCCCTGATACACCGCCACCGATACTGAACTCGCTGAGGAAAGCCAAGTTTCCTAGCGAAGCGGGTAGTGAGCCTGAAAAATTGGTGTCCCAAAGAAACAGCGACTTAATGGGACTGTGCAAGTGAAATTCTGGCAAATGACCTGATAACCTTGGATTGTGACTCAAATCAAGAAGTTGTAGCCTCGGCAGCTCGAAGATGGTTGTTGGCAACGTCCCTTGCAAGTTGCAGAAGTGGAGTCCAAGTGATGTCAAGGAAGATAAATTTGCAACGGCATCAGGCACCGGAGCCGACACATTCGACCAGCTAAGATCAAGGTGTTCCAATTTGGTCAAAAATTGAACCATCGTCTCTATGCCGGGATTCCTCAGCTCTAGTCCGCCGTTCCAAGAGAGATCGAGGGAGGTCAAGTTAGTCAACTTTAGGACTTGAGACGGAATTTGACCTCCGAAGTAGGACGTAGAAAGGTTCAGGCTCGTCAACTCCACAAGATCACCTATGGCGGATGGTATTTGAGAGTAATTGAAGTCGTTAAAGGCGAGATTGAGGCTTTGCAAGTGAGCGAGGCGGAAGAGGCTGGCCTTCGAGTTGATAGGACCGAAGAGACCACTTTGGCTGAGGTCGAGGCCGGTCACGTAGCCCGTCCCTTCATCACACTCCACGCCTCCCCAGCTACAACAATCCCCATCTTCCACCTTCCATGATTCTAGCTTCAATGGGGCGTCATAAAGCTTTGGATGGAAGAGAGATTGCTTGAATTCCAACAAAGCAGACCGCTCCTGCTCATGGCACTTTGTCGGGCTCGCTGAGGGCAATGTCTTAGAGGAAGCTAAGTGGAGTGGAATTATTGCAAGGAAAATCACCAAGAGATCAAATGGAGTTCGTTTCATGATGATTAAATGGTTCAACACCCTATTTGGATTTTGGTTTTGCTTGGCAAGCGAAGTGAAGGTGGACAAGTATGGAAGCTGCTTGTCAACTTTATATCACCTCTAATCTTTCACTTTATGTAACAGTGAGTCAAGCCTGAAAGTGCCTGTCGACTTCATATTACCTTTGGTCTTTTGCTTTTAAGTCAACTTTATGTAATAGTACTTTAGTCTTTCACTTTTAAGTCGACTTTATGTAATAATAAGTCTAGCCCCCGTCAATAACACGGAATCATTGATCTTATAGTCGTTGTTCTTGGAACGTGATAATTGGGTGGTTTGACTTGTCGACGGATTGACTAGTAAAGATACCAAAATCTTATGTGAGTTAACATTATTATTTGACCTTTGACCACTTGGGACCACTGCCTGAATCTTCTTGTGACAGGCCAGGTGGAAAGTAATTCATTTTGACTGAACAACCTTTGGACTTTTATCTCTATTGTGTACTGCGTAACACGACAGCAGGGGGGACGGGTGAGGAGTCGAGGATGGCAGCATAGGAGAGAGGAGTTTTCTTGGCCAGGGAGAGAGTAGAATGAACGGCTCCTTTGACTAAGGACGTGCATAAAAATTATTTTATTTCTTTATTTTTTTAGTTCTCCTAAATAGATATATAATAATAATCCATTTAGTAACGTAATTTTATTTTTTTATTTCTTGAATAAATTTTTAGTCCGGAAATAAGTTTAGAAAAAAATGAAAGGTAAAAATATTTTTTATTTTTTCATTTCGAGAACAGAATTGAGAAATATAAATTCTTTTCATTGCCACCCCTCACTACTAGCTAGCCGCTTGCCTGCCATCCACCACCAGCTGCCATCCTTCGTTGCCATCCAACATCGTCACCCACCACCTGTTGTTTGTCCGGGAGGAAGAAATTTTGTGTCGGTTTTAAACGAATTTCTATTTCAAAAATAGAATTTTGTTGTCATTATCAAACATATATTTTTGCTCGGAAAGTCATCTAGGGAATAAAAGTAGCCAAATTATGTCTAGAAACAAAAAAATTATCATTCATGCCCTAGCAATCACAAGGTATATTTTGACAAGTCAGTTGAATGGATGGCTCTGAAGGCATGTGATGAGAACAACACGTAGAAGAATTTTCTTGGCTAGACAGAGTAAAATTGCATGAACATCCTTCATCAATAAGCAAGTTTGCACGCTAATTTACGTCTAGAGTAAAGATGTCCCTACACACGTTAATTTACATCCGACGTTGCAGCAAGTTCTAGCTATATATCCATTTTGGTCATCACACAAGAAAATGATGAGTTATCTATGGCTGTTTTTTCTTTCTTTCGATTTACTAAGAAAAGAAACTTGTATCGTTATACGCTATGTTTGCGCTCATAGTACTGATTTGGTTTCCGTCATTTGGCATGTGTCCGTCTACCGCATTCAAGTTTGAGGTGCACAATCCCTTCGCCTAAGTTCTTCTCCTTTTCATTTTGCTTTATGTATTTGTAGATTTATTGAAATTTCTTAATTACGTGGGCGTATTCATTGATATTACGTGTGCACACTTCACTATTTGAGAAACTAATTAATGTCACTCATGCACGAGAATGAGATCGTTCAACAGTCTAAACAAGTTAAATATGTCGTGTTAAAATATGTTTCGAGTTTAAGCCCATTAGACGAAAACCCGATCCGACGTTATTTATTAATATATATTCTGAATTAGATATATCTCATTTTACTTTGATGTCAAATTAGTGAGCAAAGAAAATGGAAAAGTGCATTGTGGACTTCGTTTAAATATACACGGAAATAAATTTCCGTATTCAAGCCGCCACCAGCTGAATTGGAAAGTGCATTGTGGACTTCGTTTAAATATACACGGAAATAGATTTCCGTATTGAAGCCGGCACCAGCTGAATTGGAAAGTGCAAATTGGACTTGAAGACTTTGACTCGGTCAAAGTAGATGCAAGGAAACAGCAAAGGAGGAAGTCCAACTTCGACTTTGGTTGATCCTATCCACACGGTTGAAGTCGTTATCATCCCTTTGGAAAATTTTATTATATAAATATTTCGTCGTGGAATTTGGGTTGCGCCGGATGTTGATATGCCGTGAGTGCTTCAAATAGGAAGTGCTGTTACTGAGCGTGGTCTTTGGATCCATGTCCGCAGAAAGAGAGAAAAGTCTTGAAAACGATTCGGTCTTGTAACTATAGTTACAAAGGATGACTCGATACATCCTCGCTTGGCCCCCATATGATAAGAAAGTGCTTGGCAATTTTGATTTAGAAAATGCAAGCTTTGGTGCACCTAGTAATACCCAAATGTCTGAAGACCAAGTCAAGAAAATGTTAGAAAATAACAAAAAACAAACATTAGATAATCACTGGAAGAATCATGGATGATACCTCCACATCCAACTTCGTTCAGATATTTTCGGCTTCCATGGTCCAGGTTGACCGGTCGAAAGCGAGTCGAAAAAGTTGTCACATAACCAGGCTACCATCCAAAAACAGAAAGACGTCACCACATCTTCAGCATCTTCAGCAAAAAGATCACTAGCATCTGCTTTTATCTTTAGGTGAGCTTTGCTATGATTGCCAAGCTCGCTCCACAGTTCGTGCTTGTTAAATTTCTTGTTCATTGCCCCGAAATCAAAATCCTCAGCATATTTGGCAGCCAAATGTGGAATTTGGAAAGACAAACGAAAGAAAAGAGAACAGCCCCATAAACAGATAAAATCATCAGATCTCATCGATTAGGATGTGCTTCACCTAGGTACCCGAAGTCCAACTTCTGTTTTCCCAAGTCCTGGGAAGTAAGTACGGTTGAAATTATATTCTTAAGGTAAGCGGTACCATATGGGGAAATTACTGGAGTTATTAAGCTATGATCTTGAATTACATCAAGCATATGTGAGGCTTATTAGCAGCAGAAAACTAACATATACGCCTTCTCAGTTGCAGTGTGCTGAGACTCCAGAAAGTAAACGTCATCAAGCCCCCAATACCGAAGAGTCGCCACATAAGCTCTATTGCATCCAAGTTCTAAATAAAGCATTTTCTTCTTCTTTTTTTTTTTTTTTTTGGCATACTAGAGATATGAATACTAGATAGCAACCCTGAAATGAATGTGCCATGAATTTCAGGCTAAGCTTGACAAAAGCATTTCCTGCTATAAGCACAGGCACGAATATTTTGTCTTACGCTTTCTCTTGTTCTCTAAATTAACTGTCCCATGAACTGCAACTTGCTACTCGATGTTATAATCGCGACATCACCAAGATTTAGTCACCACCAAGATCGATATAATCATCCACCACAGGAAAATCTTTGATCTCTCATCAGCACAGTCACCCTCTTTGGTCATACGAGTCTCCGCACACTAACCATTCGTCCACATGGCAACAACACAGGCATGCGAGTCTTCGCCACTGATCTTTTTTCCCTTCTTGTAACGAATAGAAACTTCGACATTTGGTCAGTACATGCAAGACACACACGAAACGCCGTTAATCTTTCATCGACGCCTCGAAAAGTTCCATCCACAGTCATAACGCGGCAATTCCGATCCCACTATGCCGGGCACCACTAAGCACGTCCTAGGGTCGACCGACCGACCTACCGACGAAAGCGGTACGAGAAAAGCAGGACTCGGATTCTATGAGGAGACAAACAACCAAAGAAGGGACGAAAGACACCGCACCGTTCGTGAGGCTGATGACGACGTCATGCGGGTTGACGCGGTAGAGGACGCCTGCATATCGCATCCCCGGACTTGGACACCATGCTTAAGAAGCAACCTAGGGAATTGCCACTGCGGCTGCCTCCGCCAAAGCCATTGCCATCCTCCTCCACTTGCTTCGACTCTCTCTCCCTGCCTGCAAAAGCAGTGATGAGCAGAAGAGGAGGAGAGTGATGAGCGATGACGGAGAGAGGGAGGAGGGAGAGAATGCGATTTTCGAAATCAGTTTGCTTGCCGGTAAAGCAAAATGGGAAACCCCGCTTTAATGAGAAAAGAAAATGACGAAAATGGAAATTAAATGAATACGTTTCTGTTTTCTTCTTTTCTCTCTATTTATTTCACAAAAATAAATAATTTGAAAAATACTTTCCAAAAAAATATCGCCTGAATTACTTACGAAAGTGAATAAATATAAAATATTTTTACTCTCCACGGAATCACTTACTAAAAGGACTGGATGTGTGCTCAGACATTTGAATTGAAGGACATTCACGTTACGTGATGCAAGTGGCGTTTTGATCCTCAAGATCCTATCACTTTTTGTTGGAGCTGTGTCTCAATGCTGCTGTTGATGTGCTGTCATTTTTAGTTTTTTCTTTGACTTAGTCAAGTTATTTTGTTAGGCAGTTGGTTTGTTAGCTATTTTCTAGGAAGTGGAACGAGTTTGTGTGCAGTTATGAGTTGCACGTTTGTGTGTAGTTCCAAAGTGGCTCTTGTTTAATTTTGTATAAGACTGTTTTCTTCTTTAAGTCGAATGATGAATATGCTATGTTTTCTCCTTCTCTCTTCGTGAACAAGTGATGCTTTTCTGCTGTTAATATCAACATAACAGTGGTATCAGAGCCTCTGTGGGATCTTAAGGGACTGTGAAGTGAGGGTAAGTGAGTCAAAACTGCTTCCAATCTGCAAAGAAAAAAGCTGATGGAGGCGGGATCGAGTGGATTCTCTGCAATGGCTGCTCCGGTTTTTTCGGGGAAAATTATCAAGCTTGGGCTGTCAAGATGACAGCATTCTTGGAGGGTCATGATCTATGGGAGGCTATGGAGAATGATTATGAGGTTGCTCCACTTCCAAACAATCCGACCTTGAATCGAGATAAAGCACCATAAAGAGAGAATCACAAGGAAGGCCAAGGCAAAGTCTTGCTCGTATCTTTGCTGTCTCACCCCCTATCTTCACAAGGATCATGAGATGTGATTCTGCAAAGGCAATATGGGATTTCTTGAAGGATGAATACGAGGGAGATGAGAAGATAAGGAGCATGAAGGTGCTGAATCTCTTGAGGGAGTTTGAGAGACAACAAATGAAGGATTTAGAGTCAGTGAAGGAATATTCTAATAGGCTGATTAAAATAGCCGAAAAAATTAGAATCTTAGGGACTGACTTGAAGGATGAAAGGCTGGTTCAGAAGATCCTGGTGTCTCTTCCAGAGAAGTTTGAAGCCACTATAGCTTCTCTGGAAAATACAAGAGACTTGGGCGACATAAAACTTGCGGGAATTGATAAATGCCCGCGGCACGGGAGCATAGAAGACGATGAGAAGAGAAGAGCCTGTAGAGGGTGCATTGCAAGCTAAAGTGAAGTCCAATGATGGAGGCAAAGGGAAGAAATGGAATCAGTTCAAAGGAAATGCAGGTGACTCCAAGTTTGTAGTAAAAGAAGGGAGTTCTAGTGGGTCTAGCAGATGGAAGAAGAACAAGAAGCCTTGTCAACACGTGGAGGAACTAATCATCAGTCCTTTAGATGCTGGAAAAAGCCGATGCTAAGTGCGAAGATGTCACAAGGTTGGTCACATGGAAGCGATCCGCAAAGACAACAATTACCAGCAAGCAGGAGAAGCACATATAGCAGTGAACGAAAGGCGAGGAAGAACACTTGTTTGTAGCTTCCTTTTCGGCTCCTCGTTGAGAATAATGCATGGCTGGTGGATAGTGGGTCGTACCAATCATATGACGGCAATTTGAAGCTGTTTAGGAGTCTAGACAGTCGTCGGGTCCCGAGTCGAATCGACAATGGACAGTATATTGAAGTGCAAGGGAGGGTACAAAGTGGCTATTGAAGGAAATCGGGAGGTGAAGCGATCGGTGATGTTCTCTTTGTGCCAAAAGTTGACCAGAATTTGTTAAGTGTTGGTCAATTAGTTGAGAAGGGCTATAAGGTGAAGTTTGAAGGGAAGGAATGCCTTATTGATAATGCAAAAAGTAAAGAAGTGCTGAAAATGCCAATGAAGGACAGGAGCTTCATGTTCAAGCCACAAGAGATGCAACAAATGGCTTTAAAGTGCAAAGAAGAAAACGCAGAGCTTTGGCATAAAAGGCTTGGGCATGTTCAAAGGAAGAACATGTTGTTTATGCAGAAGAATAGCTTGGCAGATGATTTGCCAAGTTTGGAGGAGGAATTTCCATAGTGCAGAACTTGTCTTCTTGGCAAGCAAACCAGATTTCCTTTCAAAGGAGGAGGCTGGAGAGCATGTGAGAAGCTGCAATTAGTCCACACAGACTTATGTGGACCTATGTTTGAGTCATCTCTCAATGGTAGCAGGTATTTCATTACTTTCACAGATGATATGACTAGGATGAGTTGGATTTATTTTCTGCAAGCCAAATCTGAAGTTGCTGATGTGTTTGTAAAGTTTAAAGCCTTAGTTGAGAATCAGAGTGGGAAGAAAATTAAAATGCTTAGGTCTAACAATGGTTCTGAGTATACTGCTCACAAGTTTAAGTTAAATTGTGAGCAAGGTGCATTGTGCAGCAATTCACTGCTCCCTATTCACCTCAACGAGAATGGGGTCGGTGAGAGAAAAAAAGAAGCATTATGGAGATGGTCGATGTATGATGCGGGAGAAGATGTTACCCAAGAAGTTCGGGCGAGGCGGCTAATCTTTGCGGTGTTCCTATTGAACAGATTGCCCACAAAGGCCTTAGAGAGATCAACACCTTTCGAAGTCTAGAATGGTGTTAAACCTTCTGTGAAGAATTTGAAGGTTTTTGGGTGTTTGTGTTACACTCATGTTCCTCAGGTCAAGAGGGATAAGCTGGATAAAAAGGCCGAACTTAGTGTCTTCATTGGATATAGTCTCCAATCAAAAGCTTACAGGATTTTTCAGCCTATGACTAAAAAGGTGATTGTGAGCAGAGATGTTGTTTTTCTAGAGGAAGATGAGTGGAATTGGAAGGAAGAAAAGATTGCAGGTCAACAGCAATATGCAAAACAACAACCTGCAACAATTGTAGAGGTTGATGAAGTTATGAATGATAGTATGGATAATCTACCAGTAAGAGGCACAAGGTCACTTGCTGAAATTTATGAAAGAAGTAATGTGGCGGTGCTTGAACCATCTAACTTTGTGAAAGCTAAAGAGGATCAGAGGTGGATTGCAGCAATGCAGGAGGAGTTTGCAATGATTCAGAAAAACCATACATGGGAGCTTGTTGACAGACCGTCTAATAAGAATGTGATTGGGGTTAAGTGGGTGTTCAGAACAAAACTTAATCCTGATGGTTCTGTCAATAAACACAAAGCTAGGCTGGTTGTGAAAGGCTATACTCAAATATGGGGAGTAGACTATTCTGAAACATTTGCTCCTGTTGCAAGGCTTAATACAATCAGGCTACTATTAGCTGTTGCAGCAGAGAAGGGGTGGCCTATATTTCAATTAGATGTCAAGTCTACATTTCTGAATGGAGAGCTTGAGGAGGAGATTTTTGTTGAACAACCTGAAGGCTTCAGTATCAAAGGGCAAGAAGAGAAGGTATACAGACTGAGGAAAGCTCTATATGGACTGAAGCAGGCTCCAAGAGCTTGGTATGGGAAGATAGATCAATATTTGCAGGATTTTGGCTTTGTAAGAAGCTTGAGTGAGTTCACTCTTTATGTCAAGAGGGTGAATTACAAGTGTTGTAATTTGTCACTCTATGTAGATGATTTATTGGTGACAGGAAAATGATGTGGAACCGATAGAGAGGGTGAAGCAAGGTCCATTTTGCAGTTTTTGAGATGTCAGACTTAGGAAAAATGACTTATTTCTTGGGTCTGGAAGTCAAACAAGCTTCACATGAGATCTTTATCTGTCAGAAAAAATACATGAAGGAAATTCTGAAGAAGTTTCAGATGAAAGATTGTAGAAGTGTAAGCACTCCTATGGCTGCTAAAGAGAAGCTGTAGAAGAATGATGGAACGGATGCAGTAGATGCTTCTATGTATAGAAGCTTGATTGGATGTCTCATGTATCTTACAGCAACCAGACCAGACATTCTACTTGCTGTAAGTGTTCTATCTAGGTTCATGAGTAGTCCTAGTCAGTTGCATTTGGTTGCTGCAAAAAGGGTCTTGAGATACCTCAAAGGAACATTGTTCTTTGGTGTGAAGTTTAGGAGATGTCAGAAGTTTATGTTGCAGGGCTTCTCTGATAGTGACTGGGCTGGCTCAGTGGATGACATGAAAAGTACATTTGGATACTGCTTCACTCTTGGTTCTGCCTGTTTCTCTTGGTGTTCCAAAAAACAGGAGATTGTAGCTCAGTCCACTGCAAAGGCTGAGTTTATAGCAGCTACTGCAGCTGCAAATCAGGCTTTGTGGCTGAAGAAGATAATGAAGGATCTGTGGTTAAATTCTGGTGATTGCATTGAAGTTAATGTGGACAATAAGGCTGCAAAAGCAATATCACAGAATCCAGTTTTCCATGGCAAAACCAAGCATTTTAAAGTAAAATTCTTCTTTCTACGTGAAGTGCAACAAAGTGGTGAAGTTAAGTTGGTCTATTGTAGATCTGAAGATCAGCTTGCAGACATGTTCACAAAGCCACTACAAGCTGGAAGATTTGAGTTGTTAAGAGAGAAAATAGGAGTTTGCAGCAGCAATTGATCCAAGGAGGAGTTTGTTGGAGCTATGTCTCAATGCTGCTGTTGATGTGCTGTCATTTTTAGTTTTTTCTTTGACTCAGTCAAGTTATTTTGTTAGGCAATTGGTTTGTTAGCTATTTTCTAGGAAGTGGAACAAGTTTGTGTGCAGTTATGAGTTGCACGTTTGTGTGTAGTTCCAAAGTGGCTCTTGTTTAGTTTTGTATAAGACAGTTTTCTTCTTTAAGTCTGAATGATGAATATGCTATGTTTTCTCCTTCTCTTCGTGAACAAGTGATGCTTTTCTGCTGTTAATATCAGCATAACACTTTTGCAAGTGCAGCACTTGTCGATTACATTTCGAGTTTCATTTACTTTGGATGCGCATGAGAAGGGGCTGAACTTTGTTGATTAGTTCTCACGCATGATATGCTCTGTTTAATGAGTCGTTCGAATGATTACACTGCTAAGGTTCGCAAACTTTATCCGCCTGAGCACACCAAGCCGGTCAAGAACGAGGAATAGATCAATTAGGCGCCGAACTGCATGTGCTTGGTGATGGATCCGCTCGTGATCCTGCCGGTGGCAACTGCGAAGGCCCACTGGAACAAGAAGAACCCGTAATTGAAAGACTGCGACAGGAACTTGGAGAGGCCGAAGAGGTGCTCCCCGATGAAGCAATTCGACAGGATCCCAAACGCCAGGGTGAACCTGAAGAGGTAGTAGAAGAAGCTGCCAGTCACCACGTCAAGGACGTTGGTGAGCATGACGTTCACGGTGTTCTCAGTGCGAACCAAGCCCGCGCACAGCATGGTGAACCCGATCTGCATGGAGAAGACGAGGTACGTCGAAAAGAGGAGGTAGGTGTTGTCCACGGCATAGCCCGTGTCCACAAACTTGCTCAAGACCGCCTCGAAGCGCCAGCAGATGTACTCAGCAGTGGTGGTGGCAGCGGTGCCGTTGCCGCCAAGGAGGGGGGTGGAGGTCCACGGGGGAGCAGGCAAGGGCCGCCATTGCCAGAAGGTGATTGGGAAGGGTGGAGCGAGCTAGGGCGAGATTGAGATGCGATTTGAGTCTTGTGGGTGCTGAGCTTGGGGGATACGTATGACGAATATATGAGTAATGCAGCGAAGAATGGAATCGCACGACGCCATCACCGGTAAATTTGTTGCACAATGTTACCGCTGAATGCGCGCTTCCTGAGCTGCCTATAGTAATCACTGGTTCAGAGGAGGAGACTCGTTGCATATGGGACGCAAATGGCTTCGGGTATGCATTGTGGGAGTTTGAACAGTCATTAACATGCTCTAGAATGCAGCTTCAATCACAGCAGTCAAATGAAAATACCAACTCTATTTTTTTCAGATTTCCAAAAGTTACCATAGGATACGACTGTTTATGTCCCTGGATTCTCTGTTGTTTTGTGAATGACTCCGACATTAGGTTGCGTACAGGCTCAAGCGCGTACTGAAATTCAGTAATGCAAGGATTTGGGATATTGCATATCAGAAAGGATCCCACCGGCAACATTCATGCCTGCTCTAAATGCTTCGTTAGACATGTTCTGACAATAATGAGCTATAATGATGGTCCGGGGTTTTCCATTACCACTATGAAGGCATTCATGTAGGCTCTGCAGTTTCAGTACAAAGATAAATTCTTCCATATCCATTGTCTCACATTTTCGTGGCTTTTGCTCTGCAGGGTTGCAGTTGCCTGCGATAAGGGAATAGCCGTGGTCGAGCTAGTGTGCTGATAGTGTGCAACCTTAAACCAAACTCTATGTTGAATAAAACAGATCCCGACCTCCATAACTGTTACTTTCAATTTGGAGTTCAAATAAAAGTGCATATCGTTCTTTTGTCAAAGGAAGAAAGTGTCGCTTTGTACCAGTTTGTGTACTCTTTGCAGCTGGCCAGTGATAGGATTTTCCAGTGTAACCCAAAGATCTCATACGTTCCTTTTGTGGCGTGTCCTGGTGAAAGTTCACGATCTGTGGTGTATCATGCTCCTAGTGGAATAAATATCTCTCGAAGATTACTAAAATCGCCTGGAGAAAAGAAAAGAAAGGAAAATAATGGCAGCTTCAGAACATGAAACTGACGATCCAGGAGTCTACATTAGTCATATATGTGGCAACGCATGTTTCAAGACCTGTGTACAAATAAAACAAGGAAGATACATATCAAAGAGGTTGATGCTTGTAATTATGACTTGAAACGATTCTTAATCTCTAATGACTTTGAATGCTCCTGCATAACTCATGTCAACAACCAAGTGATACTCCTAAGACTTAAGCTATGAGGGATTTGATTTGATCTTTGTCCTATTTCCCTAACACAAGTTTTAATAAATCTGAAGTAAATGGGATGTGAAAGGGGTTCACATCATGCTGATATTATTCAAAAAGCAGATTCATTTTGCTTGCAAACGGAAGCATGGAAGCCTTTTGAACGAACTTCATCACCAGTCAAAAGACTAAAGAGGAATGCAATGCTACTGCAACTTTCTGAGTTATTGAGATGTAATACTAAAGATGGTTTGTACTGATTTACATCATATTTGAAGGTTAAGTAGGCCTCCGGGTTCTCTGCCTTTGCCCAAAAATCTTCTTCACTATCCAATGTTGAACTCTTGTGGTCGTGTCGTGTCCGATAACCACTTTGATGACCAGCCCAATTCCGCGACCCGTCAAACACAATTTTCCAATCAGTTGTTTGATCCAGATCCTCGAGTACAATGTTCAGTTGTGGCCGAACACAATTTTAGTGTGCTACTTTTGATTTGAATTTAAATGGAAAACTAGAAAAATTTATAACAAAAAGGGTCTCGTTATGCCGATTCCTCCAAAATGTGGAGGCCATGAATCATTACCTTGTTTGATCGAGATTAGAGAAATGAGGGGAAGGAAACTTGCGCATAATGATTTATCAGAAATGAGTAAAGCTAAAACCCTTTCTAGCCGACACGAGAAATTGTATTCATAGCTATCAAAAGAGTACATTGAGTCTATTTCATGGGAACAATCATGCATTTATTATTTGCTTGATGAAACTGGAGACACTTTACTTGAAATCTTATATCTAGAAGGTAGATACTTGGATGCTATCACGAAGTCACAGAACATATCGAAAAGGTATGCCACGACATGCACCTAGCAATGAGCAATCCAGTCAATGAACTTTCACAGCAAACTGTAATTCACACAAACCTTATTTGGTGCATCCGTCTTCCCTGCCATTCTAGAACCTCAGGAACCGACGAATTCCGGAAGTCAGGAACCGACGCCCGCCATCCTCTATAGAACCTTCAATTCCGGAAGTCGTGTTTAGCCCCAGAACCACGCCGATGACCAGCCCACTTCCAAAACCCATAAGGACAATCTTCCAATTGAGCTCTTCAACGGATGCACCAGATGGTGGTGCAGGGGGCGCTTCAACAAGATTTCCACATTTCTTTGTCAGAGGAGCTCCGCACAGTCCTAAGTTCCCTTCATAGGAGTTGTTCTCGAATGTGGCGAACTGGTTTGCTTGAGGTATGGGCCCAGAAAGATGGTTGTCCGACACATTGAAGAAAGCAAGGAAATTGAGTTGGGCTAGTGATGGAGGAATCATTCCCGATAGCTTATTGCTTGAAAGGTCAAGAGATTCCAGTTCGGTCAAATTCGCCAGGGACAAAGGGATGGAGCCAGTAAGAGCATTATTGGAGAGATTGAGCATACGAAGTTCAGTTAAACTTCCAATAGAATTCGGGATTTCCCCAATAAAGTTGTTGCTCGAAAGGTCAATCACGTTGAGGTATCCCAATATCCTTTCATACTCCATTAAAATGCCTTTGTTGATTATTTTCATTGAGTAGTCGTACTCTCCAGCATGATAGTTACCTGGGAGGTTAGAGGACTGATAACTTCCATAGTAGTATCCATTATCATATGTATGGTGGATTTTCATGGCACTCCACATATCAAAGTATTCAAATGGAAGGCTACCTGAGAAGTTGTTCATGGATAGATCAACAATTCGTAGGTTGGGAAAGTGGTGACGAGCTTCAGGTTTCCCTATGGCTCCATGAAAATTGTTGGAATGCAAATTGAGCACCTTCATATAAGAAAGCGAGCCCATCCATGAAGGAAATGTGTCGACAATATGATTATTTTCAAAATTGAGAAACTCCAGAATGCTACAATTAGCTAATCCCCTTGGTAGTGACCCTTGAAGTTGGTTATCACTCACATCTATCATAATCAACGAACATACGTTATTCTGCAATTGAGGAAATCTTCCATATAAATCATTGCCATTCAAACTCAAGACGAAAAGGGTCTTGCTCAAATTGCCCAGACACGGCGGAATAATACCAGACAACTTGTTCTTGGAAAAATCAAGCATGCCAATAGAGCTTAGTTGGCAAACCTCTTGTGAAATTTCTCCGGATAGCTTGTTATTCGAGATGAGGTAGTATTCAATGGACTTTGGGGGAATGGGAAGTAATCCTTGTATATCGTTGTACCTAAGGTCCAATCTCACAAGAATTGGCCATTTCAAAGCTGTGAAATTGGTAATTAGGTTTCTAGAAAGATTCAAAAACTCCAGTTGTGACATACCCACATTAAAGAACCGTGGAGGTGTCGGCCCATAAATGCTATTTTGGGAAAGGTCCAACCATCGCAACCCACTTTGGGATGATAGGAAGATGGGGAACTCTCTTACGTTGCTAGAAGCCAAGCCAAGAGCCGGACAAGTTTGAAAGGCTAGCATTCATGTTGGGAACGATAATCAGATGAAAATTCATTGAATGAGAGTTGCAACATATCTAAACGTTGATGTTTGAGTATCACATCCAACCACAAAATGCCATTTAGGTTGTTTGATTGCAAGTCAAGGTATCAAGGTACCAAGATTCTCAAGGTTAGTCAAGATGTTTTCTGAATTGAATTTGGCCAGCTAATCTGTTAAATGTGAGGCCAGTGATCTCAGCTGGAATTTGAGATAATTTAGGTCCGCGTGAGGTTGATCTCAAGGAATTTGAGGAATTTTGCCAGAGAAGTAGATTCAAACTAAGATTCCAAGCCATAAATATGAGAGTTGGACGAGCTTCCCTACAAAAGATGGGATTTTACCTGAGAGTTTGTTATCTTGAAAATTCAACATGGTAAGATGAGTCAGGTTACCTATTGAAGATGGAATGTTCCCTGATACACCGGTGCCAAAGATATCGAACTCACTGAGGAAAGCCAAGTTTCCGAGCGAAGTTGGCAATGAGCCTGAAAAATTGGTCCACCAAAGACGCAGCGACTTAATGGGACTATGCAAGTGAAATTCTGGCAAATGACCTGACAGCATTGGATTGAAACTTAAATCAAGAAGTTGTAGCCTCGGCAGCTCGAAGATGGTTGTTGGCAACGTCCCTTGCAAGTTGCAGTCAAAGAGTCCAAGTGATGTCAAGGAAGATAAATTTGCAACGGCATCAGGCACCGGAGCCGACACATCCAATTGGCTAAGATCAAGGTGTTCCAATTTGGTCAAAATTGAACCATTGTCTCCATGCTGGGATTCCTCAGCTCCAGTCCGCTGTTCAAAGAGAGATCGAGGAAGGTCAAGTTAGTCAATTTTAGGATTTGAGACGGGATTTGACCTTCGAAGCTAGACCAAGAGAGGTTCAGGCTCGTCAACTCCACAAGATCACCTATGGCAGACGGTATTTGAGAGTCATTGAAGTCGTTAAAGGCGAGGTTGAGGCTTTGCAAGTGAATGAAGCGGAAGAGGCTGGCCTTCGAGTTGATAGGACCGGAGAGACAACTTTGGCTGAGGTCGAGGCCGGTCACGTAGCCCGTCCCTTCATCACACTCCACGCCTTCCCAGCCACAGCAAACCCCATCTTCCACCTTCCACGATTCTAGCTTCGATGGGTCGCCATAACGATGGAAAGTTTTTAGCTCTGGATGGAAGAGAGATTGCTTGAATTCCAACAAAGCAGACCGCTCCTGCTCATGGCACTTCGTCGGGCTCGCTGAAGGCAATGTCTCAGAGGAAGCTAAGTGGAGTGAAATTATTGCAAGGAAAATCACCAAGAGATCAAATGGGGTTTGTTTCATGATGATTAAACAGTTCAAAACCCTATTTGGATTTTGGTTTTGCTGGGCAGGTGAAGTGAAGATGGACAAGTGCCGAAGCTGCTTGTCAACTTTATATCACCTTTAATCTTTCACTTTATGTAATAGTGAGTCAAGCCTGAAAGTGCACGTCAACTTCGTATTACCTTTGGTCTTTTCTTTTAAGTCGACTTTATTTAATAGTACTTTAGTCTTTCAATTTTAAATTGATTTTATGTAATAATAAATTTAGCCCCGTTCAATAACACGAAATCGTTGATCTTATAGTTGTTGTTCTTATAACGTGATAGTTGGGTGGTTTGACTTCAACGGATTGATTAGTAAAGATATGAAAATCTTATGTAACTTAACATTATTATTGATGTTTCTTTTCTTTGTGAGTTTTTCAATTTATAATTATTGTTTAATTTAATAATTAATATGGATGGAGACAACTTCAAAACAACTTAATAAATAGGAAAATGAATTTTAATTCTCATATAAAAAATTAATGAAATCTTAGGTGATGGGATTCAACAAATCCCACTCAAAATCCCTGATTTTCAAGGATACCATTCCTTGGGAAATGTGGGGTCAAGACTTGATATGGTTTCCCATGTTGTCGTGGGTGAAATTCCACATCGATTAAAAGCTTAATTATAACATGCCGTATCAACATGAAATCTCCTCTAGCCAAATCTAAGTTATCGGGTTAGAGATTTTAACATAATATCAAAGCATAGATTAATAATTCAGATGCTGACACTTTAATTGGCTCACACAAAATAGGAAAAGTGTCAATTTCACAATAATCAAGCCAAGTTAAGCACATGTGAAAGGACTTACATGCAAGGAAGAGTATTAGTATAATTCCTTATCGCTTATATATGTTATTATAATGTACCTTATATACATATAGCTAAGCGATGTGCAATTATAATAGCATGGATTGTGGCTTTAGGTAGCCAGCGTGACAAATGTGACTACCACCAAGGTGGTCGCCCATCTGTCTGTCGGCGACCACCACTGTCAAGCTAACAACTTCTAACAATGGTAACTTGCTATAGTTGGCCGCTACACACAATTCCCTTTCCTAATATTTTGATTTTATTTTTGATGTTATAAAAAAGAATTTATTTTTATTTTTATTTTTATTTGCATAACTATATCTGACATCATATTTGTTTTATGAAGAAAAAAATAAAATCACAATTCCTCAAAAATTTGCATGCTAACATATCATGCCTTAATCATTGTTTTATGTTCAAATTAGTAAAAAAACATTATTCTTTCACTTTTCGAATAATTATCTAGAGAATGACCATGACATTAGCCTAGATTGGGCTCTTTGTTCCTCGGCAACTTCATCTTTTAGAGAAATACTTTGAGTGCCTCAATTTAACATAACCGGTCGTTATATGGTGATCCATTTGCATAGTCTTAAGACGATTTGGTCGTGTAACTTAGTTACAAAGGGTGACACGATCCACCCTCGCTTGGCCCCTCTATGATAAAAAGTTCTTAGCAATTCTAATCTAGAAAATGCGAGCTTTAATCTCCTCATTTAAACGAGTGATAATAAGGGAATCATAGAAAAATACATACTAGATACTCTATAAATTATGTAGATTAAATCTATTAGAACTGAATCAAGTGGGCCTTGCGGCGAGATTCATACAATCAATAGGCAAATGACATTGACTGGTGACGTGAACTTAACTCTCCAAATTTGACCTTTGACCACTTGGGACCACTGCCTGAATCTTCTTATGACAGACCAAGTGGAAAGTAATTCATTTTGACCGAACAACCTTTGGACTTTGATCTCTACCGTGTATAATGTAACACGACAGCAGAGGGGACGGTTGAGGAGTTGCAGATGGCAGCATAGGAGAGAGGAGTTTTCTTGGCCAAGGAGAGAGTAGAATGAACAGTTCATTTAACTAAGGACATGCATAAAAATTATTCTATTTCTTTATTTTTTAATTCTCCGAAATAGATATATAATAATAATCCGTTTAGTAACCTAATTTTTTTATTTTTATTTCTTGAACAAATTTTTAGTTCGGAAATAAGTTTAGAAAAAAATGATAAGTAAAAATCTTTTATTTTTCCATTTCTAGAACAGAATTGAGAAATATAAATTCTTCTCATTGCCACCCCTCACTACTAGCTAGCCGCTTGCCCACCATCCACCACCACCTGCCATCCTTCGCTGCCATCCAACATTGTCGCTCACCACCCATTGTTTGTCCGAGAGGGAGAAATTTTGTGTTGGTTTTAAACGAATTTCTATTTCAAAAATAAAATTTTTTCGTATTTATCAAACATGTATTTTTCTCCAAAAGTCACCTAGGGAATAAAAGTAGCCAGAAATTATGTCTGAAAACAAAATAATTATCATTCGTGCCCTAATAAACTTTGGACTACGATCACATGGTCTATTTTGACAAGGCAGCTGAATGGATGGTTGTGAAGGCATGTGATGAGAACAACATGTAGAAGAATTTTCTTGGCTAGACAAAGTAAAATTGCATGAACATCCTTCATCGATAAGTAAGTTTACACGCTAATTTACATCTAGAGCAAAGATGTCCCTACACATGTTAATTTACATCCAACATTGCAGCAAGTTCTAGCTATATATCCATTTTGGTCATCACACAAGAAAATGATGAGTTATCTATGGCTGTTTTTTCTTTCTTTCGATTTACTAAGAAAACTTGTATTGAAACATGCTTAATTCTTGGGTTCTGTTAATAGACTTCATCTCTCAAGATTTGGTTTCCGTCATTTGGCAATCTTGTTCAAGGTGCACAATCCCTTCACCTAAGTTCTTCTCCTTTTCATTTCGCTTTATGAATTCGCAGATTTATTGAACTTTCTTAATTACGTGGGTGTATTCATCGATATTACGTGTGCACACTTCACTGTTTGATAAACTAATTAATGGCACTCCTACACGAGAATGAGATCGTTCAACAGTCTAAACAAGTTAAATATGTCGTGTTAAAATATGTCTTGAGTTTTAGTCCGTTAGACGAAAGCCGATCCAACGTTAATTATTAATATATATTCCGAATTAGATATATCTCATTTTACTTTGATGTCAAATTAGTGAGCAAAGAAAATGGAAAAGGAAAGTGCATGTGGACTTCGTTTAAATATACATGGAAATAAATTTCCGTATTGAAGCCGCCACCAGCTGAATTGGAAAGTGCAAATTGGACTTGAAGACTTTGACTCGGTCGAAGTAGATGCAAGGAAACAGCAAAGGAGGAAGTCCAACTTCGACTTTGGTTGATCCTATCCACACGGATTTCTCGGTTGAAGTCGTTATCATCCCTTTGGAAAAATTTATTATATAAATGTTTCGTCGTGGAATTTGGGTAGCACCGGATGTTGATATGCCGTGAGTGCTTCAAATAGGAAGTGCTGTTACTGAGCGTGGTCTTTGGATCCATGTCCGCAGAAAGACAGATAAGTCTTGAACACGATTTGGTCGTGTAACTTTTATTTACTAAGGATGACTCGATACATCCTTGCTTGGCCCCCATATGATAAGGAAGTGCTTGGCAATCCTGATTTAGAAAATGCAAGCTTTAATCTCCTCATTTGAACAAGTGATGATAGGAGAATCATAGAAAAATAAATGCCGGATAGTCTGTAGATTACGTAGATTAAATTTATCCAAATTGTGAGATTCATATAATGAATGAGGCAAACGATATTGATCCGTGATGGGAATTTAAGGCTTGGAGACTCTTTGTCTAAATCTTCTCATGATTGACCAGGTTGAACGTAATTTGTTTTGACCAAACGACCTTTGGACTTTGATCTCTACCTGTATTGTAACATGATGGCGGAGTCGACAGTCGGGAGGTCGCGGATGACAACATAGGAGAGAGTAAAATTGCATGAACATCCTTCATTGACAAGTAACTCTGCACGTTAATTTATGTGCAAAGTAAAGATGTTCCTACGCATGTTAATTTATGCAATAGCACTTTAGTCTTTCACTTTTAAGTCAGACTTTATCTAATAGTAAGTCTAACCCCGTCAATATACGAAGCCACTGATGTTGTGGTCCTTGGTCTTGTGATGTGATAGTTGGGTAGTTTGACCATTTAATGGATCGACTAGTAAAGGTTTTAAAGTCTTGTGTGACTTGATATTATTATACGACGTTTCTTTTACTCTTGCGTTTTTCAATCTATAATTATTGTTCGATTTAATAACTCAATAGGGAAGGAGACAGCTTCAAAACAACTTAATAAATTTGAAAAATGAATTTTAATTCTCATATAAAAAATTAATGGAATCCCAGGAAGGGATTCAACACATCCCACTCAAAATCCCTGATTTTCCAAGGAAACCATTTCTTGGGGAAATGTGGGGTCAAGACTTGATATAGTTTCCCATGTTTATGGTTGTTATAAGTAGAATTCCACATCGGTTAAATGCTTAATTATAACATGCCGTATAAACATGAAGTCTTCTCCAACCAAATCTAAGTTATTGGGTTAGAGACCCTAACATAATATCAAAGCATATGTTAATAATCTAGATCTTGACACTCCATTTGGCTCACACAAAATAGGAAACGTGTCAATTTCACAATAATCGTCTGAGTCAAGCAGTGTGAAAGAGGGACTTACACGCAAAGGAAGAGTGTTAGTATAATTTCATATTGCTTAAATATGTTATTAAAATGTACCTTATATACATGTAATTAAGTGATGTGCAATTATAATCACATGGGCTATGGCTTAAGGCAGCCAGTGTGACAATTGCGACTACCACCAAGGTGGTCACCATCCGTCCGCCGGCGACCACCACCATCGCGCTAACCACTTCTAACGATGGTAGCTTGCTATAGTTAGCCACTACACACAATTCCCTTTCTCAATATTTTCATTTTATTTTTGATGTTATGAAGTAAACTTTTATTTTTCCATTTATTTGTATAACTATATCCAACATCATATCTAATGTTTTATGAAGAGAAAAATAAATTGTCACAATTCCTCACATTTTTTATGCTAACTTGTTTTATCATGCCCTAATCATTGTTTTATGTTCAAATACAGTAAAAAACATTACTGTTTCACTTTTTTGAATAATTGTCTAGAGAATGACAACGGCGTTAGCTTAGCCGGGCTCTTTGTTCCTTGACAGCTTTGTCTTTTAAAGAAATACTTTGGGTGCCTCAATTTAACATTATTGATCGTTAATTTACGTGCACAGTAAAAAGACGTCCTCCACGCATTAATTTATATCCCAAATTGCAGCAACTTCTAGCTATATATCAATTTTGATCATCACTGAAGAAAATGGTGAGCTCTCTAGCTTTTTTTTTACCAAAAGAAACTTGTATCGAAGCACGCTTGATATTCTTTGGTTCTGTTAATAGACTTCATCTCTCAAGACGCAATCTCGTTTTGCACTATATTTGCGCTCACAGTGTTCTTAGTACTGATTTGGCTTCCATCATTTGACATTCATCAGTCCACCGTGTTCAAGTTTGAGGTGCACAATCCATTCTCCTCAATTCTTCCCATTTTCATTTCTCTTTCGCATTTGTAGATTTATTTAACTTTCTAACTGCAACGGCTGGCAAGTTTCTTGATCTGGATGAAAGAGAGGAAAAGAACCTATAACTCTTTAACCTCGCAAATGAGTCACCTTCTTATCCAATTTCATCGCAGCATCTACATCTTCAGCATCTTCAGCAAGAAGATCACTAGCATCGCTTTTATCTTTAGGTGAGCTTTGCTATGATTGCCAAGCTCGCCCCACACTTCGTCCTTGTTAAATTTCTGGTTCATTGCCACAAAATCAAAATCCTCAGCATATTTGGCAGCCAAATGTGGAATCTGGAAAGATAAACGAAAGAAAAGAGAACAGCCCATAAAGAAGTGCAATAAGATCCTAATGAATGTCTAAAAAAAAACAAGATTAAAGGCAACATGAGCATCTGATGATCATACATAAATCTGAACTAAGAAAAGGTAATCCATGTAAAATTGCAAGCCTATAGGCTCAAATTCAAGATTCAAGCTTTTTCAGACTCGTGTGACAAATTCATATACACCTTTCTCTTCTTGCTGAATTTATATGACATGGATCCTATTGTAAGATGAGCCATGCGGCCCAATTAGTGAGAAAAGGACCAACTGTTATTGTTGTTGCAGATGTATGCATCCATTTTGAGGGAGATCTTGAATGAAAAACTCGGTATACAACAAGACCTCAAAAGGAGAGATTATTGAATGCTCAAACAAGCTAACAATTCTTTTACTTCCTTCAAATTAACCAATGGTTGTTTAGGTGTATCCTCAAAATACCTATATGGCAATAGGCGTGTGATTTGGTAATGCACCAATTTGTCCAGGTTTACATCAACAACACCCACAGCTATTCCTTTTCTTTTCACCATATCTTAATAGTGATATACAAAATCATTGAAGAACTTTAGATAATAAATGGAATACCCCTGATATCAACTTGCAGCAATATTTGCAATTAACTGATTTACTCATCAAACTGATGAGGAAATTTAATTATAATTTGACCTCTACTCTTTTTAATAACCAATTTTCACTCCTAGTTTGTTTTTCTCCCTTTTCTTTTTTATTTTCCAGCTTGTTTGGGATTGCAATCAAGATTTGTCGACCAGTTGCTCTATGTTTTCTTACTTTGTCTATTGTCTGTTCATAAGAACGATTATGATTACAAATTCCAATTTCTGTTTTTTAAATCTTATGCAAAAAAGTTTATATGTTTTTGTTTAATTAGTTTGTGAATTTCATGTGTATTCTCCAAATTTTTGTTTGTAAGTTAATCACTTCTAAACATCATTTGCGGTGCTCTTCTTACCTCATATGTGGTACATTTGTCGGACATTCTGTGCCTTTCTATATTGTTCGTTGCTTTCTACATGCTTCTTACATTTGTCGGACATTCTGTGCCTTTCTTATTGTGTTTCCAAATCCGTCCGGAACCTATTACATATAATTTCAAGCCCGACTTGATGAAGTTTTTGAGCAACCCCATCAAATTCGAACAAATCTGATATCTTGTTTTCCTAGCAACCAAATTACCCCATGATGTATTAGCTATGGTGATGCAAAAACTTCCGCATGCGACCCTCATGGATCGTAGTGTAAAATAAAAATAAAAATAAAAATAGAGAGAGTAATAATGAAAAACTATTATTTAAGTGAATGGAAAAACTTTAAGGGTCTAATTGGTAACTAGTCAAACGGTATTCAATTATTTCTTGACAAAAATTATTTTCAGAAACAGAATAATTACCAAACGCACGTCAAGTATCATAGGAAATTCCTTCATACTTATCACCTTGAGGTGGTACAAGGATGCCCCCAAATTTTCAACTGTCAAATATCATCCTTATGAATTTTCATTTTATTATAGTCATTAACTCTTTTTATAGTTTGGTTAGCATATGCAATACATGTAACTCTTAAGAAGATTTTATTTACCCCTAACTTCTATAAAAATGGAAAGTAAAGAAAATGGAGATAATTGATTAACCAAAATTTTAATTTTAGAAAAATAACATTGACAATCATAAACTAAAAGATTAATTAATGCTAAAGACAATTGATTAATGAAAAAATGTTTAAGAAAATCACGATTTTGACCAATCATATCCTTTTTACAGGGGTTAGGACACTAGGAGTGCCATAACTTTCGTACGGCGCTCACTTTGGTGCCAAAACTTTTTTTTCGCTCACTTGAGTGCCACAAGTTTTTAAAAAACGTTCACTTGAGTGCCATTCGCGTGGCCGCATGGGAAAGGCGACGTGGCCGCCGGTGAACAATATTTTAATATATTTTAATATATTTATTAATTTTTTTTTTTTTTTTTTTTTTTTTTTTGATTTTTTTGATTTTTTTTTTAAGGCGGGCGAGGGTCACCAGTGGCCCTCGCCGGCCCTAAAAAACAAAAAAGCAAAAAAAGCAACAAAAAAATCGAAAAAAATTTTAAAAAGAGTAAAAACGGCGTCGTTTTTCCCGAAATGTCCACGTCGGCGTCGAAATTTATTAAAAAAAAAAAAGAAAAATCATTAAAAAATTCCACGTATGCATTTTGGCACTTAAGCGAACGATTTTTGGCCGGAAGTGGCACTTACCCGAACGATTTCACTCCGATGTGGCACTCAAGTGAGCGAAAAAAAGTTTTGGCGCACCAAAGTGAGCGCCGTACGAAAGTTATGGCACTCCTAGTGTACTTATCCCCCTTTTTACAAGTTGAGGACATCATTTTCATTTCATAATATTTTTAAATGCACTTATCCATCCGTTATATTTTCACATCAAATTGACCATTAAATATACACAATGAGTAACCATTGACTTTTTTGTATTGAGACATTTCCTTTCTAATTAATCTGTATTTATTCTTTTCCTTATAATATCCTAAAGTGGCTATTTTATCAACTTTTAATAAATTTTAGTTGTTTTATATAATTATTTAGATTTATTTTTCTATGATTAATTATTTTTCTCTCATATTTTTCTTAAAAATAACGATAAGAGAGGTTTTGGCGTGCTCGTCGTTAGGGGTTTAAGCTCCCCTGCAAACCCCGCGCGCTTCTTCCAACCTCCCCTGAGCTCGCAGAAATGGCGACTTCGCTCTCCAAGCTCTCCTCCCACCTCTATCGCTGCCTCCTCTCGAATGGCGAGCTCCGGCGCCGCCGCGCCCCTCGTGCACGACGGCGGCCCCTGTCGTCTCCGGATGCCGCCACTATGGAGCCGGAGGACGGCGGCCTGGAGTTGGAGGCCAATGTGGCTCCGTTGCAGCAATCGCCGCAGCCGGCGTCCTCGGCGCAGGAACCGGGCCAGCAGCGCACGGTCTACGACTGGCCTCTCAAGGACGGCCTCGACGTCGGGATTTACAAGGTGAGGTTCCGATGGGTTAGCTCGGTGCTCTGGTTTTTCCGTAACATGTGTTGCAAGCGCGCTTCGTTTTGTTTTCATTGGGATAGGGGCGCTTGAATCGGTGAAATCGGCCTTTTGTTCAATCCGCGATGCGGTTGTATAGGGTACCGGAATTATAATGGAAATGCAACTTTTACCGTACTAGACAATGTGTTTGTGTGGATTCACTTCCTCTGTATGTGATTTGGTAATGCACCAATCTGTCCAGGCTTACATCAAAAACACGCAAGTGACACGGCCCAAGAGAGTTGAGCCCGGGACACGGACAGAATTCGGCCATCCACAGGCCCAGCTAAGGGACTCTCTTGAGCCCGTGACTGTTCGGTTCCAAACGATCGTCCTGTCCCGTTCGTCTTTTCGCTTGTCCCTTGTGGCCGAGGATCGAGGATTTCGTGGGGTTCCAAGGCGGCCATGCGGGCCCGACCATGGCAGGCTATCTTTGAACCTTGTCCCATGCATTAGACCCTACCGTAGCCTTGTAATCAGTGTGTATATTTGAATATGGCCGACGGATCGATGAGGGGATCGACGGACCAGATTAGTTCGACTCCTGTATAAATAGGAGACCCTCACCCCATTTGTAAATGGCTTGATCAGAAGTGAATACACGTCCCTTTACTCTCAAACACTGTTCTGGTCGAGTGAGTAATCGAAAGGCTGACTTAAGATCGTTCATAAGGCCGCACGGGTGCGATTTGTTCGTTGTGAATCGATCGGCCCGTGACAAGTGGTATCAGAGCCTTGTTCGTATGTCTGTTCGTGATCCAACAAGCGCAATGGCTGATCCACGTTCCAGTGTCGCGAATGCCCAGGGTGAGGATCGTGGAAGGGCGACCGAGCAGGTCGGCGTCCAAACCAGGCGTAGCCGTGCTGCATCCTGTTCGAGAGAATTGACGGGGGATTGGGAGCGTCACATGACGGCCCTAGAGGAGAACGTCTTGGATGTTCGCAGACTGGTGAACGACTTGACCCAGACCGTCGATGGGGTGGAAGCCGACCGAGAGGGGTTCCTGGCTGAGATGCAGGAACTAAAAGGCGGCATGGAAGAACTCCGCGACGAGCTGCTGGGGTCATTGGTCCGAGAGCCGCAGCATCGAGATGAGACACAGGAAGCTCGCTTGTAGCGGCCATGCGAGCCGAGATCGGTGAGCTCAAGGGAAAGCGACCGAGGTGGAAACCGCACGCGCGAATGGGGCGATCGCCATGCAACCACGCATGGACACCCCGAAGCCAAAAGAATTCAAGGGCTCGCGGGTGGCCAGGGACGTGGATAACTTCCTGTGGTATATGGAGCGGTACTTCTAGTCCACAGGTATGACCGATGATATGATCTGGGTGAATACGGCGGCCATGTATCTGAGCGATAATGCTCTACTCTGGTGGCGCCGTAGGTCCGATGATAGGAGTGGCGACCCTATCACGACGTGGGCCAAGTTCGTCGAGGAATTTCGACGGAACTACTATCTCGCTTATGCGGAGGAAGAAGCTCGTGACGAGCTCAAGCGTCTCGAACAGAGGGGGACTGTTCGAGAATACGTCAAACGGTTCTCGGAGCTGCTGCTCCAGATCCCGTCCATGACTGATGTGGAGGCGTACCATCAGTTCATGAGTGTCCTCAAGTCCTGGGCCAAGCAGGAACTGAAACGACACAACGTGAGAGATCTCACGACGGCCACAACCGTGGCCGAGTCCCTCGAGGAACCGAGAGCGGCGGTGTCCACAGCCAAGCCCGACTACAAGCCAAGGGAAAGGGCCAATGGTGGGGGAGATCGAAATCGGTTTAGGCGTCCCAACGGAGGAAGGCCACCAGCGGCCCCGCCTAAGGCTCAACTAGAGTCGAATAGCTGGGGACAACGCCGGAATCGCACTTATAAGTGCTTCTTCTGTGACGGGCCACACATGGCTCGGGACTGTCCCAAGAGGGGGAAGTTAGCAGCCCTATGTCGGGATGATGAACCGCGAGAAGAGGCGCGGTTGGGATCGATGAGGATCCTGAGTACCATCAAGGCCAAGGCGGCCAAAGAATCGAAGGGGATGATGTTCGTTGACGTGAAGATCGGAGGTACCACGATTAGCGCACTCGTGGACACCGGAGCATCCGATCTCTTCATCTCCCAAGAGGCCGCGAAGAAGCTGAATCTTCGGGTCGAAGGGGGAGCCGGCTGGCTCAAAACGGTGAACTTGAAAGAAGTCCCAACTAGCGGCGTGGCTAGAAATGTGGAAATGTGCCTCGGGCCCTGGACGAGCAGGGAGAATATTGAGGTAATCCCCCTTGACGACTATGATTTTGTGCTGGGATTGGGATTTCTTGATCGCATCAATGCGGGCATTATACCCTTTGCGGATTGTATATGCATTTTGGACAAACGGTGCCAATGCATGGTGCCAATCCATCGCAAGTCGGGACGCGATCGGGAGATGCTCTCTGCAATGCAGCTATCAAAAGGTGCACGAAAGGGTGAGGTGACCTTCTTGGCAACACTGAAGGTCGATGACATGAAGGACAGCGAGGAAGATGTTCCAGTTGAGGTGGTCCGGGTCCTCGACGCATTCCAAGACGTGATGCCGCTCGAGTTGCCCAAGAAACGCCACCTCGTAGAGAGGTCGACCACGAGAATCGAATTGGTGCTCGAGGCGCGACCCCGGCCATGACACCTTACCGCATGGCCCCGCCCGAGTTGGAGGAGCTAAGGAAGCAACTCAAAGACTTACTGGATGCGGGGTATGTTCGGCCATCCAAGGCCCCGTTCGGTGCCCCTGTGCTGTTCCAAAAGAAACACGTCGGGTCCCTTCGGATGTGCATCGACTATAGAGCTTTGAATAAGCTCACCATCAATAACAAGTACTCGATCCCCCTCATCGCAGACTTGTTCGACCAGCTCGGAGAAGCCCGATGGTTCACCAAGCTGGATCTTCGATCGGGATACTACCAAGTTCGGATTGTCGAAGGGGACGAGCAAAAGACAGCGTGCGTAACCCGCTATGGATCATATGAGTTCCTGGTCATGCCATTCGGCCTGACCAATGCCCCGGCAACGTTCTGTACGTTGATGAATAAGGTACTGCACCCGTTCCTTGATCGGTTTGTGGTTGTATATCTTGATGATATTGTGGTGTATAGCCGGACGCTCGAAGAGCATATCGAGCATTTAAGACAGGTGTTCCAAATTCTGCGAGAGAACGATCTGTATGTGAAGCGGGAAAAGTGCGCCTTTGCACGGAAGGAAGTACCCTTCCTTGGGCACATCGTCGGGGGCGGACGTGTGCGGATGGACTCGGCCAAAGTCCGAGCCATCACTGAATGGGAGCCACCAGCCAAGGTAACGGAACTAAGATCGTTCCTTGGACTGACGAATTACTACCGGCGGTTCGTACATGGCTACTCGAGCATCACAATCCCTCTCATGGATATGTTGAAGAAAGAAAGGCCGTGGGAATGGATAGATCGCTGTCAAAAGGCCTTCGAACGATTGAAGCTGGCCATGGTCGAAGGACCGGTTCTAGTGCTACTCGACTACTCCAAACTGTATGAGGTAGAAACTGATGCCTCTGATTTTACGATAGGTGGTGTTCTTATGCAGGAAGGACACCCGGTGGCCTATGAATCGCGGAAGCTGAATGACACTGAACGGCGGTACACGGTCCAAGAAAAGGAGATGACCGCCGTAGTGCACTGTCTTCGGATGTGGAGGCACTACCTGTTGAGATCGAAGTTCGTCGTGCGAACGGACAACGTAGCTACGAGCTACTTTCAGACCCAAAAGAAGCTTAGCCCGAAGCAAGCTCGATGGCAAGACTTCCTTGCAGAGTTCGACTACGTGTTGGAATACAAACCGGGGAAAGCCAACTCGGTAGCCGACGCCCTGAGCAGAAAAATGGAGTTGGCCAACACGGTAAGCCATCCTAACTGTCTCTTACTTGATCGAATCAGGGAAGGGCTCCCGCACGATCGAACGGCCCAACAATTGCTCGAGTACACCCGAGATGGCAAGACGAGAAGGTTCTGGTCAGAAGACGGCCTTCTCTACACCAAGGGACGGAGACTTTATGTGCCGTTCCACGGGAGATTGCGGAAGGAAGTGCTCCAAGAATGCCACGACTCCAAATGGGCGGGACATCCGGGAATCCACCGCACCATGGCGTTAGTTGAAGAACAGTACTACTGGCCACACTTGAGGGACAACGTTGAAGCATATGTCAAGACGTGCCTCGTGTGCCAGCAAGACAAGATCGAGCAACAGCGTCCGTCGGGGCTTCTTGAGCCACTACCGGTACCAAAACGCCCATGGGAAAGCGTCTCCATGGACTTCATCGTCAATCTCCCGAAGTCCGAAGGTTATCGAACTCTCATGGTCGTGGTGGATCGCTTCTCCAAGTATGCGACGTTCGTGCCCGCTAGCAAGGATTGCCCAGCCGAGGAGGCGGCAAGGCTGTTCGTGAAGCACATCGTCAAATACTGGGGTGTCCCACGAACGATCGTAAGTGATCGTGACCCTCGGTTCACCGGGCGGTTCTGGACCGAGCTCTTCAAGTTGCTGGGGACGAGTCTCAACTTCTCCACGAGCTTGCACCCTCAAACAGATGGCCAAACGGAGAGGGTGAACTTGCTCATCGAGATCTATCTCCGGCACTATGTGAGCGCAACCCAGGCCAATTGGGCGAAACTGATTGATGTGGCTCAATTCTCGTTCAACTTGCAACGGAATGAATCCACCAACCGAAGCCCGTTCGAAATCGTGACCGGGCAACAATCGTTCACTCCTAGTGCGGTTGCCACGGGCTACAAGGGAGTAGTCCTTCCGCGTACAAGCTAGCCAAGGAGTGGCAGGAACAGGCTGACTTGGCGCGGACGTGTCTTCATAAGGCTTCCAAGCGGGCCAAGAAGTGGGCAGACAAGAAGCGGCGGCATGTGGAGTTCCAGGTTGGGGATCTCGTGCTGGCCAAATTACATGCGGTCCTTCGATACCGAGATGTACACAAGGGCCTAATCCGACGATATGAAGGGCCCTTCCGCGTGGTCCAACGGGTCGGCAAGGTAGCATACAAGCTGGACCTACCATCCAAGCTGAAGCTGCACCCGGTGTTCCACGTAAGTATGTTGAAGCCCTATCTTGCGGACGAAGATGATCCAAATAGGGGCGAATCGCAACGAGCGCCCCTTGGCGCGAAAACTTCCTACGACCATGATGTTGAATGCATCATGGCTGACCGGATCATACGAAAGAAGTATCGGGCACCTAGACGGGAGTACCTTGTTCGATGGAAAGGCCTTCCAGAGAGTGAAGCGAGTTGGGAGCCCTCCGAGGCTCTCTGGCAGTTCAAGCGACACATCAATGCATTCCATGCTGAGGATGCGACGAGGGCATCGCTAGAATAGGTGGGGGAGAATGACACGGCCCAAGAGAGTTGAGCACGGGACACGGACAGAATTCGGCCATCCACAGGCCCAGCTAAGGGACTCTCTTGAGCCCGTGACCGTTCAGTTCCAAAAGGCTGTCCTGTCCCGTTCGTCTTTTCTGCTCGTCCCTTGTGGCTAGAGGATTGAAGGATTTCGTAGGGTTCCAAGGCCTGGCCATGCAGACTGGCCATGGCAGGCTATTCTTGAGTTGTCCCATGCATTAGACCCTACTGTAGCCTTGTAATCATTGTGTATATTTGAATATGACCGTTGGATCGATGGGGGGATCGACGGACCAGATTAGTTCGACTCCTGTATAAATAAGAGACCCTCACCCCATTTGTAAATGGCTTGATCAGAAGTGAATACACGTCCCTTTACTCTCAAACACTGTTCTGGTCGAGTGAGTAATCGAAAGGCTGACTTAGGATCGTTCCTAAGACTGCACGGGTGCGATTTGTTCGTTGTGAATCGATCGGCCCGTGACACACGGCTATTCCTTTTCTTTTCTCCATGTCTTAATAGTGATATACAAAATCACTGGAGAACTTTAGATAATAAATGGAATACCCCTGATATCAACTTGCAGCAATATTCGCAATTAACTGATTTACTCATCAAACTGATGAGGAAATTTAATTATAATTTGACCTCTACTCTTTTTTATAACCTTTGTTTTGTTTGGTTCCTGTTTTTGCTTTTATGTGCGTTGGGGATGGGGGTTTAAAGGTGGATGTTTGATAACTTAAACCTGTAGTAGGGAAAATCAATACACATCCTTAATCAAGAAAAGAAACAGAGGCACAAAATCGCATCATCCGATACCATGACAGGTATATGCAAATTACTATTTTGAGAATCACAATATCACAGATATGAAATGAGTCGACAGACATGAGAAAACCTTTCTCGCATATGGTTCTGGAAGGGGCAAAATGGGTGCCTGAGCACCTGTTAGTTCCCTAGGCAGCAATTCTGAAGTCAAAGATTTAACGACCACTTTATCTTCATGAGCACTTCTATAAAAATGAGATGAAGAAAGTGGCTGGGCCCCAGTCTGTAAATTTTGACTAGGCGTTGTTGATGATGGTCTCGAATCCTCCATGTGATTTAGACTGCTTGATTGATTCAAAGGAGACATAGCTAGAGGCAGACTTTATGGAACCAATCCAGACCCTCGAACAAAGTTTGCTCAATGAAGAACTTGAGGTATGGGGTTAATATTCAAACCAGCGATACTAGAACACTTTGCTGCTGAAGACATTGATGTCATTCCAGAACTCAACAAATCCTTTGCCACATTAGGCAATGTGTCCGAAATCAGTAAAGCAGGATCCGATGGCATATCTGAAGGAATCAAAGTTGGTGTAGATGTAACGGGGGGCTTCAAAGAATCAGATCATACATAAGTTGCTGCAACACTCATTGTCAACGGATTTGTTCCAGGATGTTGCATTGGTTGCTTAATATGATACGCAGCCAGTCCAGCCAATAACTGCTGTTGAGGATAAGGGACTTCCCTGTACTCCTACCAAATTCTTGCCTATGTAATAGCACAGGCTGTCCAGCAGCAAGTGCATTTGTAGATAGCAACGAACTGAATGATGTTAAGTTCTGTATGGGCTGATATGGAGAAAGAGTCTGGTGGATTGCCAAATTTGGAAGTCCAAAACTGGAACTATTGGATCTGCTTATTGTGGCGGCCTGTGGAGTGATTGCAGATGCAGATGAAGAGTGGTGGAAAATAGCCTGTATGAGAAGCTGATGCAACATGAATAGATGGCTTGTTTCCATCTCAAGCATCAGATCAGTACATAAAGTTGATAAAACCTGTATGATGGCTGGATCATCTGGCAGGTCTGATGTAAACTTTTCAGGTTGAGACTCTGAAGATAAAACCTGCAATTCCTGAAACAGATGCAGAAGCATTTTTATTCCTCTCCTTTAGTCAGTCGTGTACAAGGATTGACATAAGTACATCAAAGAAATAGTTGGATCGCCAAAACAAAGCTTCAGTATTTAGTAGTTACAAATGCTAGCGTAAGTCAGAATTGCAAACTGCAATACTCCTGTGTTTATGAACAACTATTCTATAGGATAGTCAATGACACAATGTATGCTTTGCTTATATGAAAATCATGAATGGCAACTGTCCAAATATAATGCCAACCTTTATGTCACTCCCTCTGAAATTTACGTAGTCGAAGACCCTGTCACCAGGAAGGACTTGAGGACCATCCTTTCTCCGCCCTTCTGTTCCAAAAGATCTCACTGCAATAAATGAGGGGAAGATTTAGATGCAAGATCGACATTGGAAGAGCTATTTTATGCCTCAACTTGTCTATGGATAACAAATATGCAGTCAGATGTTTCAAAAGCAACCCAGATTTGAAGTAACATGCAACAATAAGAACTAGAAACTTGCTGAAAGAAACAAAACGCACCAAGACCGATAAACAGATAAAATCATCAGATCTCATCAATTAGGATGTGCTTCACCTAGGTACCCTAAGTCCAACTTCTGTTTTCCAAGTCCTGGGAAGTAAGCATGGTTGAAATTACATTCTTAAGGTAAGCGGTACCATATGGGGAAATTACTGGAGTTATTAAGCTATGATTTTGAGTTAAATGAAGCACATATGAAGCTTATCAACAGGACAAAACTCACACATACACCTTCTCAGTAGCAGTGTGCTTAGACTCCAGAAAGTAGAAGCCATCAAGCCCCCAATACCAAAGAGTCGCCAAACAAGCTCTATTGCATCCAAGTTCTAAGTAAAGCATTTTATTTTTCATACTGGAGATGTGAATACCGGATTCCTGAAATGAATGTGCCAGGAATTTCAGGCTTAGCTTAACAAGAGCATTTCCTGCTATAAGCACAGAGACAAATATTTTGTCTTACGCTTTCTCTTGTACTCTAAATTAACTGTCCCATGAACTGCAACTCGCTACACGATGTTATAATTGCGAGATTACCAAAATTTAGTCACCACCAAATTCGATATAATCATCCACCACAAGATAGTCACCCTCTTTGGTCATACGTACGGTCCGTGACCTTTTGCTTCTTCCAAGACAGAAACAAACCCTCGGCTAAGCCAAAAACTATCTTCACACGCTGACCATTCGTCCACGTGGCAACAACACAGGCTTGCGAGTCTTCGCCCCTAATCTTTTTCCCCTTCTTGTAACGAATAGAAACTTCGACATTCGGTCAGTACATGCAACACACACACGAAACGCCGTTAATCTTTCATTGACGCCTCTAGAAAGTTCCATCCACAACCACACTGAGCCAATTGCCGAGCACTACTGTGCATGTCCTAGGACGACGGCACAAGAAAAGCGGAACTCGGACTCTATGAGGAGACAGAGAACCAGAGAAGGGATGGAAGACGTCGCACCGTTCGCGAGGCCGATGACAGCGTCGTGCGGATTGATGCCGTAGAGAACGCCTGCATGTCTCATCGCAGCCTCCGCCAAAGCCAATGCCGTCCTCCACCGCTTGCTTCATCTTCGACTCTCGCCCGTAAAAGCAGTGATGAGCAGGAGGAGAGTGATGAGCGATGACGGGAGAGAATGTGGTTTTCGAAATCAGTTTTCTTGCCTGTAAGGCAAAATGGTAATCCCCACTTCTTTTTAATGAGAATAAGAAAATGACAAAAATGGGAATTTAATTAGTACGTTTCTTTTTTTTCCTTTTTTTCTTAGTTTATTTCACAAAAAATAAATGATTTGAAAAAAATACTTCCTAAAAAAATATGCGTGTGTACTCAGACATTTGAATTGAAGGACATTCACATTACATGATGCTAGTGGCGTTTGATCCTCAAGATCCTAACACTTTTGCAAGCGCATCACTTGTTGATTAGTTCTCTACGCACGATATGCTCTGTTTACTGAGTCGTTCGAATGATTACATACACTGCTAAGGCTCGCAAGCTTTATCCGCCTGCGCCGGGCTCGCCCAACCGTCGGCGGATCAAAACCAGTGAGAGGCAATGGGATACACCAAGCCGGTCAAGAACGAGGAATGGATCAAGTAGGCGCCGAACTGCGTGCACTCGGCGATGGATCCACTAGTGATCCTGGTGGCAGCGACGACGAAGGCCCACTGGAACAAGAAGAACCCGTAGTCGAAAGACTGCGACGGGAACTTAGAGAGGCTGAAGAATTGCTCCCCAACGAAGCCATTCGATGGGGCCCTGAACGCCAGGGCGAACCTGAAGAGGTAGTAGAAGAAGCTGCCGGTCGCTGCGTCGAGGATGTTGGTGAGCATGATGTTCATGGTGCTCTCAGCATGAACCGAGCCCACGCACAGCGTGGCGAACCCGATCTGCCTGGAGAAGACAAGGCACGTCGAGAAGAGGAGGTAGGTATTGTCCACGGCATAGCCCGTGTCCATGAACTTGCTGGAGACTGCCTCGAAGCGCCCCAGATGTACTTGGCAGCGGCGACGGTGGTGCCGTTGCCCCTGAGGAGGGGGCGAGGTCCGCGGGGGAGCAGGCAAGGGCCGCCATCACCGTAAGGTGATTGGGAAGGCTGGAGCGAGGGCGAGATCGAGATGCGATTTGAGTCTTGTGGATGCTGAGCTCGGGGGGATATGTATGATGAATATATAAGGAACGCGGCGAAGAATGGAATCGCATGACGCCGTCATTGGCAAACTTTTCGCACAATGTTACCGCTGAATGTGCGCTTCCTGAGCTGCCGATGGTAATCACTGGTTCAGAGGAGGAGACTCTTCGCATATGGGATGCAAATGGCTTCGGATATGCATGGTGGGAGTTTGAACAGTCATTAGCATGCTCTAGAATGCCGCTTCAATTACAGTAGTCGTCGAATGAAAATATTGCCTCCATCTTTTCCCAATTTTTCAATACTTACCATAGGATAAGACTGTTTATGTCCCCGGATTCTTTGTCATTTTGTGAATGACTCCAATATTCTCTCTCGTACAGGCTTAAGCACGTACTAAAATTCAGTACCAATTTAAGATTTTTTTATGTTCAAAAAATTTGTTTCACGTAAATTTCTCATAGATATACCGATTTAAGATTTATCATAATCAAATTTTATTTAAGGTAAATTTATTTTAAATATATTAATTTGAAATTTTTCGTAATATTAATCTAAATTTGAAAAATTATCTTTCTGTGAAGAATTATTTACGGAATCGTGAAATGGAAATCAAAACGTCAGAAAAGCGAGAGAGTAGAGCGGTCCAGAATCAAAATTCAAATTCCGAAAATCTTTAAACAGCTATTAATAGAGTGAGGTTAGTACGCAGACCACGTCATCAGCTGATAACGCACGGGCCCCACGTGGACAACAAGAGGCAATATATGTGCATCAAATATGAAAAACCCTATCGCAGTAATAAATAAATAAAACTGTCGTGTAGGCTTTATTTATTTGTTTATTTTTTTCAGTTTTTTGAGTTTTCCTTAGTTCGAAAATGATAGTGTTCCGCTGTTTTCTCGTATTTGTCGCTTTACGTTCTAGTGCGGTTCTTTCTGGGCTTTTTGTGCGAACCCAGAAAAAAGAAAAAAGAAAAAAGAAAAAAGCGGGAGCTTATCATCAGACAAATAGAGAGCTCGACGAGGGAATCTCCTCAGTCCACGTCATCATCGGGCCCCACCAGGTCGCCTGATCCGACGACCCAGCTTCAACGAAAAGCCCTTTCCAGGGATCCCAGCGCTTTTTCCAAAAACTGCGCTCCGTTTTTGGTTCCCCACCACCACTCGTGGGGTGTCTCGTTTCTCATGGCAATTGAGACATTTTTTTATTTTTGTGAAGACAAAGCCTTTTCTCTAGTGTCATTTTTTTTAATAAATAAATTTAAATTTCGCAAGAAATGCTAAACTTATCCCCTGCAACATCGATATCCCGATCTTATGCCCTTAAGCTTGCAACATTAACCCAAAAATACCGTCGATTATGGCGGCTAGAAATCGACATGGCAACATGCATAAAGAACACCGCAGGAGATTATGTAAGGAACCGTAGGTATTTTTGGATTGGTAGTGCGACTTTAAGGCTCTCTTATCTTTCTTTTCTTTTCTTTTCCTTGTTTATAATTGAATTCTAAAAATTTCAAATGGTACAATTAAGTATTAGAACTTATTACGAAAGTACAATTGAGTTATAAAATTTGTCACGAAAGTGAAATTAAGTTCTAAAACTTTTAAAATATATAATCAACTTAAGAACTTGTCAAAAATAATTTAGTTGATTATACTTTTTGAAAGTTTTAGGACTAATTGCACTTTTGTGACTAGTTTTATGACTTAATTGCATTTCGTGATAAATTTTAGGATTTTCAATGAACTTATCACTTTTTTTTAGAACTTTGGCCAATGAGGGCTGATGACCCTCACTTGGTAGTTGTAGAAAAAAAAGGAAAAATAAAAAAAATATTATTAAAAATTTTACACGTTACCGATGGTCATGTCACATAGATGATTGATATTCATGTGAGCGAATGTCAGCCAAAATTAGCTAGATTGACTCAATTAACAAAATATTAAAAAAAATGTTAGCACGATTAAAAAAATTTGAAAATTGAAACGACAAAAGTATAATAGGTTTAATGCTTTTTGGACAATTTTCCCTTGTGGGCAAAATTTTAGCTCTTTGGTGGAATGAACCTTCTTTTTCCCCTTTCCTCCTAAGTAGCCGTGAAATAAGATGAGTTTGACCATAGAAAGGTGGACACGCCTACCAACTCCTTTTACATATATAATGTGTATATCCATTATGCATTTGTGTGTTCGATTAATTACCACAAAGAGAGAAAGTAGAGGGATCGGTGCGTTTCGTGATCAATACAATGTAGTTGAACCGGGGAAAAAAAAACCTTTCTGGTGTGGAAGCTGGCATGATAAAAGTTGCCCATATAGCACGTACCAGCTAAGACTCTACATTGGTTGATGAAAATGGGTAAAAAAGATGAGACGCGGACGCATTGACTCTTTGACTTCCGATGCGCAGCTTGTGAAGTTGTCGTGCTTTCACGAAACAACCGCACCTATCGGACCCAAGATGATACCGAAGCGTCCTAGCGGTCTTACTGTACTCTGCCTTTGCTCAAGTGTTGACATTGAAAGCTTTCATTTGTGTCTTTCGACTAGGTGCCTAGCAACCGAATTTTCAAACATAAAACAATCGGCAAAAACAAGCTGAAATTCCTGTCATACATGATTGGGATGAGCGATTTCAAATTCCATGCATATTTCACCTCAAATCTAAAAGTCTCTCTTGCATTCCCTTGGAACTTACGCTATAACAGGTTCTGGGTTCCGCCTTTATTATTAATTGAACGATTGCGATGCATCGTCACCTTTAATAGCAATCTGACATCAACTTAAATATGAAACATTAATAAAATAAAAGTTTCAGTGATAAATAGAAAATCAAACTAGTAATTTCAAATTATAATCATCACCGAACGCAATAGAATATCACAAGATTGTATGAAGACATAGATCGATAAAAATACAAAAATTTATTTTAGGTTTCAAGTTTCGAATTCTACTTATCTAGAACTTGGAACTTGGAACCTACTTGTAAAACAAGTTCTCTAATTTTATGAAGACATAGATCGATAAAAATAAAAATGCTGTATGTTGTCTATTGAATAATGTTATTCGTTCCACAATCCTTTCTTATTTTCAGTTCATTTTTATATGAAATATATTTCCTTTCTTAATAATTAATAATGTGACTACGCTGAATTTTATCAAGAATTATTTGAAAGTTGTCGGTAGTCTTTATTAATTAACGCATCTCAAATCTATATAAAGAAGAGTTGACAATTTTAAACAAAAATTTCACTCAAAAAAGAATTTGAATAGAATAATTATATATACGTATGTATATATAATGAAATTATTTGAGATCAAACTCTAGAGAATTGTAAATAAAAGTCTACAACATAAGGGTGAGAAAAAAAACTGGCCAAACCGGTCCGAACCTGCTTTGTCAGTGATTTCGTCGTGAATGCTTCACCCGCATTTTCTCCACTACTGGGTTTATCCTTATTCATTTTCTTCCCTACTGGGTTTATCCTTATTTTTTTCCCATTACAAAAGTTTGTCTACTTCTACTGGGAGACTCACTGAATATTTCTTTTGAAATAGAATTCTGATGACCGAATTTATTATAATATTTGTATTATAGAGGATTCTCGTAAAAGAAAACAGTAAATCGGCAAACCTTTTCGATCAGAACACAAAAGAAGAAGAAGAAATAACGAGATTGATCTATTTTTTCTTCTTGTCAATTTTATTATTAAAGTTAATATTACGAAAATTCTTAAACTAATACACTTATGATAATTTGTCCCAAACTAATTTTTTTGATCACTCAAACCCTAAACAAATATATTTGTGATCAATTTGTCTTTCGTTAGTTTCTATTAAATTTTACTGTCAAATTACTCAGTTAACGCATGGTTGTTGATGGATGCATTATTTGGGGTTTTACCCTTATCACGTGCGTACTAATTTATGATTTTCTAACTACATTGTTTTGGGGAATTTAGAGGTTAAAAAATTAATTTGGGAGAAAATTTGTCACAGGTATTTCAGTTTTGGGTTTTTCGTGGTATTAATTTTATTATTAATGAGAGCTCAATTAGAGTTACTTTGAACACATAAAGAAGCAAGATCGAGAAAAGAGTCAGCAAACCGAAGAAGCCGATCTTAACAAATTCTTCCCAAAACCATGTCCACCGGAAAAGTTGCCACGATTCACGCTGCCAAAGATGCGGAGAATGAAGCTGGCGACGTTGCATTCAAGCTGGCGAAGTCGCCAGCGGCTATTGAAAAGGAAGCGGCGAGCAATTTGTATCCACTACAATGTCTGTCTAGATATGATGAATATGCTATTAACGTAGACAGTGCTTTTTGGGATGACTAGCTATTACGGAGTAAAAGCATTATATTTATTAAGGTTAAGACTGATCCTCTCTGAGGATTTCATATGTGTGATGATGATATGTAGTGTGGAGACAGATTAAGGGATGAGAATGCAAAGTTGGATCAACTTTTTGAGGAGTTCCTCAAGTACAAAGATTCTCATATGTCATTGGGCTCCCTCGAGAGTTTCCCAATATAGATTGTTCTGGACTCGTTACTTTCCCCTCATACCATTCGCTACTTCCATAGAGGCTTCCTCCAAATTGAAGGAGGAGGGGGAATGTCTCGTGGTGCAATGTGAAGAGTCAAGTAAGATTGATAATCATTCCGGTTCTCTTCGGTCTGAGGACTAAATACCAAGTCTGTTACTCGTGATAGCAAGACACATTGAGGAGTCCCTCATATTTATCATTTGCTGATAAGATTGATAGTCCTTGAATAATCAATGGACTATGATCACAACGTCTATTTTCAACATGTGAGATGAACGGACGGCTGTGAAGGCATGGGATGACAACAACATGCTATCCATTTTGCTCATTACACAAGAAAATGGTGAGTCACCAGGTAAATATCAAATTGCACCAAATTCAATTCGTCTATACTCTAAATTTTTTTGACAGTTGATGATGCCAAAACAGAGAATTGTCAATTTTATCTATAATGCTCATTATATTTGCAGTATGGTCGGCCAAATTGATCCCGAGCAAGTGCTGGATAATTGTTGGATCGGACGATGTGTTTATTCACGTGTACGACTATGGCACAATGGAGAAGATGTCACAACCCAAATCCTAGCCGAAAAGGGGGATGACACGGCCGCCCTTCCTCTCGAAGGACGCAGCCTCTAAGCTCCCAAAAACCTGCTCCCAAAAGTCCCCTCATGGCTATCGCTCTCGTACTACTCATCACTAGCTGAAAAACCTGAAAAGATTGGAAGAATAGAGGGGTGAGCAAACTGTCACGCCTCGACTCTCGAGCTCGCGACAACCCCTTCTCTTGGTCGATTTAAAGCGACGTCCCAGGACCCGTCGATGACCATTCATTTTATCTTTCGTTAAGCACAAGCGGAAGACAAACCATCCCCAGACAAACAAACAATCAAACAGGGATAGAGGGATGAACAGCTAGAACAACAACAACTACTCATTTATTCAAATTATTGGATTAACCAATGGAGGATCGTTTTCCGAATTATAAGCCCGACAAAAAGGGCCGATCCATCCTCTAAGCCAAATAAAAAAGAAACTAGGCTAATCCAATTAAACAAGAAGAACCCTCAGGTTCAACACCATCATCACTCGGACCCCTCGGACTCAAGCTTCGTCGGGTCGATCACTGGAGGAGCGGGGGCAGGATCCTTCATTGCGGGTACGCCATTCTAGGGGCCTGAAAATGGTTAACCACGACGGGTTGAGATAAAATCTCAGCGAGTTCTTCCCCTAAGCCTCGGTTAGTACGCCAACTCAACTCGGGGTATCTCTCCAGAACCACCCCTCACTCAACCCCACAACAGACAGCCAAAACCAAACAACAGCCAACAACAGACAAGGCAACCCACAATCATAAAATCGGTTCGCATGCAACCTTACCCGGTCTGCCATATCCTGCACATCAAATCTCATTCAATGCAAGCAATCAAGGCACATGGCCGTTAGATGATACAGTTCATTAATCACATGCGAATTGCGTCACAAGCGATCTCACCTGGCCATTGCCACACCCTGCGCGATTGTCAACTCATGCGTGCGTACCATAATTAACGCAATCATCACGACATTAAGAGCATGCGAATAATCAGAGCATCTCACACAACTTTCTCATGTCTCACACTCACACATGCTCCGATTATTACGACCCCTCCTCCTAGGCCACGGCACAATCTTATGGTTGGCGGTTCCTGGCTAAACCAGTTTCGTCCTCTTTATCTCGAGGCACGGCGACGTCAAGGGCTCACTCCCAAGACGGCATTCCCGAAGGAGCATAGGACCCGCTCACTACCGCAGCCCCAAGAATCGACAGAGGCCCGGACCCGCCCCATACCGCAGCCCCACATAGAACCCCTCCCCGTCGGCATCCGACCGAAGTCGCGACCCACCGGCCACGGCACAACCCCATAAGGATTGGCGGTCTTCGGCAACGCCGGGTTCTCTCATTTAATGTGATCATGCAACACATCATCAAGCAATCCATTTATATCTTTGCTCGTCGTGAATGCAACATCACTCATGCTCATGCGACATGCCATTTCGTATAACCCACGCAATATGTCATGCGATCTCACTCGACAATTTCCAAAATTCAATTCAACCAACACTCGATTACGCATTTCATCAATATTCACGAGCATAATTAACAATCGGCATTCCAATTAATCACAACAATCAAGAGCACATCAAAATAAGACTAAATTTAGCTTCTGCATGAACAATGCCGTGAAATTAATTGTGAATGTCTTTCGTGAACATAATTGTGAACGTAATTATGAACAAAGTGATTTTTCCGAAATTCAATTAATTAAAACATTTAATCCAGAAATTAAACAAAACATTAATTAAAACAATTAATCAATTCAATTAAATCAAATCATGCTTAATTAATCACAAAAATCACATAACCCTCATTTAAGCAATAACTAAGCACAATTAGCAAAATTAAGCTAATCTAATCCTAACCATCTATCTAACCACCTATCTTAGGGCTAATGCAACTTAATTAAACCCCTTAAACCAAAATTAACACTAATTAACCAACCCTAAGCAAGTTTAGGGACTAAATATGGATTAGGGGCTAAACTCACCCGTTAAGCGGGCCGGCGACACGGACGCGGCGGCGGTGACAAACCCGACACCCGGGGACCTCCACCACGACGATCCAAGGCGGTCCCGGGCTCAAAATAGCAGCAACAAACTCGGAATCCCCGCAACTCTGAAAAACCGCGCACGGGGAGGAAAGAAGCGATCGGAGTTGAACGGGCTGCCCAGAGCTCCGGCGAGCGGCGGGCCAGCGACCGGCGGTACCTAGGGGTCGAGGGGGAACTATTAATAGCTGGTATGGGCGGTGGTTTGGCTGGAATGGGAGAAAAATAGGGGAAAATGCGGAACAAAGTTGTTGCAGGCGGAATAGTGACGGTCCGGCAAGCAGCAACTTCCGGCGGCCGTACAGGACGGCCGACGACTCCGTTCGGTGAACGGCCAACGCCATCTGAACGATTTTCGTCTTCTGAACACAACGGCGGGTGGCACGGGCCGAGATTCCAACGGGAAGGCAATGAACAACTCAGATTTCGGTGAAAGGTCAGAACTGAAAAACTGAAGGAAGGAAGGAAAACTAGGGAAGAGAGGGGCTGCGATTTTGGAGAAGATGAAGAGGAGAGAGAGAGTGAAGTGAAGGCTGGAGATAGGCCTCATTAAGGCCATTAATGCTTGCCCCCACTTGCCAAGAAAATGACCTCATCTTCTCTCTCTTCCTTTTGACTTTTCTTCAAAATATCCAAGGACATTTTGGTCATTTCCACCTTGCACATTTCCCAATGTGCCCTTGGGTTGAAAATGAAGAGCAGGCCTAGGAAATGGGCTGGAAAATGAATAGCAATGAGCTCGGGAATTTATTGGGTTCGAATTGGCTCAGGTTTAAATAATGGGCTCGGGAGGGTGAAGGGTCGGTTTGGCCCAACGGGCTCACTTGCTTGCCTCGGGCCTTCCATGGCGGCTGTCCCACCTTGGGCATGAGGCCACACTGATCTTGCCCGGCCCACGTCCTCGTAGGCTCGTTTCCTTGGTCCGTAAGTCTCTTTTCCAAATACTCAGCTCAATTGACACTGTCGACTGTCTAAGAAGCATCGTCTAAAAGTCCGTCATGGACGTTCCCGAAAATTCGAAGTCCAATCTTGGATTCTCATGCCTTGTTAATTTCGTCCACATGCCATTTTGGTACTACTCAGACTGACAGGCGGCTTTGAGGATTCACGCGTAACCGATTCGTGCCAATTCACGTTGAAGACTTCTCGACACATGGACGTCCCGATCGCATGAAATTGCGAATGATCGATTCTTATTTCAAAGTACACGATTATCAAGGATCGACATAGGGTCGCTCGCGGGCTCGATAATAGTAAACAGAATCACCCATCGTCCCATTATATTCTGTCCGCGAATCGACTTTTATTCGTCCCTATAATCGGCCTGCATAACTACAGGATCATCCTTACGCAAGTCTCACAGTCGAGTCGTTTTCCCAGGTTAAGTTCTTTAGTCGCACGAGTTCTGTCCTCATTAGCCTTTCCCCTCAAGGTCAGTATCTCAGGAGTGATCGGTTCCGAGTGAGATCAACCAATAATGCATTGGCGAAATTAACGTTCATTCCTCCCTCAAATGGCTCGAATTTCAGGATGTTACACAAACCACAGCTTAGTGAATAATGCATCTTTTCTAAGCGGATCGAACACCCACTATGCATATTTACAAACAAACCACAATTCTTTTAACCCAATTTCAAAATAAAACAAATATGTAATAAGAGGATAAATCACATGTATTCCAACATAGCTATATTTATGACAGGAATATATTTTTTTTTTTGTAAAGATGACAGGAATATTTATTTCACAATAATATCAAAACAAACATCAATAGTCTAATCCATTGATTAATCTCATTAACTCACGTCACGCCAATGGTCCATTCCATTGGTTAATCTCATGCCACATATCAATAGTCTATTCCATTGATCTATCTCATATAAAACCACAACTCGATGGTCCATTCCATCGAATAAACTCAAATCACATGTCAATGGCATATTTCATCGACCAAACTCATATCACAAATCAATGGTCCACTCCATTGACCAAACTCAGCTCAAATATCCAACCATGGTCACGAATAACGCTACGTGACAAAGCGACTCAAGATTCCCCTTGGTTAGGTCTCCACCTACTATAAGCCGGTGGCTCGGCCCACAAGGATATCCTAAACTAATATGCGCATACCCACAAGCCCCTCATTAGGCTCACAGCGATATTGAGCATCAACACCAATCCATGATAATATTATCCACAAATCATAAAGCCCAAATTATAAACCATTTCACAACTCAGGTTTAATAACCAAACCACAACTTTTCACCATTGCAATTCAAATATCAATGGTCGAGTCCATTGATTAATCTCTACAAAATCACACTTTATAAATCACAATACGTTTCCCAAACTATTCCAAATTCCACTTCATAAACTAGTTCACAAATCAATATGTAACTTTTCATAACCCATATTTAAAATCAAGGACTCTTCATGAGTCTCTTCCAAAAGGTTTCGCAAACCCAAAATATATATTTCCACCAAATAATATTCACACCGTTCATCAAGCAAAATATATATTTCCACCAAACAATTCTCACACCGTTCACATATTTCAAAATGTAGTAAATGCTCGATCCAAATTTTATGCAACAAATATGCTTACTCATATCTCATAATATCTCAAATCTTGAAGACATGAGTTTACAAATTCTTAGAAGAGATAGCATCACTCACCTTAGAAAGCCTATGCTTAAATGATAAAAATTACTTGAACCGTCGAAACCCGCAATCCTATCAAATAGGCGATAAACAATATTAACATTGAGTAAAACACTATCTTAATTACGACCCGGCTAAACCATACTTATTCGTCGATAAAACAACGCCTACGCGCTAACAAATCGCATATCCAAAGCGATTATTTAAGTCGTTCGCAATGCGGAACTTGAATGCGTTAACTTGATCATGTCATAACTTTCTCCACTGAGCTCCGTTTTAAACGTTCTTATAGTCAATAGAAAGCTCTTTCCACGTACTCTAAGAACCCTAAATTAGCCATCCCAAAATCAAGCCAAAAATCAACGAAATATGGCCCTGAAGTGTTCGACGCGCACTGTTCATCACGTGCGGGAAACTTCAAAATTTCATTCCAAGCAAACCATAAGCTCAAATCATGATCCGTAAAATCCTACAACTCCACGACATCCTAAACTAGGATTTCTATAAAAATGCGCAGCTCAACGGCTCAAAAATCATACTTCGCCACTCAAATATCCAATAATTCCGAATTTTGAGCCATAAATTCAAAACTATTCCAATTGAACGAATGAGGGACCCGAGCACTTACCGGGCGTTGCAATACCAAGTTGAATCGGCTTGGCGAGGTCCCCGTGGTGCAAAACCCTCATCTCTTCTTCCTTCCTCCCTCTTCTTCTTTCCCTCTGTTCTGCTCGAGCCTCCCCTTTCTTTTCCTTTTATATACTTCTCTTTTTTTTTCTTTTTCTTCTTTTTGTCCTTTCTACTTTTCCCTTCTCTTCCTCTCTTTTCTCTCTCCCGAAGACTCTCGGTCTCTCTCTTTTCTTTTCTTTTCTTTTCCTTTTTGACTTTTCAACTCTTCTTTCTGTCTCGCTCTTTTTTTTTTTTGACTGGGTCAAAACCCATATATTACAGAAGATCGAAGAATTCCGAGTGCATAAAGATCATATCAGATGCGTGGGTGTCCACCCTACTTTCCCTACGTGATATAGGCATTGGATGACGTGGTTATAAGGCTCTGGGAGTGGGATAAGGACTGAATGTGTACTCAGACGTTTGAAGGCACATTCACATTATGTGATGTGAGTAGCGTTTGATCCTCAAGATCCTAATGCTTTTGCAAGTGCATCGCCTGATGGAACTGTAAAGGTACTCATTTTGTAGGTCTTGCTCTTGGCAAAATACATATTTCAAATTCCAAATACGCTATTTATACTCTCAATATGATTTCCTTTTGCTGCAGATTTGGAATGTTCACTCCTCTGTGCCGAAGTTTACTTTGGATGCGCATGAGAAGGGGCTGAACTTTGCTGATTACTCCTCTATGCATGATATGCTCTATTTACAGAGTGGTTCGAATGATTACACTGTTAAGTTTCACAAAGTTTTATTGTTCTTAATTTAATATATCGGTGCATAATTAGAAAGGGATCAATTGATATGATTTGTTAAATAACAAGTACAGGTTTGGGATGATAAAGGCAGAAGCCGTGTGTACAAACACTCAAGGGGCACGAGCACAATGTTACTGCTGCATGTACGTTTCCAGACCTGCCTATGGTAATCACTGGTTTCGGGTATGGGATGCAAATGGCTTCGGGTTTGCATTGTGGGAGTTTGAACAGCATTAGCATGCTCTAGAATGCAGCTTCAATTACAGTAGTCGAATGAAAATATTGCCTCCATCTTTTCCCAATTTTTCAATACTTACCATAGGATAAGACTGTTTATGTCCCTGGATTCTTTGTCATTTTGTGAATGACTCCAACATTCTCTCGCATACAGGCTTAAGCACGTACTGAAATTCAGTCATGGAAGGATTTGGGATATTGCATATCAGAAAGGACCGCGCCAGTACCATTCATCCCTACTCTAAATGCTTCATTTCCTAGTTATATCCAGGCTTTGATGATAATAAGCTATTATGATGGTCCGGGGTTTTTTATTACCACAACAAAGTCATTTATGTTGGCTCTGCAGTTTCAGTACAAAGATAAATTCTTCCATATCCATTTGTCTCACATTTTCGTGGCTTTCGCTCTGCAGGGTTGCAGTTACTTGTGACAAGGGAATAGCCGTGGTTGAACTAGTGTGCTGGTGGTGTGGAGCCTTAAGCCAAACTCTATGTTGAATACAACAGATCCTGACCTCTATAACTGTTACTTTCAACTTGGAGTTCAAATAAAAATGCATATCGTTCTTTTGTCAAAGGAAGAAAGTGTCGCTTTGTACCAGTTTGTGTATTCCCTTTGCAGCTGGCCAGTGATAGGATTTTCCAGTGTAACCCAAAGATCTCATACGTTCCTTTTGTGGTGTGTCCTGGTGAAAGTTCGTTTACCATCTGTGGTGTATCATGCTCCTAGTGGAATAAATATCTCTCGAAGATTACTAAAATCGCCTGGAGAAAAGAAAAAAGGAAAATAATGGCAGCTTCAGAACATGAAACCGACGATCCAGGCGTCTACATTAGTCATATATGTGGCAAGGCATGTTTCAAGACCTGTGTACAAATAAAACAAGGAAGATACATATCAAAGATGTTGATGCTTGTAATTATGACTTGAAGCGATTCGTAATCTCTAATGACTTTGAATGCTCCTGCATAACTCATGTCAACAACCAGACGATACTGCTAGAACTTAAGCCATGAGGGATTTGACTCGATCTTTGTCCTATTTCCCTAACACAAGTTTTAATAAATCTGAAGTAAATGGGATATGAAAGGGGTTCAAATCATGCTGATATTATTCAAAAAGAAGATTCATTTTGCTTGCAAACGGAAGCATCGAAGCCTTTTGAACGAACTTCATCACCAGTCAAAATGCTAAAGTGGAATGCGATGCTACTGCAACTTTTTGAGTTACTGAGGTGTAATAATAAGCTTAACAATATGATGTAAATTCGTACAAACCTTCTTCTTAGTATGCCTCCGGGTTCTCTGCCTTTGCCCAAAAATCTTCTTCACGATCCAATGTTGAACTCTTGTGGTCGCGTCGTGTCCGATAACCGCTCCGATGACCAGTCTGATTCCGCGACCCATCAGACACCATTTTCCAATCTAGTTGTTTGATCCAGATCCTCGAGTACAATGTTCAGTTGTGGCCAAACACAATTTTGGTGTGCTACTTCTGATTTGAATTTAAATGGAAAACTAGAAAAATTTATAACAAAGTTGGTCTCGTTATGCCGATTCCTCCAAAACGTGGAGGCCATGAATCATTACCTTGTTTGATCGATATTAGAGAAATGAGGGGAAGGAAACTTGCGCATAATGATTTATCAGAAATGAGTAAAGCTAAAACCCTTTCTAGCCAACACGAGAAACCGTATTCATAGCTATCAAAAGAGTACATCAAGTCTATTTCATGGGAACAATCATGCATTTATTATTTGCTTGATGAAACTGGAGACACTTTACTTGAAATCTTATATCTAGAAGGTAGATACTTGGATGCTATCATGAAGTCACGGAACATATTGAAAAGGTATGCCACGACACGAACCTAGCAATGAGCAATCCAGTTAATGAACTTTCACAGCAGACTGTAATTCACACAAACCTTATTTGGTGCATCCGTCTTCGCTGCCATCCTCTATAGAACCTCAGGAACCGACGCTCAATTCTGGAAGTCGTGTTTAGCCCCATAACCACGCCGATGACCAGCCCACTTCCAAAACCCATAAGGACAATCTTCCAATTGAGCTCGTTAGCGGATGCACCAGATGGTGGTGCCGGGGACGCTTCAACAGGATTTCCGCATTTCTTTGTCAGAGGAACTCCGCACAGTCCTAAATTCCCTTCATAGGAGTTGTTCTCAAATGTAGCGAACTGGTTCGCTTGAGGTATGGGCCCAGAAAGATGGTTGTCCGACACGTTGAAGACAGCAAGGAAATTGAGTTGGGCTAGTGATGGAGGAATCATTCCCGATAGCTTATTGCTTGAAAGGTCAAGAGATTCCAGTACGGTCAAATTCGCCAGTGACAAAGGAATGGAGCCGGTAAGAGCATTGTTGGAGAGATTGAGCATACGAAGTTGAGTTAAACTTCCAACGGAATAAGGGATTTCCCCAGTAAAGTTGTTGCTTGAAAGATGAATCACATTGAGGTAATCCAAGATCCTTTGGTACTCCGTTAAAATGCCTTTGTTGATTATTGTCATTGAGTAGTCGTACTCTCCAGCATCATAGTAACCTGTGAGGTTAGAGGACTGATAACTTCCATAGTAGTATCCATCATCATTTGTATCGTGGATTTTCATGGCACTCCACATATCAAAGTATTCAAATGGAAGGCTACCTGAGAAGTTGTTCATGGATAGATCAACAATTCGTAGGTTAGGAAACTGGCGATGAGCTTCAGGTTTCCCTATGGTTCCATGAAATCTATTGGAATGTAAAATGAGCACGCTCAGACTAGAAAGTGAGCCCATCCATGAAGGAAAGGTGTCGACAATCTGATTATATCCAAAATTGAGAAACTCCAGAGCACTGCAATTAGCTAATCCCCTTGGTAGTGATCCTTGTAGCTGGTTATCACTCACATCTATCATAATCAACGAACATACGTTATTCTGCAATTGAGGAAATCTTCCATATAAATCATTGCCATTCAAACTCAAGACGGAAAGGGTCTCGCTCAAATTGCCCAGACACGGCGGAATAACACCAGACAACTTGTTCTTGGAAAAATCAAGCATGCAAATAGAGCTTAGTTGGCAAACCTCTTGTGAAATTTCTCCAGATAGCTTGTTATTCGAGATGAAGTAGTATTCAATGGACTTTGGGGGAATGGGAAGTAATCCTTGTATATGGTTGTACCTAAGGTCCAATATCTCAAGATTTGGCCATTTAAAAGCCGTGAAACTAGTAATTAAGTTTCTAGAAAGATTCAAAAACTGCAGCTGTGACGTACTCACATTTAAGAACCACAAAGGTGTTGGCCCACAAATGCTATTTTGGGATAGGTCCAACCATCGCAACCCACTTTGGGATGATAGGAAGATGGGGAGCTCTGTTAAGTTGCTAGAAGCCAAGCCAAGAGTGAACAAGTTTGAAAGGCTAGCATTCATATCGGGTTCGATAATTGATGAGAATTTATTGAATGAGAGTTGCAACATATCTAAATATTGAAGTTTGAGTATCACATCCAGCCGCATAATGCCATTTAGGTTGTTTGATTGCAAGTACAGGGCATTAAGACTCTCGAGGTTAGAGATGCTTTCAGGAATTGGGCCAGTTAATATGTTAAATGATAGGTCGAGATAAATTAATTGAGTGAGGCCAGTGATCTCAGCTGGAATTTGACCAGTTAATTGATTGTCGTGAAGGTCTAAGGAAGTGAGGTTGGAGAGGTTGATCAAGGAATTCGGAATTTCCCCATAGAGTAGATTCATTCCAAGAAATAAATATGAGAGTTGGACGAGCTTCCCTATGGAAGATGGGATTTCACCTGAGAGTTTGTTATCTTGAAAATTCAACATAGTAAGTTGAGTCAAGTTACCTATTGAAGATGGAATGTTCCCTGAAAAATTGGATTCACTGATATCGAACTCACTAAGGAAAGCCAAGTTTCTGAGCGAAGTTGGCAGCAAGCCTGAAAAATTGGTGTTCCAAAGAGACAACGACTTAATGGGACTATGCAAGTGAAACTCTGGCAAATGACCTGACAGCTTTGGATTGCCACCCAAATTAAGAAGTTGTAGCCTCGGCAGCTCGAAGATGGTTGTTGGGAACGTCCCTTGCAAGTTGCAGCCAACGAGTCCAAGTGATGTCAAGGAAGATAAATTTGCAACGGCATCAGGCACCGGAGCCGACACATTCAAAGCACCAAGATCAAGGTGTTCCAATTTGGTCAAAAATTGAACCATCGTCTCTATGCTGGGATTCCTCAGCTCCAGTCCACTGTTATGAGAGAGATCGAGGGAGGTCAAGTTAGTCAACTTTAGGACTTGAGACGGGATTTGACCTCCGAAGCTAGACCCAGAGAGGTTTAGGCTCGTCAACTCCACAAGATCACCTATGGCGGACGGTATTTGAGAGTCATTGAAGTCGTTCCAAGCGAGATTGAGGCTTTGCAAGTGAGTGAGGCGGAAGAGGCTGGCCTTCGAGTTGATAGGACCGGAGAGACGACTTTGGCTGAGGTCAAGGCCGATCACATTGCCCGTCCCTTCATCACACTCCACGCCTCCCCAACTACAACAATCCCCATCTTCCACCTTCCACGATTCTAGCTTCGATGGGTCGTCATAAAGCTCTGGATGGAAGAGAGATTGCTTGAATTCCAACAAAGCAGACCGCTCCTGCTCATGGCACTTCGTCGGGCTCGCTGAGGGCAATGTCTCAGAGGAAGCTAAGTGGAGTGGAATTATTGCAAGGAAAATCACCAAGAGATTAAATGGGGTTCGTTTCATGATGATTAAACGGTTCAACACCCTATTTGGATTTTGGTTTTGCTGGGCAGGAAAAGTGAAGGTGGAAAAGTACCGAAGCTGCTTGTCAACTTTATATCACCTCTAATCTTTCACTTTATGTAATAGTGAATCAAGCTTGAAAGCGCATGTCAACTTCATATTACCTTTGGTCTTTTGCTTTTAAGCCGACTTTATGTGATAGTACTTTAGTCTTTCACTTTTAAGTCAACTTTATGTAATAATAAGTTTAGCCCCCGTCAATAACACGGAATCATTGATCTTATAGTCGTTGTTCTTGTAACGTGATAATTGGGTGGTTTGACTTGTCAACAAATTGACTAGTAAAGATACCAAAATCTTATGTAACTTAACATTATTATTCGATGTTTCTTTTTCTCCATGAGTTTTTCAATTTACAATTATTGTTTAATTTAATAAATTAATATGGATGGAGACAACTTCAAAACAACTTAATAAATTGGAAAATAAATTTTAATTCTCATATAAAAAATTAATGGAATCCTAGGCGATGGGATTCAACAAATCCCACTCAAAATCCCTGATTTTCCAAGGAAACCATTCCTTAGGGAAATGTGGGGTCAAGACTTGATATGGTTTCCCATGTTGTCGTGGGTAGAATTCCACATCGATTTAAAGCTTAATTATAACATGCCGTATTAACATGAAATCTCCTCCAACCAAATCTAAGTTATCGGGTTAGAGATTTTAACATAATATCAAAGCATAGATTAATAATTTAGATGCTGACACTTCAATTGGTTTACACAAAATAGGAAAAGTGTCAATTTCACAATAATCAAGCCAAGTCAAGCACGTGTGAAAGAAAGACTTACACGCAAGGAAGAGTGTTAGTATAATTCCTTATCTCTTATATATGTTATTATAATGTACCTTATGTACATGTAATTAAGCGAGCAATGTGCAAACATAATAACAAGGATTGTGGCTTAAGGTAGCCAGTACAACAAATGTGACTACCACCAAGGTGGTCGCCCATCTATCAGTCGGTGACCACAACCGTCAAGCTAACTACTTCTAACTATGGTAACTTGCTATAGTTGGCCGTTACACACAATTCCCTTTCCCAATATTTTGATTTTATTTTTGATGTTATAAAATAGAATTTTTTTTAATCATTGTTTTATGTTCAAATTTAGTAAAAAAACATTACTCTTTCACTTTTATGAATAATTATCTAGAGAATGACCATGGCGTTAGCCTAGATTGGGCTCTTTGTTCCTCGACAGCTTCATCTTTTAGAGAAATACTTTGCGTGCTTCAATTTAACATAACCGGTCGTTATATGGTGATCCATTTGCATAGTCTTAAGACGATTTGGTCGTGTAACTTAGTTACAAAGGACGACACGATCCACCCTCGCTTGGCCCCTCTATGATAAAAAGTTCTTGGCAATTCTAATATAGAAAATGCGAGCTTTAATCTCCTCCTTTAAACGAGTGATAATAAGGGAATCATAGAAAAATACATACCGAATACTCCATAAATTATGTAGACTAAATCTATTAGGACTGAATCAAGCGGGCCTCGCGGAGAGATTCATACAATCAATAGGCAGATGACATTGACTCGCGACGTGAACTTAACTCTCCAAATTTGACCTTTGACCACTTGGGACCATTGCCTGAATCTTCTTGTGACAGGCCAGGTGGAAAGTAATTCATTTCGACCGAACAATCTTTGGACTTCGATCTCTAGCGTGTACTGTGTAACACGACGATAGAGGGGGCGGTCGAGGAGTTGAGGATGGCAGCATAGGAGAGAGGATTTTTCTTGGCTAGGGAGAGAGTGGAATGAACGGCTCCTTTGACTGAGGATGTGCATAAAAAAATTATTCTATTTCTTTATTTTTTTTAGTTCTCCGAAATAGATATATAATAATAATCCATTTAGTAACGTAATTTTTTATTTATTTCTTGAATAAATTTTTAGTCCGGAAATAAGTTTAGAAAAAAATGATAGGTAAAAATATTTTACTTTTCCATATCTAGAACATAATTGAGAAATATAAATTATTTTCATTGCCACCCCTCACTACTAGCTAGCCGCTTGCCCGCCGTCTGCCACCATTTGCCATCCTCTGTTGCCATCCAACATCGTCGCCCGCCACCCGTTGTTTGTCCGGGAGGGAGAAATTCTGTGTCAGTTTTAAACGAATTTCTATTCCAAAAATAGAAAATTTTTGTCATTATCAAACATATATTTTTACTTGGAAAGTCATCTAGGGAATAAAAGTAGCCAAAAATTATGTTTAGAAACAAAATAATTATCATTCATGCCCTAACAAACTTTGGACTACGATCACAGGGTCTATTTTGACAAGTCAGTTGAATGGATGGCTGTGAAGGCATGTGATGAGAACAACACATAGAAGAATTTTCTTGGCTAGACAGAGTAAAATTGCATGAACATCCTTCATCGATAAGCAAGTCTGCACGCTAATTTACGTCCAGAGTAAAGATGTCCCTACACACTTAATTTACATCTGACATTGCAGCAAGTTCTAGCTATATATCCGTTTTGGTCATCACACAAGAAAACGATGAGTTATCTATGGCTGTTTTTTCTTTCTTTCGATTTACTAAGAAAAGAAACTTGTATCGTTATACGTTATGTTTGTGCTCATAGTATTGATTTGGTTTCCGTCATTTGGCATGTATCCGTCTACTGCATTCAAGTTCGAGGTGCACAATCCCATCACCTAAGTTCTTCTCCTTTTCATTTCGCTTTTTGTATTTGCAGATTTATTGAACTTTCTTAATTACGTGGGCGTATTCATTGATATTATGTGTGCACACTTCACTGTTTGAGAAACTAATTAGTGTCATTCCTGCACGAGAATGAGATCATTCAATAGTCTAAATAAGTTAAATATGTCATGTTAAAATATGTCTCGAGTTTAAGTCTATTAGACGAAACCCGATTTGACGTTAATTATTAATATATATTCCGAATTAGATATATCTCGTTTTACTTTGACGTCAAATTAGTGAGCAAAGAAAACGGAAAAGGAAAGTGCATTGTGAACTTCGTTTAAATATACACGGAAATAGATTTCCGTATTGAAGCCGGCACCAGCTGAATTGGAAAGTGCAAATTGGACTTGAAGACTTTGACTCGGTCAAAGTAGATGCAAGGAAACGGCAAAGGAGGAAGTCCAACTTCGACTTTGGTTGATCCTACCCACACGGATTTCTCGGTTGAAGTCGTTATCATCCCTTTGGAAAAATATATTATATAAATATTTCGTCGTGGAATTTGGGTTGCGCCGGATGTTAATATGCCGTGAGTGCTTCAAATAGGAAGTGCTGTTACTGAGCGTGGTCTTTGGATCAATGTCCGTAGAAAGACAGATAAGTCTTGAACACGATTTAGTCGTGTAACTTTTAGTTACAAAGGATGACCCGATACATCCTTACTCGGCCCCCACATGATAAGAAAGTGCTTGGCAATCCTGATTTAGAAAGTGCAAGCTTTATTCTCCTCATTTGAACGAGTGATGATAAGAGAATCATAAAAAAATAAAAGCCGGATAGTCAGTAGATTACATAGATTAAATCCATCCGGACTGTGAGATTCATATTATGAATGGTAGCTCGCTACAATTAGCCACTACACATAAGTCTCTTTCCCAATATTTTCATTTTATTTTCGATGTTATGAAGTAGACTTTTTTATTTTATTTTTATTTGTATAACTATATCCGACGTCATATATGATGTTTTACAAAGAGAAAAATAATAAATTATCACAATTCCTCGCATTTTTTATGTTAACTTGTTTTATCATGCCCTAATCATTGTTTTATGTTCATATACAGTAAAAAAAACATTATTGTTTCACTTTTCTGAATAATTTTATGGAGAATGATCATGGCGTTAGCTTAGCCGGGCTCTTTGTTCCTTGATAGCTGTCTTTTAAAGAAATACTTTGGGTGCCTCAATTTAACATTACTGATCGTTAATTTACATGTACAGTAAGGATGTCCTACATGCGTTAATTTATATCCTAGATTGCAACAACTTCAAGCTATATATCAATTTTGATCATCACGGAAGAAAATGGCAAGTTCTCCATGCCTATTTTTTCTGTCTTTCGATTTACTACAAAAAAAACTTGTATCGAAACACGCTTGATATTCTCGGGTTATGTTATTAGACTTCATCTCTCAAGACACACAATCTCATTTTACGCTATATTTGCACTTGGATTTATTTAACTTTCTAGCTTCAACGGCCAGCAAATTTCCGGATATTGATAGAAGATAGATTTCCTGAATTCTAACAGGGCAAACCACTCCTGCTCATGGCACTTCGTTGGCCTCGTTGATGCCAATGTCTTGGAGGAAGCAAAGTGGGGTGAAATTTTTGCAAGGGAAATCACCAAGAGATCAACCGTTGTTCGTTTCATGATGATTAAACTATTCAATGCCCTACTTGGATTTTGGCTTTGTTGGGCAGGCGAAGTGAAGATGGACAAGTACTGAAGCTGCTTGTCAA